>OY728135.1:2040233364-2040710824 GCA_963277665.1 Viscum album
ATTCAAAAAGGAGTTCCTTGATCTTAAGATAAATGATGATGAATTTGTTGGTACATATGAGGTGACTTTTACACGACTTGAATGGTATGATTCATGTTGTATTATCTAACAGGAATGTAAGGTTGATTGATTCTACAGTGCATTAAAACCTAGTCTATAATGGTAATTATATATAAGAGACATTAGTATCTATAAAGAGAATGTGCATTTCAATATAAGGGTAGAACTGGAAGTTGTTGTTATATATCAATCTCAAGGATTTGACATGAACAAAAACATATAGTTCATGGGAAAATCTCATGCCAATGGTTAAATAAATATGAACATTTCATTATGATCAATGTGTTCAAAAAATAATGGTAGAAATTTTCTAAAAGGGACAAAAAAATTTGTCATGTGTGGAAAAGAATGTTATCAAGCCGTTGAGTGATGAAATAATGGTAAAATATGATTCTAATTACGTTAATATGGAAAATAATATAGAAAATTCAACACCAACAATTCAATGAGTGAAGTGTAAGGAAATAGGGAATTATGATAACAAATTCACGAATCCATGTGTTAATAATGATCGATGTTTTAAAACACTTAAGAAAAAAGACATTGGGAAGTCACATGCTATTATTAATTGCGATGTTGGGTATGAAATTGAAGTTGGGGAATGATTATGTGTTTATTTATGGGATTCCAAAATAGTTTTTTGGATTTTAGTTTATAGTTTTATAGAATATTAGAATATATATGTACTGTTCTATTAGCTATATAAATAATAATATGGTATCGATAACCATGAAAAGTGAATGATTTTTTTTGGGAAAGTACATGAATTTCTCATAATTAAGGTATTAAAGGATAATGAGATGTTACATTGTTGTAATGATCACATGACCAATATAAGGATAAAGTTATATAGAGGTTTTAGTAAATAGATTTTCTAGTAATTTTGGTGCGTGGAATGTGTTAATTTTGAAAGAATTCATGTTTTCACTATGGTTATAATGTAATTCATGTAATTATCATGTTATAAGAGAATACAAGATTAAAGTATTTACATGTTTGGAATGTGAAAACCAAGAACATCCAAAAGAAATAAGGGAGACAAATGTTAAGATGATTTAGTTTACCATAGCCTAATGTTTTATATGTTCAAATTTTTGAATGATTGTTTTGTTATCCAATTTTGTATAATTTAGTTATATACTATTAAAGTATGATAGAATAATGTATTATCACAATATATGCAGACTTATGAATATTTGATAACATGATCTAACCCTTTTTTCATGACGGATGGAATGACATATCATTCTATTATGTGTTCTGCTAACACTTCATGAATGGAAAATTCAACTTTATTACTTTCAATAAGAGGTGAAGTTGAAATTTTTTAGGGAACAATCAACAGTTAGACTATCCATAAATCATTCAAGTATTTATTCTCATTCAAAACTCTACAACATTATGAAAATTATATTGAAACCCAAAATTTTATTCGAGTACCTTCTTATTTGATGAATTATATAGTCCCTTATATCATCGCATAATTATAGATTTCTAGTAGTTATCTTTTTTCAATCCTTATTCTATATCACTATCTATCAGTACATGATTGTTAGATTTCTCTTCCATATCCATGTTTTCACTTCCCACTAATTTTCTCTTATATGGAAACCATGTGATGAGGTACATTGGGTAACTATAATGTATCTAGACTTCATTTATAAAATGAATTTTTAGTATTACTTATACCATGAGGGTTTTCGTGAAATAAAAATTCATGTAGTAAACCATTTATATCCCCAATGAATTTCAAGGGTGAAATTCATTATAAGTGGGGTAGAATGTATCACCATTGTATTTTATGAGATATATAATTTTAATTTATTTCAACTATTGTGTTGTAAAATACGAAAATATTATATTGAATTACATCAAGCATGGTAATATCTTGCAGTATACATGACACTATTCTTTTATTGTGTTACACGCAAGAGTGAACTTTCTCTATAGCTAGCATTGTACGCCTTACCGAGTTTCACTAAACAACGATATATTATTAAAATTTTATTATTTCATGGTATATAAACTAGCTATTATAAATACTGTTAATTTTTTTTCAATTTTATTTAACATTAAAATAAATTTATTCTATAATCTAGAGATGATATAAGAAAAAATTAAAATTTTCCAATTAATGAAATATTTTTAAAAACATGCAGTTTTCCACCATTTGATGACACACCCCATTTTAAATTAGTTATTGACACTATTATATATTATATTTGGAAAATTAATCTTCTTATTTGTATTATTAAAATAAAAATGTACTTTTTTTTAAATTTTTGGTATTTTTCTGATAAAATATATTTTTTGAAGAATAGTGAAAAATATTGCATTTTAATTCAAAACTGTCTTTTCTTTTGATTTACATGTATAGTTAAATTATCTTATTAATTAATTTCAATATGTAATTGTATTATTCATTATTATTTAATCCAATTTCATTCATTGGATGTAATTTTATATTTATATGGGACATAATAACTTGAAAATCTTTTGATAAGTTGTTACTTCTTAAAAATCATCTTTTTTGGTTTTGACACAGGAATTAATTTTAAATTAATATTTGGAAATTATATGTTATAAATTATGAAAAATTAATTCCATATTTGTAATCAGTGGGTACACATTTTGTTAATTGTATATTTTTAATTTTGGATATTATGATTAGTAACTACGGTAATTTTTTTTACCACAGTTAATGGTAAATCGACTAAATTACAGTTACTAGTAATATGATATGGACAATAAATTTATCCTAAAAGAAAAAATATTCCTTTAGAAGAAAAAAATTATACCCATAAAATATTATGTTTGAAACATAGTTATTTAATGTCAACTTGAAAATGAAAATGACATAGATATTAATAAAACAGGTGAAAGTGACAAAATGTCAAGCTCACATTTCTTATAAATATAGTAATTTTAATATAGAGATAATAAGGTGATAACATCGAAACTAAATAGTTTGTGTAAATATAATCCCATTAAATACATCAATTTAATTTATTTTTAATTTTTATAAAATAAATAATTACATTAATGTCTTAAACATTGATGATTTAAAACTTAATTAATTAATGGGGAATCAATGAATTTTTTAATAAATTTATAAAAATTTTAAAAATTTCCAAAATTGTGACAAAATTTTATTGGTTGAATATATATCGACCATAATGATCCAAATTTCAATATAGTGAACATTTTAAGCCTTATAAGAATATATTATGACCTTTATATAACATTATTTAAAGTAATGTTAATGTTGTGACATTCATACTTTGATAAGCAGAACATTAATAATGTTTGATATTATTGAATCTAAATTATAATAAATATATTCTAATGAAATATCTTGAATTTATCTTAATTATAGTATTTTATTGTTAATTTTTACTCAAATATATGTGAATTTAATTATTAAATAAATTCATTGTGTTGAATATTTTTAATATTAGAGATATCAAATAAATATTATGAAAAATATTAAAAAAAATATTTTTTTGGAAATTTATTGTCTATAATTTTTTTTGTAAAAAAAATTTCCAAATATTAATATATTAATAATTTTTTTTCAAGTTATCTTGATATCATTAAATTTCAAAAAATCAAGTAATTTAATAGTGTCAAAATTGACACTATTGATTGTTTAACAAAATATTGTTTTATTAAATTGTCTAAAAATAATAAAAATATTTAAAATATTGAATAATTATAATATGGTCAAAAAGTTCTAAATTTTTTATATATTATCATCTTGACTTTAAATAAGTAAATATTTTACCCAATTAATATTGAAATATTTTTTACCCTCCCTTAAATGAAATTGAATAACTAAGTGTTAAATTGAAAATATAAGATATGAATAGACATATTAACATGTATAAAATTTATTTTAGGATGATATTAACACCCAATATCATATCATATTCTTAATTTGGACATTTTTGAGTTCTTTTGGTTGGGGTTTTATTTTATTATAAGATATTATTTGTGGTGTTTCCAAAAGTGTTCTCCCTCCAATTATAAATGGGAACCTCCTCCCTCACCACTTCACTTCATTTTTAGAATTCAATCTCAGCGATTACATAAAATATTTCCTTATAAACTTCCATATTATCATTCAAGTTGTTCTTATCATCTTCAATGACCAACTCTTGTGCTATTAGAATAGATTTAGAGGCATCGCGTTGAGCAAGTGGTAATCTCTTCTACCGATTATTTTAAAATTATTTCCTTGTCTACATCCTCTACATTAGTTTATTAATTGTAAATTAATAACATTAGAATCACTCATATACTGATATTTTATTATAAATATTAAAAAACTATATTCCACCTTCTAACCATCCTATGAAAAATGAAATCTTCGCGCGTGCGTAAGTACGCCTTACCGTCTCCATATAGTGATGTAATGTTTTTTTCACCACTGCCTTACATTGAAGGGTATAATAACTCAAATAATAACTATATATAATTATAATAACATATTACTAATCCTGAAAGATTTTACATCATCCATGTCAATAAAATTCAAAAAAAATTGGAATGATATCATCGCTTGTGCGTACGTACGACTAATCGTCTCCACAATGTGATGCGATTCATTCTACATTATCTTCATTAAACAATGATTATATTCATGAATATAATGAATAAATATGATATATATTATATTAATACCATTCATTAAAACATAAAACTATATCCTAAAATGTGTAATAAGATTTTAAATGAAAAAACATGCATTATATCACGAAGCAGTTAATAACCAAATAATCAGTAACAAATGAAATGTTACTAAAAACAGATAAATCTATGATCATATATTCTATCATAATAGTTATTAAGATTCTAGAATAAAATTGTATCAATATTTATGTAATTATAAGGAGTTTTGGATACATACGAAGCATATCAGACCTAAGGTAAAGGATAAATTTTCAAATATCGTTTTATACGAGATTGTTTATATGCAAGTATTTTTTCAGGATATATTTATCATCCATGTCCATGTTTTATAAAAAATCACAATATTTTTACAATTCTTTTTTTTGTTTAAATTCATTTTTTAAATTTTTTTACTTTTACTATATGGAATAGATGTATTCTTTCTTTTGATTATTATACGATATACTTTTGACTTTTCAATCCAAATTATGAGGATAATGTTTTTTAACTCATACAACATAAATAGATATTTACTATTTAGTTATGCCCTTTTTCTATGAATCTTCCTCAAAATTATCTGATGTTTTTTAAACAAAATATTAATATATTAAATTTGTGATTCATTTTGAAAAAAGAAATCATTTTTGAAGAAGAAAGGATATTTTCCACAAAATCTATGTTCAAAAGTTTTATCAAAACTATTATCCATAAAAGATGATTCCATCTAAATAGGGTATTGATTCTATCCCAGTTATTACTATGATTTTATTTTGATAATTATAGAATGGAGTTTTATATTTATTTTGTTACGATGGAATGATGTTTATGAGAACACATTTTATATCTAGGGCTATGCATTGATGAATAATTTATGTTTTTTTGGCGCATGAATTAATGATTCTATGATGAGATTGGTGGGACCTATATCTCCCTCCAATGAAATGGGTATTGATTTATATTTAATGAGATATACATGACTGGAATGTAAATTAATTCTGGTTTAGAAGTACATGGATGGAAATACATATAAATCGATTTCAGTAATACATGGCTGGAACGACTTGTAAAACCTATTCAGTAATGGACTTTATCCACTACGATGGTCTTGGAATAAATTACTTGGATTCTATGGAAATAGTATTACGAGATTATTTATTTTGAACAATCACATGTTTTATGCCATTTCTATTTTATCATGGTTTATATTCCTTTATGATATATTCCTTAAGCACTGCCAAGATTTATATTTTTACTCACAGTTGTGATATTAAAAATTTATATTCATGGATTCACATTCATATGTTTATGTTTTGTTATATGTTCTTCAAGTTAAAACATACAGAGAATTTGAGTGCAACCTTTTTAGGTTTTATTTTCCCTAGGATATATGGAACAATTTAATGTATGAAAACAAATGGGTAAGAACTATATGGGAGATGTATAAGATCGTTATCTATGTTGGAAGATTTTGTTACATGTTTCCAAAGTTACTAAATTAATCTGGTGTTTGGGCATTTGTTTGAACCCTATATTAAGTATTCTAGAAAAAGAAATTTAATGTCCATTTTCACCAATATTGGGTCACTATAATGTCATTAAATGTGAATAAAAAGTATCTATTAAATCAAAGATAAAGAGATTTTTTTTGTTGAAAATTGAAAATATGGGAAAACGATTCAAATATATGTTTCAACATGAATGGAATACATAATGAATGTGAGACCAAATCCATTCTGCTAAAAAGGGCGATCAAATTATAATTATTCATCCTTATACCCCTATATATATTCTTTGGGGTGTAAACTAGGATATTTTGATGGTTAATCTATCCCACATTATCATTCTTAAAACTTAGGGTTCTAATGAAGCCTATTGGAAATTCTTGTTGACTTCTGGTCTCTTCCCCTAGTGTCTTTGTCCATTATTAAGAATATATTATCTTTATTGGTCTGATTTTCATATAGGGCATGCGTAGGGTTATTTTTAAGGATCTTTTACTCTAGTTTTATTGAATTATTGTATCGTATATGTGGTTGTGGTCTGCAAGCATTTAATATTCACTTTGAAGTGTGAAATAGCTTGGATTGGTTTCATTTAGGTAGGTAGTCAATAATTTAGAATGTTTTTGTATACTGAGTGATTTTATTAATATTTTTTATATAAAATGAATGTATATCATAGTCATAATCTAGATCAATACACCGAATAATTTCAATTTTATGTATAATGGGTTCGATTCTTTTGATATTAGGATTAGATATAATTTGGATATTGGTATTGTATTAGTGTGGTAGCTCACTAAAAAATGATGTTTTTAGTTACTTTTTTTATATAGGTTTCATATATGTTATGAATCCCTTATTTAGTGGATATTGTGATATTTCCCTACATTTATAATTGGTTAAACAACTTTACTATAAAATAAATAGGTCTTCCTGGGTTTTTCTGATTGTGTGGGAATACCGTAAATTAAAAATAAAAATATGATATCAAGGAACCATTCAAAAACTAACACATATTATTGATATTATATTATGTGTGACTATTCTATTTCTTGGCGACCTGTGGTTTTGTAATCTTTGTATAATGGTTTTGACTGTTCATTCTATGGGATGTTGAGGAGATGGGATTGTGAGGCTCTGATATGGGGTGTCAATGTGGTTGATGTGAGTATGTGTAGTGGGGAAGAAATTTGTGACAGGGATGTGGGAGATGATGTGGTTGGTTTTATTTCATACTGTGGGGTGTTAATAATTTCTTTTTTATTTGGAATATTAGTAGTGGGTCTTCTGTTGTGTTAGTTTCTATTGTAGTATTTGAGTTAGTTTTTTGATGAAATTTAAATGACATAGGTTGTTTTGGACAATGGGTTTGGAATGTATACTGAAAGAAATAAAATGTGTTGCGTGGTTAAATTTGGTTTTTAATAAATATAGAATGGAATTATTTGTCTAAATTAAATATGATTGTCCTGTAATTATGAGTGAAATGTGTGTAATCTAGCTTGTGAGGTTCAGTTCATTTATTAATGGTTATGAATGTGTTGCTATTGTGATTTAATTAGTATTATTTTTTGAACCCATAATATGGTCATGTATCTAGATTTATATATATACCATGAATATTATGTGTTATTTTTATACACTCCACATCCACATTGAGCACGATTTTCAGACTTATATACATTTATATGGGGGTGTATATACCAATATACTAGTGATGATGATGGATGGTTGGATACTATCACATTCCCGCTCCCTCTTCTTGAAAAGTAGATATGTACATGATATGATAGAATGTGGAATGGCAGTTCACTATAGGATGGCCTAGGTTTATTTGAGAGAGATAATATGTGAACGGGATATAGGGTGGGGGCCCAGGTGTCTTTGGGGATGATGAGATGTGGCCATTATGTTGGGTGGTTATCCATGATTCCTTAGATGAGATGATATGTTATCATGCTATGTGAAATATTATAGCAGGTGTAATTCAAAGTTATATGATGGAATGAGGTACATTTCCTTCATGTTCATGATACTATATTAAAATTTTTATGATTCTGTGTAGATGTCCAATGTGTCTTCGGGAAACTTGTGATGTGACCATGCTACATGGAGATGTCCTATGTGTCTTCAGACAAGATTACATGTGACTATGGTTTGGGGTTGTGATTTATGTTAAACAAAAGAGATTGAAGATCCACGAAATATTAAATTAGGGTTTGAGTGTTTAAAATCAATGGGAAATTAGTGTTGGATACCCTTCATCGGTATGATTCATATTATGTTATTATAAATGTCATTAATTATTTTGTATGAATGAAATTGTGAGGATTCAGATTGTTTAGTATAACAACATAAGTTTTGTTCAGTTATACAATTTTTTCTAGGTACATTTGTATGCTTCTTTCACATGTGCACAAGAGACTATAATTACCCTACTGAGTAAAATGGTATGCTCACCCAACATATATAAAGTGACTTTCGAGTTTTAAGGGGGATTATTTGAATCATGTTGTACATTTATAAATTCAACATTTACATAGTTATTATGTATCAAACATATAATTCTGTCTTGGTCTTCACATTTGGATAAATTTAAAGTATTTAGTTTTATTTATATTAGTATTATCGAATTTATTAGTTTTTTATTTTATATTATACCATGGATTCATTGAAATTTATTAATCCTAAAAATAAATAATGTTTTATTATATTGAGTAATGTCACCCTTTAGTAGATCATGATACTATTATTTCTAGTCACCAACCAAATTCATACTCGAGGCGGCACTTGGGGGGTCATTATCTCTCTCTCCCTTAATTGTGGTATAACTAAGGGAGGGAGAAATGAAATTTATTTTTTAAAATAAATTATTATTTACACATAGTAAATAAATGTTTTTCTTATATACATACAATTTGGATCTGTATATTCTAATTAAATTTCTAAATAATATGAAATTAGGTTCAAATAAAATAATTAATATAGAATAAATATAATGAAGAAAATGCATTTTACCCTTATGTGTTATTAATCCGATATATTATTAATTTTCAATAATATGAGTGATAAAATGTTTGAATATATTTATAAAAAACACACCAAATAGTTTATTTGAAATGGATAAATTTAATAATATTAGGCATGAATAACACAATATTAAATCAACGCCTTTAAAATAACCATGTCACCATTATCACCGTCATCACCATTAATCTAATTAATAATAATTGAATGATTAAATATGGTATTGACCATATAATACTATTTTTTATTGTTTATAGGAAAAATGAAATATTATTTCATGATTTTTAATATATAAGTAAAAAAATACATTTTTCAATATAAGTGAATAAAAATATTTTTAGAGTAAATAATTACATGTTTTATTATAATAATAAATGATGTTTTTATAAATGAAAATATGTTAAATTATTGATTCATTTCACATTAAAATTAAATTATTTTATAGATAAATTCTTAATATAAATTTATGTAAAAAATTAATTGTATTTGAATAATTCAATGATTTTCACTATTCCTGGTAAAGAAATAATTTGTTAATAAACTGAAAAATATATCTATTGTTAATACTGAAATGTTTAGTAAATTAATTTCGTAAAATTTTTCCAATTAAATTTATGATATTTAATACTTTATTTTTAAAATGAAATGAAATATATAATGGAAAACAAGTTTTATTTAAAAATTAGTTTTAACTATTAAGTGTCATTAATATTAATACATATTATTTTTAAATAATTGAAAGATGATATATAAATTTATGAATATAAATATTACCTATTATAATAAAAATTTAATTTTATTCATTTTATTTGATTATGGTTAAATGAAATAATATTTGTCATGGTTCATTGGTAGCGTTCTTATTAAAATAATTAATAAAAAAAATTAATAATAGTTAATTATTTTAATTTGTTTTTATCTTTTTACCTACAAGTAATTACAATCATTATGTAATATTAATATTTAATTCTTCGTTATAGTATGTTATTCAATAAATTTGGTGTTGCACGGGACATAATTTGAGGAAGATAATTTAGGTAAACCTATTATCTTTTATTATAACCCTTTGGTATCTTAATCCATTCTCATATAATGTTATCTTCTATAATTTGTTAACATAATATGAAAATCAATCCTAGTTATTCATTAGGGTTAATGAAGTATAAACATATAATATCCCTTAAGAGTTTCAAACTAAGTGTGAATTCATGCCACATTGTTGTGAACTAGGTAACAAATGAGTTAATAATGAATCTAACATTTATTGTTTTATTAGCCTTATTTACATATACTACAAAGCCTTCATTCAAATTTTGTATCCTGATAAGGATGTCATATTTTAGAGAAATCTACAATATCTATATTATAAAAAGATAGTGAAGTTGTAATATACTTATAAATATCTATTTGAATTATCCCTAGGGTTTTTTTACTAATCCTATCTAATCCTAACAGAAAAATTGAAAAAATTAATCCAGAGAATTCATTGAACACTCATTTGATACCAACAAGGGAACCCCTGAAATTCACTCATAAGTTCATTTTAAAAAAAAATATTTTTAAAATTAATAATTGATACTATATAAGATTACCCAATCAATGTTTTCAAATATTTAAAAATTGAATTCAATATCTTAATAATACCACAAAACATAGATAACTTTTTGGATTAGTGTTTTTCGGACTAGTTATATAGGAATCTTTTGGAAATAATCCTATAGACAAATCTTCATAGTCAAACCATACTAGACTACCATATCAAAATCTCATAGGATATAATCATCATCATAAAACATTGAATGAATGCCTAATAAAGATAATATCACAAGTACTCTCTATGTGAATATAAATTATCATCATGTAATCATGGGCGTGATACAAATAAAAAGAGAAAATGTGACTAGGGAGAAATATCATATAAAAACAATTAAAAAGATGATATTTCTAAAATTCGTGATATAAGGACATGTTTTATGAAATATACAATCATATAGTAATGAAAAATAGTGTGTGATAATGAAATAATAATAATTTTACAAATATTATAATAGTATCCATTAATAAATTACACTACATTGAATGATTACAAATATAAAATTATGGATAAAAAATTTCATAGAAATCATATAATATTGAATAGTGAATCACTACATGATTCCCATAATATGATGGTAAAGGTAATGATACTTATTTCTCATAGTTCATCTAAAATAAAACATAATTTTCATTAACATAGTGGATCATGCATCAGTAAATTATTCCCATTAACATAGTGGATCTAGAACCATCACCTGATTATCAATAAAATATTGGAGTAATTATCACCACTTGATTCTCATAATCATTGTGGACAAAATAACCACACAATTCCCATAATCATAATGGAAGAGAGAACCCGCATAATTTAAATAAACATAGTAGAGTAGGTATCACTTTTTTATTTCTACGGTGGAGTCATCATAAATGTTTGATTTCCCTAATTATATCATTATATATTAATACAAAAACAATTCATTGGTTTCTGATATACGGACCCCCATAATATAATACTCAACCATAAATATATTTTCCCTCAGTAAATTAACAATTATAACATAATGCATCACATAAATAACTTGTGAAAAGAATATCATATTATGTATAATAACTTCATAGAACAATCCCTAAGACATCAATAAAAACTATTTGTATTGTTGTGTAATAATATTCTTAGTTTAATTTACGAATCATGAGGTTTTTATCCACATATTATTATTTCATTATTATGATGTTTTCATACATCATAAGTAGACATATATGGAATACCCATTTTTTAAATGATTTATGGATTCATTAAAATTAAATATATTATTTTTAACATACATTTTATGAATGATTTCATATAATCAAAATAGGGTATTCAATATGAAATTATAAGAGGAATATTCTTTATGAACATTCATTAAGATGAAAAAAACACATCAAAAATAATTTCTTAAACAATATCCTTCAAAAAAAAATTAAAATCAGGACATCCATTTATATTGTCAAATTTTAACATACAAAATAATAATAATCCCATTAATTTTCAAAATAATCAAGTTATAGTGTCATTTAAAAAAACATATTATATCCCCGAAAGACTAATTCATTAGAGAAAACTATAATTCATGGTAAGAAAATATAAAATCTCTTGTCGAATTTTTTTTTAATTAATGTAAAAATTATCTTAATTATATCTTTAAATAATTATATTCAAATAGGTTAAGTGAAAAAAATTAAAACCCATTAATTTAATAAAATATAAATTTTCAGAAATTTATCCTTGAATATCATATATGGATATATAGGAAAAAATTGGTATGAAATATTATACATGTGAAAATGAAATCAAAAAATTAAAACTTCGAATTAATTTATTTGAATACCCAAATCAAAAAGAAGTTAACAATATATTTTTCAAAGAATAAATTTGATCTATTAATCTATAAGGGTAAAAACATTTGGATTGAATATATAAATTAGAATCGTTTTTGGAATAGAAAATATTGAACAAGTAGGATAAACAACCATTAAAAAATATGGAAATATTATAAAAATTTATTTAAATTATGGTGAATAAATTAATTAAGCTACTGATATAGAAAAAAATAATCATTCTATAATGATAAAAATATATGGAATCATAAAATAAAATTTCAGTGTTGATGTTTCTAGTATGGTAATAAATAAGTGTATGATGATGCATTGTAACCAAATGAATGTTTATGAGATGAAAAAGAAATTTACAACTTTGGTATCCCTTGAAAAAAACCATATAAATATAGAACATTATTGACTCATTATAAGAAACTTTTTTTATGCATTTATAAGAATAAATTAATTAATATATAATCACATCATATTAAATAATGGAAGGCATTGAATATAAAATGAGCCCAATTGATTCAAACCATAGACAATGAAACCATTATGACATTATAAACATTATAATAAAAAATCTGTGATGAATATATTTTAAAAAGAAACACTAAAAATCATTAATATGAGATTATAGTGATTAAAACTTTTTAAAGGGGTATTAGATAAGACATAGAAAATAAAACAATTTTTATAACCATAAATACTTATCAAATAGTTAAAATTGAGATATGAAACTCTTAAATGTTGTGCTCATTAAACCTATATATGTTCAAATCATTCTAAATAATAGTGTTTTGATTAGTATATATCTCATTTATAATGTTAGGTTTCAATATATCATTTATTATAGAATATTATTTCTTCTTATGACTGCATGGAAATTTAATCAGTGTTGGCTTATTTTTTTAATTGTAATTTTGTTGATGATATTCTAATGATAATTTCAATGTGTAATATAAAAAATCAAGAAACTTATGAATAATTAATTTCTTATTAACCAATTATTGGGATAGTATTTCGAAGAAAATATTCATGCATGCTAGTGTTTTGTTTCTTTTTTAAAGTAGGTGGTTAAAAAAACCACATAATTTAACACACAAAATGTCAAATGGATTTTATGGTTATGTAAGTATATGATTACTTTATAAAAAATAATAATTATTTTAATTATTTTTTATTCCCTTTATGAATTAAAATTTTTCCTTTTTTTATTAAAAATGAAAGTCATAAAATGTTACATCACGTAGAAGGTATTTCGAACAACACAAACATTAAAATCATTTTATTTTATAATTTACTATGTTGGAAGAAATATAATTTTTTAAATTAATATATTTACTCATAATTATAATAATTGTTCTATAATAATTATATTTTTATTTTAATTGAACATCAGATGGATAATTATTAAGAAGGAAAGGATAATGATTATGTAATAATAACATTGGTACAAAAAACTTCTCTTGAATGTATCAATGGAAAAAACAGTATTATTATAACTATTTAAGATCATAGTTATATAAAATGAGAGATTATTCTTTGATTAAAATATTTTTATTGTTTCTCGAGTAAATTCAATGGAATGGGAGTAGCGTGATGTGGCGGTTGTTTTCTCTTTTAGGAATATAGAAAAATGATATTTTTTGAACATTGATTATCTATAAATAATTAAATTATACTATATTAAGATAAATTTATCCAAATGTAATAAATAAAGGATATTGGGTGATATAAGATCAATTAATAATCCAAAAATCAATTTCCATCTTTTTCAAAACATGATTCAATCATTTTAATTCTTCTTTATTTTGAATTTTTCAATTTTTTATCATGGTAACATCTTTTCATCAATGAAGTATATATTATACGAAAAAATATATAAATTATTCCTTGTAATGAATTTTTATGATATAAACCTAGATTTAAAACCCATATATACAAATTGTTTTTTTAATTAAGAGGACAATTACTCATTATCTTTAACCGATAATATAGAAAAACAGTTTTATAGAAAAATATAGTTTTCAACATCAAGATTTATTAATTTGATTAATTAATACTCATAATGTAATGAGTGATAATATAGTTGTATATTAGTTTTAAAATAACATAAATTCCCTATATATAATTGTTAATTTAATTGCATCTGATAAACATTAACCAACATCAATAAAAAATTAAAAAATAAGTGTTTCACCATTATCGTAGTCATTTAAACTCATGGTAGAATCAAAACTGTATTACTTAAAATTTAATTGAACATAGATTCTATTATTCCCTTGTTGAACAAAAATATGATATAATTAATAATTTATTAAATATATACAATTATTAGTAAATAATTTTTAACAAAAGTTAATATAAATAATTTATTGACAAATATAATGCTTTTATTTCTAGAGTTTTAAAAATGGATTTTATATATTGAAAATCTTATTTTTAAATTATTTATTTTACAATAATAATTTAAATTTTTTATATAAAATAGGTTACAAATAATTATAAATCACTAAAGTTTGGGTTTTGTATAAATCTATATTTCCTCACAATTATATTAAACATAAATTTTTCAAATAAATCATCTATTGATATAATTTAAATTATTAATATAAAAATGAAGATAATTTATATAAATTTAATTTCTAAAATATTTAAACATTATTTTAAAATGAATACATAATATACAAATTAGATCAACTTTATAAAAGATTTTCTATTTAAACATCATGATCCATTAATATTATTATATATAAATTTTAAAATAATTAATAGTTGATATATTAGTTTATAATTCCCTATATTACATATTATATTAATCATTCAATTTCATTAAATTATATTTCATAAGTTAAAAAAATTAAATTTTTAAATTTGTTCATCAAATCATATACATTAAAAATTTTACTTAATGAAATATAGTTTTTTGTGATTATTGAATTGATTATAATATTTTTAACTACTAATTAATAATTTCATCAAATAATTTTAATATTTCATAGTATATTTTTTATAGGTGTTAAATTAGTTTTTTTCTAATACACACAATATGGATTATAATTTTAGTTTAATGTCTTAAATTCTTGGGTTTTTTCAATTGGAAAAACATAATTTCATTATGATTATTGAAATAAAAATAAATACTTGAATAGAATGAAATAATAATATCATATAGTTATTTATAAATTAATAATGTGATGAAATATCATATAATTGTTTCCCTTGTTTGATAAAGATAAATTAAGATGATAAATCATCAAATAGAAGATATAGAAAATAATTCCAAGAAACCTGTGCAATGTTTATTCTGAGTGAAAATATATATTTTAAAATCATTGAATTTCAATGTGATGATAAAAAAATATTTTAGATAAATATTATTTGAATTGATATATGTTTAATCTGCAACGCACTAGCTTATTTACCTTTACAAAAATATCATAAGGATAATTTTTCATTTACATTAGATTATTTAAATGATATAAAATCATCTAAATAAGAGGACGAAATTTCATCATTTTATGAAAAATATTGATAAGTCACATTCCCATAGAGGTAAAATATATGTTAAATAAATACATAAATTTAGATATGGTATATTTTCCTCTTACACATTTACCAGTTCCATAGCTTCATCCCATGTCCTTGTAGTGATGTTATATGTTTTCTATTTCCCCACATTCTTGATTTTTAAAAAAGGTAAGCTTTATTCACTTTCAACAGTGATGTATTCTCCTTGATAAAAATGAGATGATCTAATGTTGGTTCCTCCTTTCATAGATTCTACCTTGGAGCTTGCATCTTTTCCGGGTCTTTCTCAATGATTGAGACATGTTTGAGGAAATCATTCCCCGTTTCAAATCTATGTGGATACTGGTTAATTATGTTTTTCTACTCTAGACGGGGAAGAAACATTAGGGTAAGAGAGTGGATATATTAGGAATATTCGGGAAACTCAAGTCATTTGGTATATTAATAACCTTTAATATCTCCCTCTTTAGATAGAACCTAATTTGGGGAATCTGGAAAATAGAACATAATGAATCACATATTGATCTAAAGCTAATTGTTACTAAGGGAGTATGAGTTCCAAGAATAATTACCTCAGGCAACTTATGTTTATGTACTGGGGTTCGTAATCTGGGTTATGACTCTAGTTATAACATATCGTGGATGTGTATTGGAAAATTCAATTGATATGTATTAATGTACATGTTTTACATTTTGTGGTGATAAAATGGTTAAATAGAATTCCATATTTAGGAATATTTACAAGTGATTACAAATGTGGGATGATGTCGCACCTTGTTTAATGGATCATAACACCCAATTGAGATGGATCAGATGCTCTTTCCATAGCAGGGAAGAGTTTACGCTTGGTTTGATAGATCGGAACATCATATGGAGGAGGATCTGAAGGTTCTACCCTAGGAGTTAAGATATAACACATGTGTTGATGAATTATAATGTCCTATTGAGGTTGATATATTGTTTCAACCCTAAGAAATATAAATTCACTCCTAGGATGGTTTATTAGATTCCCCTATTAAGTTGGATCTAGATTCACATCCCTTAGAGGGAAAATGACTCAAGTGATTTGATGGATTACAATGCCCTATTTAGTGGATCTGAAGATTCATCAGAATGATAGAAGATGTCACACTTGGGTTTAATATTTTTTAGATTGATCATTTTTGTTTTATCCTAATTCCCTATTTATTATATGAGGATCAATACCAATAGTGTTCCATATCAAATATTAATGTCTTATAACAAGAACAATTCGTGTTGATTAATGTGAGGTGTTAATGATTCTCATGTTAGTAAATATACATTGATGATGGATGTTGTGTGGAATACCAATGGATTTGTCCATTTTTAAGAGGATCATAAATTGGGAGATAATGTGGGGATAATGTGTGGATCCTTCCTATGGAGGAAGTTCATCCCGTGATAGGGATAATGATTTAATCACATGTGGGTCATACATGTGTATCCTAGATTTTTTACATACTGTATGTGGTGTGGGTTCATCCCATATCAATGAGACACATAAAATCTTATGTTCATCACAAAGGTTGAAGCATCATTTTTAGATTCTGTTAAAAGGATGATTTAATATAGTTGAACATTTTATAACTATGGCTCGTATCATGAGTGTTTTATATCATGTTGCTCAGATGAGGATAGGGATATCACCTCAAGGGGGACCATTCCAAAGAATTAATAGATCCTTTATAAATAATCCCATCTATAATAGGTACATAGTTTTTCTATAAGATGATACCCTTAGGGGCATTGTAACCACCACACATTCACTAACTGTCAGGACATAGTGTTGGAACATCCATGGATAATTTCTTATCAGGAGTCCTAATGTAAGAGTACATATAGATATAATCAAAATGCATTAGTGCACCTATAATTAGAATAAACATTTTGGATGGTGTCACAATATGCACTTACATTTACGATGGAGTTAAAATGAATGGGTGGAACAAGCCACATAAGCATATGATGTGTAGCCGAACCAATCATGGGTTTTTATGGGGACTTTAGATAAATTACCTTCATAAAGAGGGTTTCATTATAACATAGGAACCATGGAGAGGACCATAAGTGTTTCTTCACGATACATGTGGCCTCATGAAGAGGAGTCTCACTAATCTCAAGGTCCTTGTGATGGTTACAGTATTCATGAAGGGGTAGGCTTTGCAGAACAGAGAGACCCAACCTCAGGGTAGAGTTCGGATTCCAAAGGAGTGGACTTTATAAAGGGCATGAGTATCTCGACACCATATGTTAGTCATAGAGAATTATTAATTCCTAAATAACACAGACCTTCATAAAAGGAGTCCTCACTTTTGGTGGAGTCTAACAATAACTCAATTGATACGGTTTTTTGATTCTTGAATTACTTGGGTATCTATTTTCTCTTTCAGTCATGATGCTCTAAAGTATTGTTAACATAATGAATTTTATAGAAGTAAAATGGAAATCTATTCCCATAATTTTTTTGGAATTAATAGGTTATATGAAGATTTTCAATTTTTCAAACTCTACATCCTTTTTCAAATATCCATGATCTTCGTGAAGGGGAGGGGATTCACGTGTTTGAATGGATCATTAATGACATTACGTTCATCCCTTCATGCAGCTAAAAAGAAATTTTTTTCAATCAATATATTCATATTAGAGGTTAATGTTAGGCATCCTCTTATCCATGGCCTTCACAAGAATCATTCATTCATAAAGGTGGCATGATTCTCGAAATAGAACCCTATATTTAATATTTTGGAATGTGATCCTATGTTCTCTCTAGAATGGATGTTATTTTCGTTAACACTACCATTACATGTATATTATGGAATAAAAAAATACCTCCTCATGATTATATTTGATATGGAAATAAATGGTCATATTATATGTTTATTCCACCTAAATATTTTTTCATTTTCAAAAAGATAATTCTTGAAGCACATTCATAGATCCCACTTTCATAGCCTAGCCCCAAATCCTGGTCGTGAATCCCAGTGTCATATATTGATAATTTGTGTAGGATGACCTTAGATGTACCATGATACCTTAGTTAAAAGAAAATACAATCCTATTGATTCATGTATCACATATTTTTCATTATCACTTTCTTAATCTAATACAATTGCTCCTGAATCTCAACACCTCAATGAAATTTATCTCAATTAGTAATTATTTATGAAATATGTTACATGAACCAAATAGTCTAAAATGGGATACCAAAACGAATTATTCTTCAACCACCACCAGGAACTCAACCTTCAGTAACCATCCACCTTCAGGAGATGTTCACAAACTTGACTCATATGAACTCTTTCGTCTCATACATAATGGATGATGAAAGTTCCAATGCTACTATCACTCATCAAGAAGAAATGGTTTGAAAAATAATTTTGTATAAATACCAATATTACAATAGGTTTCCTCATTTTGGATTTGGGTGATAGAAAATGTATTAATATTTATGGTGACAAGAGACGATCATATCTACTCGATCAGAAGAACGCCTGGCCAGTCGAAGATTTGTGGGTGTTTTGGTGGAAATATCCTTGAGGACCATGTGTCACATTCTATTCACAATCATTGGAAACACATTAATAATTACAACGGGGAGAGGTTATAATATAAGACATCACTAGGGCAATTTAAGATGTTTCTCAGTGAAGGATTTGTGGATCTTCTCATGGGATTGGAAAATTGATTTTTTCTGTTACAAGGTAGAAATTTTACTCACGAATGGTCATTTACATAGAGGGTAGGCATGTCCTCCATGAAAACATGGGTGGACTAAATAGATTTACTATTTATGATGAATAATCAGACTCACAATTAAATGTTTACAACCACATAGACATCCCACCAGAGCTGCTGAGTAGGTGGTTACCAGGGAAAATTTTCATTTGCATCATATAGAGGTTGTAATGAACTTGTGAAATATACACTAGATCATTCGGATCCCAATTCAATGATCCATGAATGATGAGTTCCACCCCATAGATTGCATCATGGAGGACCAGAAGTAGAATCCAGTTCTTATGAGGATGTCGCTAAAATTGGTAAAAGTTATCCTCAATTATAATCTCGGTATGTAAGATATCTCATTCATGTAATGGTTTTGGTGATTCATGAATTATCTAGTTGATAGGTAACATGAAGGCCGCATATATTCACTGGGGAATTCTAATGGGGAACAGAGCCATCAAATTGTTTGATCATGGAGGAAATCCATTGGTATGTGTGGATATACACCATATATACTGAATCAGCAATATTCAAACTATTAGGATTTATTGACATGATGTTGTGTTGAAAAAATATTCCAATTAATGGATGTGAACATGTGGGTGTGGCCGAGAACCTCCACCCTAAAAGCACAGCTATAAATATGGTAGTGCATCAATCTGGCCACCCAAGTATTGAAATATTCTTACAAGGTTCACTTAAATGTTAAACAATGGAGGAATTATCTCTATTTGTGTAGACCACACAATTTATTGTATTTTTCTATTGATGTTGACATGGGGTATAAGAAAAATAAAACCCCATCTTTCCCCCACTATGAAAATTTGTCCTGTGATTTTCAACATCATAAGAAGTCACCACTCATTTTGGAAATAATGGACACGCTGAAAGGGTTTGGTTAGTGGAGTTATTTATGCATCAACCATTACCCCATCAAATAGTGATGGTATCCAGTGATGGCATGGGAACAAATAATTATTAATATGATCTTATAGCCTTCTATGATGTGGTAATGTTGGAATGTGCTGACTGGAAGGTGGTTTTTGACCAATTTAACCCACATCCGTTTGAAGGGAGATTAGATTCCCACATCATCTGACCCTGAGGAATACACAAATCTGTTTCATGAGCTACATATTACAATATTGAGGAATATAAATAACATATTCCCTTATGCCTATTGGAAATGATAGTATAAATTTTTACCACAAACCACTACATACATGTCTGTCAATGAATACGCACTATATTGGTAGAGTGTATATAATGGGGATATTTTGTGGCATCAAACCACAAGGACTAATGAAGGTGTGGCCCCACAACTATGGGGGGCGTGGATTAGTTTATTTTGATCACTCCATGGAACCATAGTTGTCCTAGTGTAAATATATGTAGTAGCTATAGAGTATATAGTCCCTATCCTTGAATAGGTGAGGCCTCAAGGAATGGGGGTTCATTTGGATCACTTATCCTTTGAATTTGGTAATTGGATGATGTTTATCCCTATAAGGTGGTTCCATGGACATTTTCTCATGGGACAAGGAATTAGTTTTTTCATCTGTGTATTCCCAAGGAAACAATTGTTTCAATTTTTTTTTGAGAGATAGGGAATCATCAAGAAGATCAAAAGTCTCAATGAAATGAGTTTATATCTCAAATAATAGTGGATATTCCTACTAGGGAAGGGACATTCCAAGTATATCATTAATGATCCCAAAGATGAGGCATGATAATTTATAATGCAATTTAACGATTTGGTCCACTCTCGGGGTTCTTCTCATCCACTTATAAGCTGAGTGAAGGTTCTAACAGGTATGTCCTTCACAAAACTCTCATTCCTAGAGTTATATGATCGTGATTCTATTCATGTAAATTTAGATGAGTCACGTGGAAGAAAATAATACATGGAATCCCCTATGGAAGGTGATCTTTTTTCCTATTACGTAAATACTCTGGTCTCATTTTATTTGGAATATAACAAAACCACAAGAGCCTTGTCTACTTATTATTTTACATATTCAAGGACTGGAGATCACAAAGGATGGGGAGTTTCATAATTAATCTCATGTATAGGTAGAGGGAACCTCAAACCGTGAAGGGAGGTTTGTGGGGGCCCTATCAGATGTCATAATTTCATGATTCCAATCATCAATCTAAATGATTCCTATGACTATAGTGGAGACAGATGGGGGGATTCCATTTCCTAAGGGATTTTTAGTGAATCTTCAAGAGTTATTGGTCAGGATATACTACTTGAATAATCATATTCTTATTTTAAAACATCTCTTATTCTCTTTTTTAATTTTACATTTCAATTATTTACAATTTAATGGAAGCTAATATTAATGTTGTGGATCATCTATTATCATATACATTTGAGCCTATAGTGACATTGAATGAGGTGGAAATAATGGGTACCTTTATCATAGATTTTTTTTTGGGGAGACTATGGATATTTGACCAACCATGGAGGTTCAACTATAAAATAATCCCAAGACCATTCCCTCAGGGGAGGGTATAGGAAATGGTCCCATGATGGGTATGGATAATGGAGTTGTAGTGGATGATCTTTTCAAAGGGATTTGACTAGATTTAGGTTTTCAAGCTTAAGCCTCAATAGAAAAGTACCAAATTTTTAAGCTGCTAGAGTAGTTGGGGATGCTACACAAGATATGACTACCCTAAAATTGCTACTGGTGTTTGATACCATAGTTGATCTTAATATTTCCCCACATGTAGGGGAATATGTAGAAGATAATGTGGCTTCATTCACCAGTATAGAGCCATATGGGGTAGTATAGGCATCTTCATATGGTGGGTGTATAAATATATGTATACATTAGAGGGGAATTTTATCCTAATCATGCCTGAGGACATTCCTAAAAAATATATGGACCCAAAATTATTATGGTCCTTCCCTATATAATATCATGAACTGCTCGAAAAAATTAAGGACTCTATATATGATTCTGTTCAGGAGAACTAACTCATTCATCCCATGTTGTTTAGGCATGTGTGGAACCTCGTTTCCCAATCCCATGTCGTTGACTTCCAAAACATGGTTTGATTTCTTTTCCTTTCACTCATTAGACTTGGGACTATGGGGTGGAATCCAATAACCATCATCCATTTTTCAAAGACATCTTTATCATTTGGTCACATGTGGAAAGTGGGTATTGGACAATTACTATATGAATCACAAGGATGAGGTCACTAAGGCACCTCAGACTGCTAAGGGGGATACCCCCACTAGGAATAAATGGTGCAAGATCATACGATGTTGGATGCTTCTAAGACTAACATCATTGATAATCTAAAGTTACATTTATCATGTGTCTAGGCTAAGGTGGGGAACAAGGCGTCCCTAGTGGTCTAATGTCAGGACACGAATAACTAGATGTGAGTCAAGGATGAAGATGATTCCCCAATATATGAGGGAGAATTGTCCAACATTGAAGATAGGTAGTAGACTCTAGAGGCCACTCTATAATGGATGGAATATCTCAAATGTCTATTCATTGGGGTTTTTCTAGGGGTGAATTTTGTAATAGAGAACCTCCAATGTGTGGCTGAACCATTATAACACCATTTCTTATTTAACCATCCTCCATGATCGAACATATTTCAACTGTCTTATTTTATAATTACTTTTCGATCATATGTATGGGACAACGAACTAACAATCCATGAAATCAACTGTGTCATGCTCATTGTGAGTAAAAAAAAGGATGAACCTGTGGTTGATCATTTATATAAAAGTGTTATGAAAATTGAAACCAAATAGGGTCTCAATCATTTAGTTGTCTGTTATATGTGTTCGTAGAGAAAGGGAATATGGATAGAGAACATGGATCTATAACTAAATGAAATTAATTTTTAATGTGTACTAGTGCATGAATTAGGTTACTCTATATGAGGTGATTTACAGTCAAATATAGTTGGTGGGGATTTTGAATCAGATTAAAAAATATCTAAAACACATGTAGAATGGAGTGATGATAGTGTATGACTACGAACCATGTTCGAACCATGGAATACAATATAAGATATTCAAGGATGTTGTAAATTAAATCGATTATCATCCACTGACATTCTTAGAAACACTGTAAATATCATATAATTTTTTCTAATGACTTTCTGTGCATATTCCTATGATAGTAGTTAAGAAAGTGTGTTAAGGGACTATTTCATCATCTTTGGGGACCACTAAGAAGTGGATGGGGATAAGGATCTAAATAATGATTCATGAAAATCATGGAACTAAATTAATTCAATGATAAAATGACATTAAAAAATTGTTTAATTATTCAACCATTAATTTGAGAACATTCAGTAACAATATCAGACTAAAAATAGTTCAAACATGTATTCAAATGGGTGTGTCATCTCATATGATGAGTGATGGGTAAAGAACGTGAATTATCTGGTTGGTGATTGGAACTTGATGAAATTTATTCTCATGAAATGAATGAAATTATTTGTTGTTTTATGTTAATCCACAAGGATGAGAAAAATGTATTTTATCATTATATATTAATGATGTTGTACTAAAAATTAACAATGTATGGTAATGATGATGTATCACATAGTTGAACATCATCTTATTGGGATGAGTAAACTTGCAGGAAAGGGAACTACCCAGAAGGATTGGTGGGAGGCATGATAGGATATGACAATTGTGGTACATCTTAGAGGGTCATTGGGAGATTAATAGACCATGCATAATGACTAGAGAGATTTGGACACAGTTCAGGGTCATGATACATGAACTAGAACTCTTTGTTTAGGGTCATAGAGAATAAAACATAGTGTAAAAATAATATAATGGTGTGAGCAGTGTGAACTGAACTACATGAAGAAGGATTCTATCATACTCAGATCTCTGTAGTGGACTAATGCCATGCTTGAGGAACTTGATGATGTGAGTCATCCAGTTTGGTATTTCCTCCTCTATGGGGGATAGAGGGTCCTGGAGCATAATATCTGGTATCCAATTAGTTTATCTATTAACAACAATCATAAATTTAAATTAAGGGGTGATAATAAAACAATGTTCCACATGGATTATCAATTCATCCAGATCAGACCGAATAATGTCATAGATAAACTAGAAAAATAATAGTCTTGAATATTTAGGGATAGTGGGACATGAGTCACTTATAAGAGAGTATGAAACTAATCCATTAGCTTGCGAGTTCACTCCATCAAGGGAACACGACCTTTCTCTATGATGATGTTGTAACCATTGAGATTTCTGATGACTATATTAGTGTCTCCGCTCACATGAATGTGGGATACATCAATATAAAATTCCAACTAAAGGCTATTGTTGATATAATGATATTATACCATGTTTTGGGGTAGCCTTCTGAAAATACGAAGGAGTATATTAATATAGGGATGAAGACAAAACCACACATACTCTATTAATCATGGGATCATGGAGCCTTCTACATATCTGGCTTCGAGAGGAACCTGTGAAATTCATCCACAAAATAGTGGGAGAAATTATTCTCTAAACCATGTTTGTTTGAATCTACATCACCTCCCACTTTTTGTAGTTAGTATCCAGATATTGGGATTCAAAGGAGTTAATGTGAGATACATCACAATGTATTACGCACACAAAAACATTTAGGGGGTCCTTTAGGATCCAGTGATATGTGTAAGGGACCACTTCATGAAAATTGCTACGGCCTACCATAAAATACCTGGTTGGTGTTGAATACTTAGAATACCATGAATTACGTGCCAAAAATATTTCCAAAACAAATGTGTCTGAATCCAACACATGGCATATGGTTTCTTCTAAATCATATAATAACACTCAATTATTAGGTTTAAGTGAGTTAGAAAATTTTCAGACAGTCCAATATTGTGGTGTTTTCGGGTTGGAAATATGTTAATCCAAGAAGTAGTCTATACTAGTCTGTTGTTTATCTCCATTACATTGAATTGGCTTGTAATGTGAAGTGGTTGAATGTTCCCCCTTTTGAGGACACACTTTTATTCCCCATTGAGTGAAAGGATGGCTTAAAATCCATCTTTCTTTGCCTCCACTACATAGTAGGACTCTGAAATGTATACCAGTACATTGAAATAGTGTGGTAATTTAAATGCTTCAACAAGGGAATTAATCGTTTCATTTTATAATATAAGGGTCTCAAGGATTGATATCCTTCCAGGAATGCATGTTAGGTGACTCAAAAAATCATTCATTCAAACTGAAGTAAAGTTATTTATCACACGATGTCCCTATTTGGAAGGAGCCACAATGAAAACTACTAACTAAACAAATAGCGTATGGATACTACTGAACCTATTTTTATACTAACATGCTAACCTAATCTGAAAAACTGTTAGATAAACATCAATTGGTTGTGGCCTTTCTCTTGATAGATAAGGCTTATTTTGACACTATTACAGCAGAGTTGCATTGTCAATAATCACATTTGCCTACAAAGGTGTACATAATATATTATTCATTGAGTATAGTGTGTACTAATCTCTGCGCAACACCTAATTCATAGTCTATGTAACATGTACATCCCTATTTTTGGAATCATACTAATAATTTTAGGGCACACTTTTCAACACCCTTGTCTATGATGTTGTTGGATTGTGTTACCCGAGCATCATTAAGGCAACTACTTAGTTATGTTTAACATGATGTACTCTTCCTACTCAATGGCATTCATGGATACATATTCCTTCTCATCCATAGTGATTTAATCTGAGATAAGGTGGATTGAAGGTACATATCCTAACACATGATGCATAAAATCACCCAAAGAGTGACATGGATTCGGTAATAAAGGGGGAATCCAATTTCCCTTTCACCACCACTATAAAGTCTTTTTTTGCGTGGAAGGATATGAAGTTGATTTGGAAGTTATAGATATAAGGGGAACAACTAACCCATTATCATCTAGAATTGTAATACCAACAAATATGATACCATGATCATGAAAACATAAATAAAATCCCAAATGTCTTTATATTTCAATTTCATCTAACATGAATCATTCTTCCATTCACTAGATAATTCACTATAACAATGAAGGCCAACATAGACTTTTCTTACCATTGCCAGAACATCACCCAACCTGACCATGACTATATCTACTCAGTCTTATTTCAAATATTTGAACATAATTCTATGATTGTTTGTTTGAGGATTCAGTAATACGTAATTTTATAAAGATAGATAGTGATTCTGGCCTCTATGGGCCTCTTATACTCTAGAAAAATCATAAATCCCATCTCCAAAGAATATATGAAGTTTATTGGGTCATTATAGTCCATTATATATGTTCTAATTCTTCATTCTATGAAGGTCATTCAGGGACCCTAGCCTTGACATGGGGATGGAGCCACATTTTGTCAAATAGAATGATACACATGGAGAGGCTATTCCAAATATTTTTATTTCTTTAGAGGATGATCTCAATAGGTATACTATCATTAAGGATCAATTGGAAATGATTCTAGTAGGTTTACCGACTCGAGAACAATGTCTTTCACATCGGTGGAAGTATATTCATTCATAAGTCTTCTTGAGAGAGGATTAAGAGGAATTGGGTGTGACTATTATTGATCCTTCTATAGGAATTCATATAGATAATGATACATTTAATAGAACTATTAGAATAAACCTTTCTTGTTCAAGGTGAGGGGGGTCTTAACCACTTCACTCTTAACATTCCCCATTTTCATCCAATGATTTTTTTTACTGGAATGTTGGCATGTCAAGTGAATACATGAGGTTATTCCAATGGTTGAAAATTCCACAACTCTCTCATTAGACAATTGATAGATCTTCAAGGGGAAAAAAATATGTCCAACATGTGGTGTAATTGAATAGGTAGAGAAATGATCAATAATTTTCTTCCGAACATGTAATGGACCCTACAGGAATCTATATGTACTTGAAATACTTGGTTACTTCCAATGTACACATGAAACATTGGAGATTGGATGCTTGAAACAATTATCAAGTTTACAAAATAAGTACACACCATTAAATTATGTGTGTTAGTTGATATATTGGGTCAACTATTTCATTGAACTGGATTAATATTGGATATCCAGACTCCAAGTGTGCTCAAATGCTTTCATCCATTCGAGGAAAAACTTTTTCTCATGAAGGACCACAACATGTTAAGTATCCAAGGATTCGAGATGATATGTGAGGAGTGCTATTATCGATCCATTGTGTGGGTATCTTGCCACTAATGATTTGATAGTATTATTATCTTGGGGTTCAATGCTCATCACATTGGTGAGAGACATAGTTTGGATCGTGGAGAGGATAATCATACTATTTAGTAGGGTTTGATGACTTATAACATGGTCACATTCCATATCCCTTCGATTATAATATAAGAGGATGAATGAGGCCACCATTACTGAGTTGATGTTTTTGGACAATTATTAACGGGTTCCCCGGGGGGACATAGGGACCCATAAAAATTTCCATAATTCATGAATTGCGCATTGATGTGGTTGGCAAGGAGCCTTTTATACCCCTCATCCTACTAGAGAAATGTATCTACCACAGTCTATGTATCTTCTATTGGAGTATCATTCAATGGTTCAAAGGGTTAAAAATACACAGTGAACTTTTGAAGATACTATTTTGCTTCCAACAACATCTCAATGGGGGGATCTCAAATTCTATATTCCCGCCATTGCTGACAAGTGAGGACACCTGCTAGAGGTTGTTCATGATACATGACTCCCCTTGGATTGCATTTTCCCTGTCATTCCCTACAGTTGTTCCCTTATTCATCTAATTATCACGGAGTTCATTGATATCCAAATTAACCAAGGTGGTGGCTAAATGGGTACTCTCATCATCAGTTGATAGATTGGAAACTATAATGATATGGAGGAAATATAGAGCAGTATAGTGTTTCCATCCTCTAATCTGTATATGTGGAGACACATCTCCCAAAACACATCAGAGCACTAGGAGTCTCTTGATGCATCTTATTTTCTTGTTGTTTTGTGTACATATGACATAGGGTTCTATGACACTAAGAGATCATCCATCTCAACCCTTCATCACTATTGGTCGATGGCCATAAAATGTTTCTGACTTCTTGGGAAATCCAAATGATTATTGCAGAGGTATAGAAATGCCACTATGGTAAACTGACGGAAACACATAGCCTAACCCTTTGTATTGGACATAAGGATGTAAACTTATAAATATTAAGGGCTCCATAATTACAAATATATTTAATCAGTACACAAATCCTCACACAAGCACTCTTTCTCGGAGGAAGGTCTCTTCTCCTAATCTCCCCAATATCTAATCAATGTAGGATAAAATATGGGTGGTGTAACTACTGTGTATTGGATTTGATTCTCGTTTATCAAATAGAGTTTACTATGCATGTCATAAGTCCATAGTATGCAATGAAATATATCTAGGTGGATTTCATACTTATAACCAGATCCCTATAGGATGAATTATTCACCATTACCTTCTATTATAGGGTGAAATAATATCTCTATGGCTCAGTAGAGTGATCACCATATAATGGTTTAAACATATACCACTAAATATATCCATCTTATTCTGTAGATATGTAGGGGAGGGTGTAAAGTGGTGATTGATATGCCATCACTGCAATCCAATGTAAAGGGGTTTAAAACATCTTGTACCTAAATGTACAAGTGGAAGGATCTGTGGATCATGTAGACATCATATTCTAGGAACAGACATAATAATTTTTGGGATCCTACCTCAGACTCTAGAATTAGTTGTAAAGGATATGTCATAGATTCATCTATCACTACAGAATCTAAGAGGTCAATGTGTTCGATGATGAAATGGAACTTCCAAGGGTGTTCTCTCTAATTGTGAGTGTTCTACCTTCTTCACATGGATATTTCTTCAGAGCATGGTATATCTCTATCATGGAGAGGACCACTATGGTGTATGTTTGTCGAGTAAGGATGGACACCACTCTAATTAATTGGTTCATGTTCATTACATTCATAGTTGTTGGTAACAACATAGTTAGGTCCTATATGTTGAGAAGTGAGAGTATGGGGAGGGAATATGTGCTCACCGATAATGAGAATGGTGGAAATACACATCAGTTGATGGAAGAAAGGGGTTAAACTCCATGATTATTGGAAATGTGGTGGAGAGGAACTCCACTATAATATTTGATGAAGTAGGGAAGAACACAACATTAGTTAGTGTTATAGTGGCTAAGATCACCACTTTGATTGGTGTTGGAATGGGGAGTACATCCTCTTTGGTTATTATAAGCACGGGGAGTGACTACACTTTCTCAAGTAGCGGTCTGTGTATAACCACTGTTCAGGTTTCTAAAAGAGTGGGTGTGACCACCATAATAGTTTTCATTATTGTCGGGGGGGCTATGTGTTAGTTCTTAAAATTACATGGTGTCTTGTAATAGTTTTTGGTGGTTTATGAAAATAAGATAGTCATCTAGATTTCACAATGAGGTGTATAGTGTGGCGATCAAAATACGACATAGTTGGATATTTTTTCTCTAGGTAAAAGGATCTAAAAGGACATGTTTGTAGAAGAAGGGGACACATGAGATATGGAAAGTTCCCCTTATCATTTAGCATCTTGATTCAACCCCAGATGTCAGTATTTAGTGCTAAGGATTGGGGAAAACAGAGTAGGGATGAAGCCCACCTATTCATGATCCTACTGGAAAATCAGTGATCTCATTGACAAGTCCTGGTGGGATCCCTTATAAGAGGATTATTATAGGTGGTTTCATCTTGAAGAACTCAATAATAAATTACCTCATCAGTGATGTGGAGAGATTTATCAGATCACATGTGGGGGAGAGAGATGAATCTGTTCATCATTGAAATGGGGGTGATTTCTCCTGTAATATCTTTATAGTTAATGGATTCAATGATGTACCAATGAATCCATGTCCTCGAGGGAAATTCCCTATTTTTGAATAACCACCTCCATATCATATCAATGCAATAGTGTGTTGATCACCAATATTGAGATGATCATAGTGGGTGATTCAGGGTGTGGACACCTTGTAGCCAACATCATGGAAGAGGCTTACTTGTGAGGGATATCAACTAATGTGGTTCAACCTCTCTAATAGGGATGGTAGATATTTTAATGGTTTACCATATATTCAACCATATATGGAATGTTTATTCAATCATTATTTCTGGTATAAGAAAAGAAATTCACAATTCCACAATTACACCGAATATCTTGAAGAAAAGAAAGATTCACATAGATGATGGCATAGATTATGGTTTCCCAATTCTAAAATCCCCAATATTTAGGTGAGTTTCCTAGTTGAATCAATATTTTCTTGGTGTGACATAGTGATTATTTTGTAAATCTTGTGACATAAAAATCCATTAATTTTCCAAATGATACTAGTCCATATGGTTGAAAGAGAAGAATTTCTCATCGATTTAACCATTTTAATTAGTGAATTTTGATGATATATATATATAGTTAAATTATTTCCCAACTATGATGATGCATAACATTAATAGTCCCCATAGTGGAGGATCATAGTTTCATGTCGGGTTCACCTTTTTTTAGAATTCTTTCCCCGGCAACACAGCTCCGTCCTTCCACCTGGCGGTGATGTGCTGTGTTTTCGATTGCCCCAATTTATTGATTTCCAAACATACGAATCATTCATCACATTCATTAAAATTATATGATACATGATTGAAATGTGATTATGGTATTTTATTCCCCCATTACATGGATTCCTCCATAATTATCATTTCCATTTCAGGGAATCCATCATTGTTTAGGACATGTTTTTGGAAGTCATTCGTAGTTTCATATCTATGTAGATGCTGGTAAGTTACACTAAATCTATCATGATAGATAAGAAACCTTTGGTCAGGATAGTAGTTCTACTATGAATATATTGTTCATGTCTAGAAATTATGTATATTGGGGACCTTTAAATTCGTCATATGTGGGGAGAATATCATTTGAGGCATCTCATTCATGGAACCAAAGGCATCAAATGTTGATAATAACATAATTGACCCTAGTGGAATAAGACTTCCTAATATTTTTACCTCTATAATCCCATTTGTATTTCATGTGGTAGGTATTCTAGGTCAGGAGACATGTTTCTACATCTTAGGGAGATTTAATGGAGAATAATGTGGAGATATATCAAGTAATGAGATTAATTCCTTGTGGATAAGGAATGGTTGATCATAATTCCCTATTAAGGTGGATCCAAAGGAACGTCCCTTGGAGAAATGATGGAACACCATAGTTGATGGAACAAAACACCCTATTGAAGAGGATCCAAAGGTTCATACCATGAAGGGAATATTTTACACCTTGTTTGATGTATCCAAACACCCAAATGAGGCATATCCAGATGTGCATCACTAAGAGGGAAGATGTCACATAAGGGTTAATGGATTAGAATTCCCTATTAAGACACATCTAGAGGTATGTAATTTGGAGGGATGATGTTAAAAATGCCATGAATTACTATTGAGGATGATCTGTATGGTCTTCTATAGGAGGGAATATGTCACACCCCGTTTTGTGGATAATTATTCCGCATTGAGGAAGATTTAGTGGTTCGTCCCTGGGAGAGAAGACTTCACACCTGGGTTGATGGATCAGAATTACCAGTGGAGGTAGATATATAGTTACATATATGAGATGGAAAATTTCACACCTTCATAAATGAGGTTTGGTGTGAGCCTCATGTTTAAATTATTCCATATTCAAGAGAATCACTCGTGGGGAGATGGTCTGGGGTTTACATGTGGATGTTTTACGGGGAATTTCATCCCCTAATAGGGAGGTGGAATTTTTCCCATGGGGATAATAACCAGTGACTTATATATTTATTTAATATAATAGAAGGTTTTGGTTAATAACATGATAATAACACATGTAAAATCATATATTCATCACAATTGGTAAGGATAGATTTTTATGTCAGGCTCTAAGGATGTTTTCATGAAGATTAACATCACATGACCAAGACACTGAGCCTGAATTTTTTATGTCGTCAATATCATACCTATATTGAGATATAAATTTGAGGTGGTCTATGCCATAGTGTTAATGTATTCATATATGAAAACCCCAATATTATAGGCACATAATCTCATCCAATTATTCCATATATATGGTTTTCATGAACATCCCACATGTTCCACTAGGCAGAACATGGCATTGGAACTTCTATGGAGGGAATTACATTAGGGATCCTTACATTAAGGTACCTAATAATAGATGTTAGTGGAAATAGGTTAAAAATTATTAATTGAATGGGTAGGATAGAGTCCTATTATTGACTTTGAGTGATGTAGGCAGACAAAAGAATGGGTGATACAGGTCACAACAGGAAAGGGGTTCAGGTTAAACCATTATTGTGTTGGAATGGGTTCCCTTAACACTTTACCATCACAAATTAGTGTCATCATAAATGATACAACATAAAGAGGAAATAGAATAGGTCATTCAGTAAACCTAGTGCCTCATGAAGAGGTGTCACATGAAGACGAGGGCCCTCATGGATGTTAGGGGTTTTGAGAAGGGGTAGGCTTCATGAAATAGAGTGAACTTTTTTCAAGGTAGTGTTTTGGATTTCCATGGAATCCTCTTCATGATGGGTATCTTATTAATAGAGGCTTGTGTTACTTATAGTGAATTATTCATCGGTGATGTTCATGGGACTTCATGAAATCATCTCCCCTCTGTGTTGAGGCTCTTAAGAACCCCAGGTGGTAGATTTTTGGAATCTTAGATACCTTGGGGATACATTTTCTTCACCCATGAATCACAAGAGTATCATAAACTAAGAGTGTTTCTTGGAAATAAAAATGGTGTAAATTCCCCTAAAATTATATATATATGTTGTTATTTATTGGGTGTGGGTTTCTTGAAGACTATAACCTTTAGTGAAGCTCATTGAGCAGTGTAAGGGGGTGGGACTCCCCAAGATTAAATGGAATGTCATGAATGATACATTCAACCCACCATATAGCCATTAATATCCCTTTGACTTGACAATAATGCGCATCATGTTAATTTCCAAGCCCCCATGTGACCAAGGCCATTGAAGGTTTCATTAATTTGGGAATGTGATGAGCTTCATGAATCAAACCGTTAGATGTATTTTCATATCATTTGTGACCGATTTGACATTGAAAAAGTTGTTCCTACCTTTACCACTCCTTTTACATGAAAACTTCAGCATATAAAATAATTTACCAAATAAGATGATGTGATTTATAAACTAACCTATGATATTTATAAATTAAAATCCATGCTATAAGCTATATATAATATTATTTTAAAAAACTGAAGATCAAAAATTATATATTATGAAACATTTTATTTATTTAATCAATAAGATATTTTTCCTAATTTTAGTATTTTTTTAAACACATTTTATATGCACATATGATACATGAAACCAAAATATACATCTTGATGAATAAAATTTACATTAGTGAACCCAAATTTCCAATCAAATTTTATTATTCAAAAAAATACCATTCGATAATAAGTTTCATATTTGAGGCTATTAGATAAATATTTATTTCCTGAGAAATGTTCAGTAATTTGGAACACATAGGTTATATATTCATTTAAATTTAACTATTTATTAGTTTATATTTTTTGAAAAATGTGATTCATAATGTGTTATATGCTAAAATTACCAAACCCAATCCATTTTTTACAATGCAGTATTAGATATTATTTTCTTTTTAAATATCATATGATTATCAATATGAAAATAATTATGTACATGTGAAATACAAGTTCTCATTATATTACTATAGATAATCCTAATTTATATATCATATAAAAAGGGAAGGGATGATTTCTACCATATTTAGGCACTAAAAAGGGAAAATTTGTATAATATATTTTATATCTATGTAGGATTATATTGATGTTGGTAAATTATGTTTTACTACATATTCACATACCATATTATCATTCACCAACATTATTATGATGGTTTCTTCATGAAAATTGGATATTATGAATGTATAGTTAATGGTTTTGAATGATACTTCATTTTATTATCTTATAGGTAGTATAATATTTACAATATCAACATAAAATACAATTATAACTATAACATACCATGTATTAGTTCTAATAAAAAATTTACATTCTTTGTCATATGAGTTTAGGGAATGAAAATATTTTAATGTTATGTAATATTTATAAGAAATAACCAATAATGAAACATTTGAAAAAAATATCTATAATATAATCTATACCCCTGGATAATATGTTATGAAATATAATTTGTACATTAGAACAACATTTAAAGTAAAAAAAATTCAATTATAGTTGTTGAGCATGTGCCTTATGAAAAAACATAAACTGTTTTAATCATAGGAAAACACACTGGGTATATCGTAGCTTATGATTACATATGTTATATTCTGTACTATTTTCTTACTCATGGATCCCTCTATTTTTAATATATATTTTCTATCGTAATTAATATCTCAGAGTCTTCATTATATAAATATTTGTTGTTCTCATTGTTTTGTTTTTTAACCATAATTTTGAAAATAGTTATTATGAAAAAATATTGTTACAAGTAGTTTCTTTGATATAATAACACCGAAAATCATGAAATTATTTAATTAAGGAATATAACCATTCATAAAATTACATATCTAATTTTTTGGGAATTTACTATACAAAAATACATCAGTGGGTGATTCATGTACAAATATTTATACTAAATTTTTTTTTCCTTCATTTGGTTTAATGTGACCCTCCATAAAAAAAATTAATTGATGGGTTAAAAACCAATTATAAATTCAAGTCATTATGTTGAAATTATTCATTTTTAATACATTTAATCATCTTTATAAATTATATCAACGTTTTATGAAGTGATTTTACATACATTCTCAATTTTAATAGAGTCTTTCCAAGTTATAAGAGAACAAACACAATATATTAATGAAACGATAAATGATTATTTTTTATTAAATAAATAATTATGAAATGTTAACATTTCTAGAAGATAAGTATATAAAATGTGTTTTTGGAACCCATAATATTTTATTAGTTGATATTCTAAAATTTCCATAGAAAACCAATTTGTCAGATTTTAACTAACAAATGATAAACTACCACTTGATTGTCCACCCTATATTAACATAACTATGTATGAATAACAACATTCCATTTTACATAAAAATATAACTCCATATAGAAATAATACCATTGGGCATATCATCATTGTTGTAACAATATTAGTTAAAACACGATATATATTATAAAATTAATGTCTAAAATATGATCTCTCATATCAAAATGAACAAAAAATGTAATCTAAAGCTACATTTAATCAGGGGGTTATAATTTTATAGCATAAATGTTTAAAAAAATAAGAAAATACAATAAATTAGTGTTGGTTAAAGATTTTTAAGGGTCTCCATATTCTATTTGTGAAATGAGAAATTTGAAAACAATATAATTAATGTGGGATTAATTTTAATAATATTTAAAAACATTTTAATAATTTTTATAACCAAACAGATTGAGTAGATTGTGGAGAGACTTATTATCTAGTAGATTGGCATGAGTCCATCGTATAATTCATTATTTAATTAATCAAAATAAAGATAATATATTTTAAATGGTTCTAATGTGCCTATTTCATTAAAATATAATTAAGGGGATTTTTATTTAATACCACATATTAGTTTTGAAGAAATATATTTTCCTAATCATGTATTTATACATAAAAAGGAACACTATCAGTATAAAATATCTTCTCTAACATTGTATAATTGAATATTTAAATTTACTGATTAATATATGTTTATTATATGAATCATAGATCCAACAATTTTAATCATGAAAATTTCCTAGTACAGTATTATAGTTAGATTTTATGTGAGATACCTAATCATTAGCACATCTATGAAATATATCAGAGATATTTTTTAAAAATTCATATGAAAATTGAACACAAATAATTTCTAGGAATCAAATTACCTCATAGATAGTAAGGTAAACTCTTATATAAAAATTGGCATATATTATATTTATACAATAAATTTTGTTTTAAAAAGTTTTATGGTATTCAAACATCACTACATACGGCCTTTAAATATGACCATCATGAATCTTGAAATCCAATAGTTAAAAAATTATTTTGATGTTTTATAAAAAAATTAAAATACAAGAATTAATTTTTCGAACACGTAATATATTTTTTATTTTACGTTATATGTAAATAGAAAAGAATCCTATCCTTAAATAATCAAATGGATCATCCACTTCCCCTCATGCCGATATTGAAAGAGTGTTTTTTATTTTTATGTAATTATGATGATTCTTATTAGTTCATTAGCTAATGTCTTTGGATACTATAAAACAGATCAATGCATTAATTCGGCTAATGTTGATTTTTTAAGAGACAGTTTTACATACAATTATAGAATGAAGAAATTGTTGGATTCAATTTTCACTACTAGAGCCTAATTTATAGTATTTCAAATTTATTATTCTTAGTTGATGTCGATACATGATAAATACTAATGTTATGTATTAAATTTCACTAAATGTACTAATCTTTTACGATAATGTATGAAAAAATTATTTATTTTAAACCCAAAACATAACCGACTATAAAAAAACATGGATTTAAGACACATTCTAATATATTAAAAACATGGATTTAAGACACATTCTAATCCTTTAAATTTTGAATGGTTTTAATATATTAAATAAATGTTTAGTAAGAACAACACAATGTTGCAATAATTTTAGATTCTAGTTTCCCAATCTATAAACATTATAAAACAACTCTATAAAGTGTGATGGAATTATTCTTTCATAATATTTTTATAGTTCTATATATGTAATTTATATTTTCCGAATTTTCATTAATAAAGTTAAATAAAAAAAATTGTGTGTTTTCTAAGAACTAAAACTTATAAAAGGTAAATGTTTCGTATTGAGGTAAACAGTAATAATATTTTGATTGTTATTATATATATTATTTCTAAAATACTATATTAATATCCCTCCTATTTATTATAAATCGTTATCTATTTATGTTTTTTATTTTAAATACAAATCCATCATATGTAAATATTACTTCAATATTAATTTTTTTTATTAAAGTATCAAAATTATTTTATTATGAACATTTATATTATTCGAATTTTTAAAATTTCATAATTTTATTATATCCGTTTCAAAATTGTTACTCTAGAGTTTAAAACTCATATATATGATTTATTACATAGTTAAATGATTTAACATATCTTATTTCAGTATATGTATATGAATATCTTTTCTATAAATACATTATATATGTGTGTGATGTATTTTTTTCATTTTTTTATAATGAATCCTTGAGAATTGGATATTTTCCATGTCTCTCATATTTCATATGTCATTCAACTTATTTTATAGAATATGTGATAATATTTTTAAAAAAATAATTTAAAATATCATTCTTTGAAGAACACCAAATATAGGAAAATGAAAATATACTTCACAATCTTCACACATATAATTCCAGAATCTATTGATTATGATTAGTGTTACTATTTTCAGAGTTTCATATTTCCTAAAAAGAGAAAAATTTCCTTTTTATCTATAATATTTCATTAAAATAGCGAAATTCATTATAAGGTGATGAAAATTGTAATTTAATTTCGATGTTATGAGATGATGTTTTTATTCAATTCAAAGAGACCCTCTCATATTCAATGAAATTACTAAGGGGAATAATTTATTCAATAAAAATTCTATGAAGTTTTCCTAGTTGTATATATTAATTTTCATATCCTATATTATTGTTTCTTAATAACACATCTCCATTTTTATTACTTTTTAAAAAATCACGAATATGGTGATTTTTGGAGAAATTTGTTTTTGTTTTCCATTCCTAATTTCTTATCATATTACAACGGTGGAGGGGTAGTGGTATATCTTTCATAAGAGAGAAATTAGATCATTACATTTTTATAATTATTTAGTAATTTGGAAAATAAATATTTATAACTATCAAAATTCTGTGTTTTGAAAAAAATAGAATATTTAATTATCATTTTTGTTATAGATAAAGACAAATTTATCAGATTATATAAGATGTTTATATTTCAAAATTTAAATAATTATTATGTTTTTGGTTTATTAATTGTAAAGAAGTGGGACATTATTTAGTGAAATTACTCTTCTTACCCATCCGTTGAAAACAAAAATACACTATATTGGAATAAATTATAGACATATTGTTTGATTTTTTTAACGTGGAAGATATTTTTTATCAAATATTCTACTGAACATAGTATATTCAATTAATTAATAAAGCATTTTAGTGACAAAGAATTTTTTTTTCATGTCAATAGAGTATTTTATGTCGTGCTAATTAATTTAGTTATAAATATGAAACTTCATCATCTGTAGACATAATATGTTTCATTGATATAGAGTAACACATTTCTTCGGAGGATATAAAAATTCATCATCTGAAGATAAATATGTATTTATTAGTAGATTATAGAGGTTTAGATGTTATTACAACTAAACCTAAAATTACTAAAACATGACTAGTCTTTGTTCTATAATGGATGATATAAACTCAAATAATAAATTTGTTGAATATAAGTGAATAAATAATGATAAGAATTGTGTAGAGTATTGTGGATGTTTATATCATCTCCGTGATTTGAGATCTTCTTATAACATTTTTATAGTGTTTTTTATACTTAGAGATTTTTTATGTCAGTTATCATGGAATAAATCATAAAATTATTTGTATTTTATAAATTTATAATCCCTTGGTCACAGAGATTTTATAGTGGAATCAAAATCTTCTATTTGTGATTATTATTGTTATTCAAGGTAGAGAAATTATTTTTTCTAAATATTATGTTCAATGTTGTATAGGAAATTACACAATATGATAAAAGGGGTGCTCAATTTAATTCATTAGGATAAATAAACATATGAATTATATTTTTTGGTTGATTTTAGGAATATGGAACTTGTTACCTATTGATAGTAATATATTAAAAGAATTTCCAAGTAAGGAAATTGATATTCTTTATTTGGAAATCCTATTCATTACATGATTATGTCTAAATGTGTTGGATTTTTATGATAGTAAAAACTTTTGTAATATAATATTTTAAGGGAGGTGGTAATTTTTATTTTATAATCAGTGATCTATTTTTTACTTTTTTATTTAATATTTTATTTCATTATATTTTTTATAGAGTCTATATCATCTAAGAGGTTTATATTTCATTATATTAGGATAAAAATAATTAACTCCCAGTAAACTATATAATCATGTGATAGAAAAATAGAATGTTAATTTATGACTAATATTCACCCGTCGTTTTGTTTTCATATCTATTATATATATAAGACAACAAAGGTAACTCAAAATATCAAAATCAATGATACTGTTTATTCACATTTTATTTTTATCAAAAATTATATATATATATACATATATATTCAACTAAAATTTATTTTTAAATTTTGATTATAACTATAAAACCAAAAAACAAACCAAGTCATAAATTATAAATAACAGAAATTATAATCTAAATTGGTTACAATATCTTTTTAAAGATCAATTATATCTAACTAATATTTAATTTAGGTTTCCCTTTATATGAAAACTATATCGAATATATTATATCATACACAATATCAAAATAGTATTTATATATTTTACAATTTTATAAATACATTAGTAATTTAGCTTAATAATATGTGAAATCTAATTTAGAAAATTACATGATTTATAAAAACACATATAAATTAAAAAAAATTATTAATTAGAATGAATCATTAAAAAATATTGTATTATAATTTCTCATATATAATTAGTATTTTTATATTTCTTTTATCCTAATTAAAATGAGTTAATTACTATTTACTAGTTGGATGATAAATAATTAATTGATTTTGAATTGAATAATATCTATTTAAAAGTATATTTTTTAATGAAATCTTTTAATGCTTTTTCATATTTTTCATTAATAAAACTGATCACTTTAATAGGATTTGAATTAAAAAAAATAACTTTAGAACCAAATTATGAAAATTTTTTGTACTAATATAAATGAAATAATGCTAAGTACACATAATGATTAAAAAGTGACTTTTGGGAACATTTTTTACAATATTTTATGGTTTGATTAAAAAATAAATTAATAAATTTTATAATTTGAAAACATTAAAATGAACTTAATTTTTTGTGTCACCACATAATTATATCTTTAGAAAAAACATTTGGGTTTTTTATGAAGAGGATAATTTATATGATATTATATCAAAATTACTTTTTTAAAAAATATGTTATCTTTTATAATATCATCATGTTATATTCATTGTATACAAATTTATGGGATACTATCTACAGATAAAAAATGTATTAAATGAAAAAAATAAATAATTTAAAAATAATATATTGAAATTCAAAACCAATAATTGAAAATTTAAATCTTACACTATAATTTAGTCAAATAAAATATTATTTTTTCTATTTTTTCATTATTTGATTTTACACATGATGTAAATAGACAATTATTAAACATAAATAGAAAAAAATATATTATACCAAATATTTTTTAAATTAATGATATCATGTATTGTGCAAATAAATGAAATTACATGAATTGTTTTTATATACATTTACAAGTAGAATTATAAATTATTTTATGAAAATAAATTACATTTAAAAAAATAAATATTCAATTAAATAAATGATATTAATTCATGAGAAAACAAATTTTGAATATTTTTATTTAAGGTTGATATTTTATTAAAAAATATTTTTATTGAATCATATAAATAAATTATATTTCTATATTTCAATATTCATTAGAAAAGAAAATCATATCCATGAAATTATTATGTAATAATTTGTAACGCTAGTCTAATAACACATTGTTAAATTGAAATGTTTTGTATAAAAACAATGTTTTTATTATATTTTAAATATTAATTTATTTGAAATTTAAAACAATATAAATATAATTTTAAAAATAAAATTTTAACCTTGATTTGGAGTTCATAATGGTAATATTAATTTATAGTGGATTATATATATTTTTCATAAAAGGTTTATTTAATGCAAACAGTTAAAAATGACAATTTTAAAAATATTGAACAATTTATATCAACGTTTTGATATAACCGAGAAATAGATGTATTTGAAAACCATTGGACAAATAATAAATGACTTTAATGAGTAAATTTAATATTTTTAATGTGTTATGTTGAGTTTAAACAACCATTATTCAATTTTATGAACCTCAATTATATCTTATTATAATAAACAACTATAATTTGTTTTCCAATAATTATTTATTCAATATTATTCATTTAGTTTTTTATAGATTTTAATGTTATATAAACATTATTTCATTATTTATAATCTAAACAATTTCATGGAGGTTGATTTCATATACCATTTCTGTATAAATTGTTTTTTATGCGTTAATGGGAATTTTTCATAAAATAGTTTTTCATTGCATTTTTTATTCATATATTATATTTAATTTAAAATCATTTAAAATTTATTAAAACCAATCCATATTTATAATCATATTGTTTACTTTTTTTATTCTCAATTTCATTATCGGAAAAAAAATTGTGTTACCATGTAAAAAAGTTATGTCATCATGTTAAATGAAAATTTTTGTTAAATGTTCTTAAACTAATGGATTAGGTTTTTATTATATAAAAAAATATATCTTTATTTGACTAGTTTAATGTATTTCCACAACACATAATAATATAATATAAATTGGGATTACATTCTATCAATTTCCATATATATTGAATATATATTATTAAAATTTTATGGGAGTATAGATATGATCCACTCCCGTCACTTATATAAGGTATCCCCCATCATCCATTATTCAAAAATACTTACCTATTTGTCTCTAAAAACATTATCCAAATCACATAAAAAAACTACTCTCAATTTCAATATGTATTTTTCACACCAAAATTCTTTCATAAGAATGAATATTTTGTATGTCTATGTCGTATTCCAGAGGAAGTGTTCCTATTATTAAAATACTAGCATTTATTTCTTTTTCAACCTCTAATGAATATATTATATGCATATTATAATTATTAGATCAATTACATAAATATTACCAAATTTTATTATGAAGATGTAATAATTGTTTTATACCATTCATCTATACAATGAAAATTGATTATGTCATCCATTCGTATATATTGAGTACATCCTCAATAAGGGTATATATTTAATTTTCCATATCTACCAAAAATTTCAGTTATGTATATATACTGAATATATATTATATTTATCATATAATTATTATTCTATAAATATAATTTTTACCTTCCTTTCATTCCCAAAATTTAAAATGAAAGCATCACCCATGAATATGTATGGGTTGCCATCTCCCTCATGTAATGAAATTTAATTTTCACTATTATCAAACATGGATAGTTATAAATGAATATATATGGATTAAATGTGATATTTTTACATTATTAATAATTTATGGATGATTGGAAAATAAAAAATATTTATATATCTGAAAATATAAACAGAATAAAATTCTAAAAATTAAACTTTTAACCGCTGGATTATGATATTAACAGACAACCGTAAATGAATTGGAAACTAAAAATTATAATGGAAATATATATATTAATATATTTATGAATATGGTTTCTTAAATATGTAACTTATCGACCTCGATACCATTAATCTGGTGAACCGAGCTGGTGTGTTACAATTATTCAAGAACACCTCCCATATGCTAGAGGCTTTGAACTACCAGTGAAGGACTATGGTGTGATAATGGAAAGACTATACCCTTATATCAGTGTAATAGAAATGGAAAATAATATTAATTTATCTTATATACATGAACGTAAACCGAGTGTAGAAGTAATAAACAACTATGAAAGAACAAGATATTTTAATTAATGGATTTTTGTAAAACCCTAAAGAGTTATGTCATTCAATACAATAATCGTCACCCACTAGGATGACCATAAGTATAGCGAATTATAAAAGAAAATTAATGTAAATGTATCTGGATATACTATTAAATCTGATCCAAACCATATACCTAATCACTAGACATTGTTGAACTATTAGAGCTCAATCAGAAGAATCCAATCGATCATCTTCTGCTCGACCATTTAACATTGTGCCGCATACCTCTCTACCATGAAACTCTTGATAAACATAGAAAGTAGACATATGTTATACATTTACACTGAGGTGCAAAAGAATGGATGAGAAATAATCTCATTAGGCTACACTAATAAGAAACCAGTAAATGTCTTTCTATATGATTATGAAAAAGAAGAGTGTTGAGCACAGTTGAGTCAATACAAAATGAAGTAAACCAAATGTGAAACAATTTAGGAACCTGTGGTCTATTAACCCAATCAACTATGAATCTTCTACCAGAGTTTTCTATAACTATTTCTGACACACTTATAGACCCATAAGTATAACTATATATATATATAAGTGAATATTTATTTGTATGTGAATCATTAAAATAAAATCTCTGAATTAGTTGAATCACATGTAAATAATCCAAGCCAATTAGTCTTCATGTGTAGGCGTATTGAGCTGGAAATCATGCCCCTCAAGCAAAGTAGCATAAAGTCAATCCCTAGGTCCATAATCCCAATTGACATATACCTTCTTTTCCCAATGGTGGAAAAGTATTTGAGCAACGTACATAACTACTGATGTATAAGTGTCCTAATCTAGGCTCCCTCATACTCGCCTAAAATCACCAAAACAATTATTTCAAATATAGATTGTCAATCTTGAAAATAATGTTTTCTAGAAAAACTATATAGACATATGGGGAGATGCCATGGTACCCCAAATGTCAGGGAACTGATCTAGAAAAGCATCATCATTCTGATCATAGAATATCTTTCAAGGGATTTCACCTAAAGAATCCCTCAACCAAGTCCATGTATCACTCATGGCATATGAATAATTTTTCAATGATCCCATTCAAGGAATCCCTCAACTGGATCCGTATATTGAATAATGCCTAAGAAAAAACCACCAAGGATTCTGTCCCTTGCATCCATCAATTAGATCCTCGTGTCACTCATGGTATACAAGTCATAAATCCACTAATACCACTATGTAATCCCCCAAAGGGGTCCATGAGTCACTCAATGATTAATTAAACTACCACTTAAACCATCAAATACATCCATCAACCAGATCCATGTATCACTCAGGGTGGAAACACCAACCCACTGTACCCATTCAAGGAATCTGTCAACTGGGTTCAGTTATCACCTAGTGTAACATATCCAACCCTTGTGTCTGTCCCATGAAATCAAAATATGGATATACATGTCACTCATATATTAATTATCATACCACTCAGATATATAAATCAATATCCTTTTATGTCCATTCAATTAATTCTTATGGTATGAATACATGTATCTCTTAAGGTTAAACAATACATATGGCTCAATAGCCATATAACATGGGTCACCTTTTGATATAGAAATATATATATATATATACAAAAATATATAAAATCATGATCAACATCCAACTCCCAGGTAATACCTGTGGGTATACAACAAATATCATAAATAACATGGACCAGAAGCCAGATCCAAGGAAATTCTGTCTTAGTATCCCAATATGCAATATTGATCATAGAGAGAACATCTGGGAAAACCAAGTGAATGAAAAAACCCTCGTCTCAAGCTCAAAATCCACCAACTAGGAAACACCTATGTCAACCACTGTTGTATCATAATAACAAAGTTAGATATAATCAAATGAATGAGGGTGGCCTGAATAACCAACAAAACACTACCACCATAGGCCCAAGGGCTTAACAGTCCCACAAAAAATTATAGAAAGCACATGAGCACCATCTCAACCCAAACCCGACATAATAGCATATGGTTAGTCAAACAACAAGCACCTACTAGGTCCCTCATGTCAAACATATAGAGTCATTCTACTCGGGATCATAAAGGAAAAACTCACAAATAAAAGAATCTATCCCATGAACATAATTTGTAACAGTAAATGAGGGATCCTACATGGGATCACCATAGTCACTAGGAAAACAAAAAAATCATATAAGGTATACTAAAAAAATAAGCAGTATAGCTATCCTAAAATAGGGATCCTCTAAACGATACATGAGTGTGTGATCCCACAATGGACTCCCTAGATCATCATATAAGGATGTGATTCCCATAGGGTATCCTTATTAGTAATAGGTCTCATGACCTCATTGGTGAGAAGGGAACATATCATAAGGGGAACAACCCCAATAAGAAAACCTTATATGATATATCTCATAGTTCATCTGAGATCAAAGGTATCCATTATGTTGGTTTGAAAACCTAGCCGGTAATTCACATTAAAGTCTCACATCCAGGAGACAACTATATTTGATAACTAGAAAATTTACTTATCCATTTAGATTGATTCCAAAAAACACCCATTAAGAGTCCTTAAAATGATAAATGGGTTTCACCATCGTGATCTACATTAAAAAATACTCATAATGGACGACACATGGGTACAAATATAACACAGAGGTGAAAAGATATGAAAACCCATCAAGGGTTTGAGAAGGGATCATACATAGCATGTAACTTTGGTACATGACATATATTCACATCATTCAAGATGTTCGTATAAACATCCGAGGTAAATGTGGTGTGAATCAGATATTTGGTGTGTACCTGACATCAGGTGCATGCATGTGTCCCTCAACCAACGAAGTTGACTACTTACCCATGTTTTATACCTCTATATAGTGTGATACCCTACATAGAGTCTGGCCGTTCACTACACACAACTGTATACCCCTATATGGGTAGTCAAGCCTAGATACATGGCTACATAGATGGGTATCAAAAGAAAATGATGTATTCACCAAACACAATGTGAACTACATAAAACATCATCTTCCCCAAATAGGAAGAACACAAGGCATGTCACCCCAGACTACACGCCATGTCACCGAGATTCCTAGAATAGGGAACCTTCAGATCACAGAAAAACACATGTTTTCACCACCAAAACTATAGATCGAGCCACAATAAGAAACCCTAAAGAAATATACCACATTTGAAATGAGAAACACCCAATTTAAATGGGATCAATGTTGAAAACCAAAACAATCCTACATTCGGGTTGAAACTGCCAAAACATTTCTTGATTTCATCTTCCTTGGTCAGTATACACTGACTTGGCACATCGAGGGATTTACAATAATAACACTCTTTCATTCCATCTCTCTATATTTCTACCTACATGTTTCCTCTCTCGATTGAGCGGTTTAAGAGGAGTGACATGATAGGTTTCCATGAGAAGGAGGAAGATACATGTTAAAAAAAGAAAAGAGAAAAAAAAGTAAAAAGGGGATAGAGTCGGTCCCAACTCCTAACTAGAGTATAGGCCTCCCCTATGCTAAAATCCTCATTCCATACTCCACGACAAAGATGAAATCTCAATTTGGCACTTTATTTAAAAGGTTAATCCAAATGAACCAGTGTGAAAAAATTAATATCTTATTTAATAACACTATATATTAATTATTCTACAAAACTTTAAATGGATCTGACTCATACCAATCTATTGTCCTATTGTATACACCCCATTCAATAAACTAGGGAGTGTTCATAAAAGTATCTTATGTAGTCTACTATGGGAAAAAGTCCATTTTACCCCTCATGGGAATCTTATGGTAAAAATTTACATTTCTCCTCAAAACTGAGTTTCGAAAAATATAAGTTCTTAAAATATATATATATATAAATAATAATGTTTTTCATTATTTTTATGTGAATTTGATGAATTTCAACGCGTTAAATAATGTTGAATTTCACAACCTCACATTTTATAAAGATTATTTATATTTAAACATACATTCTAGAATTTTTTTTATTTTCTAGTTCATAAACCTATTATATTTTCATATACATTTATTATTTTTAGGTTTTTAATGCATCGTTTCGATATTTTTTAAATTTTTTCCAAAAAAAGACATAAATAGTGTATTTATGTCATCCTTATTTCTAGTTTTAAGTATGAAATGATTCCCTTCAATATTTATGTTCTCGATAAAAAATTATATCATCTATTATCTAATTTTATATTTTTGGTGAAGTTATTTTAATACAATGTTTTTATTTCATTAAGAATAATTAATAATATTTTAAAACATTTATAGGCAATTCAATTTTTTCATCTTACAATAGTTTTAAAATTCATTTTCATTTATCATTTATGAATCTAAAAAAATTTCCAAACATCATGACCTTTTCTTCTATCATGATTAATTTACCAATATTCATATTTTAAAAAAGAAATCAAACAAAAAAATCAACAAAATATTAATATTTTAAGACTCTAAAAATTGAATTGATGTGTATTCTTTTCTTCATATATTCTTTTTATTACCTTTATAAAAGTAGTTTAAATCTATTTACCAGTAATGTTATTATTATTATAAATAATTAGAGATATAATCATTTGATAAAATCCATATCCATTCGTTGGATGGATTATGATGATGATGTTTTAATGTATTATATAGAAACATATATCTTTCTCACATGAAAATTTTAGGTATGATAGGAATATGAATTCTTTTATGATCTTGTTATATTAATAAGAATGATTTATTTTTATTTGATAGTTGGTTATATTACATACATCCAAAGCATTTGTAAATGTTTTATATCTCTTCTTTTCGATGGCTTAACTATTTAATATCCCTATCCCGCTTGTTTGCAGAAAGTGTTATCTGAAACCAAAATAAAATATTTAAGGTTTTCCCAATCCCAAAAGGGTATTCAAGTGATTATATCATGATTAAGATAGCACATAGATGGTTGAACTGATCCATAAAAGGTATGTTGTTTCTAATCCCAATCATATAATTAGATAAATCTCCTGTTGAAATGTATTTTCATGTGACTTTTATACATATGTTAATTCAAAATTTTATTCATTGATATTATGGTAATAATTTTGATATTCCCTCACGTATCATGATTATTTATCAACGATTTTACACCCTTTTTACAATTGTATGTTTTTATGAAAAATACAAAGGCCATTTCACATGTTTTATGGTTTACAACTTATTAGGCATGATAATTTATATTTTCATTATCTCAATATTATATTATTATTATATTATGATCACTTATTAAGGTTTTTTTATCTACCACATTTTACCATTACATTGATTCTATGTTCAATAATTATTACCCTTCTATTTAACCATGATATGGAGAAGGGTTTATATTAGAAATTTAATATAATATCACTATTTAAGAGAAATATTGTTGTATTTATTAAATATATATAATGAAATAAAATTATTATATATCTAATATAGAAAAAATTGAAACAATAAGAGATCCCAAAGATGTATTATTGTAAATAAATTGAATATGTACCTAAAATCATGTTACATTTACACAATCAATTCTCTAGTAATATTAGTTGGAATCAATGTAGGGAATAATTTTTTGGGATTTGGATATGATGAATGAGTGGACATGTCCTATGAAAACCTATGATAAACCATGGTGACATAGGATGAAAGAAATGATTCTTAATTTAATATATCATAGGATATATATTCATTATTATATGATATCTTAAATTGATAATATATTATTCATTCAAATAATTTTAATCTTTTTGTGAAAATTTAATAACTAGGAAGATTAATGACAATAGTGAATGTGATGGGAAATGAAATGACTAACATCAAGAGGAAGAAAAATGAATAATAGTAGGGTTCCAAAATTTTCAGACCATACTCACCCAACCAACTCATATTATGATCCATAACACAAATCATATTGCAAGTCCAAACATCCAAAGAAATCATCTACTAAAATATGAGTCTATTATGTCGAAACACCCCCCTCGCGTATGTGAATCCAATGACCCACTTATTAATAAGAAGTAGATCAGTGATATTGAAATAATATTTTTCATTACTTATTTCTCATACAAAGAAAATATTGTATATTTAGTTTATTATTTTTAGGGTGTTGCTAATAAATGGTGTAAAATTATCAATAATATGAAGCTATAGAAATAAATATACAACATAACAATGAATGAGTTAGAATTGGATTTTTTTAGTAAAATTTTCCTCTAACCCATTTTATTAATAAGTAAATTAAATCATTTGAAAAAATATATAAATATTATGTATTAATTTATACATATTTATGTAAAATAAAATAGTTATTAAATTAATGTTTTTCATTTTATTACTGTTCTTTACTGAAATTTAATTATTAATTTCTTTTTATAATCCGATGTATATAAATTCAATTGGATATTATAATATCTTCTAGCTATAAATAATACATTCCATGTGACCCAAAGGTGGAAAGGGATAGTAGGAAATCTCGTTCATTTATGTGGGGTGGAGAGAAACAAATTATTTTCGAAGAAATTCAATTCATTATACCCATGGATGAATGAAAAATAATGTTCCATATGCAAAAAAAATTTACATGAGAAACGGTAAAATTTTATCTAGGGTATATGTAAAAATATTATGTGAGAAATAGAGTGTTTGTTATCCCATGAATACAGAATAAAATTAAGTGAAATGAAATAATGTCCAAATACACCATAAGCATTCCAATTCATCAATTATAGAGATTATTGACTTAAAAACAACTAGTGACATAATCTAAGGGTTAATTATGAAAATATACATTAATTAACTCCTAATCCAAATAACAATGGGAAGTCTGCTGAAATAAAAACTAAAAAATTGGAGAAAATATTTGTTAAAGGAATAGTTATCATCCTCTTAATAACTAGAAGTTAGTTATTTGATTCATGTTCTACCAGCACAATAATATCAATGGAATTTTATAAGTATGTCGCATCACCACCTCAATTGATAGATATACCATTTTTATTAAAATATTTAGTGTTATTATGAATTTATATTAATTTTATAACATCAGTAGGATAATATTTTAGGGGTGTGTGCTCGTTAAAATTCATGATATTGTAAAATTTAGTTCAATTTAATGGGATTTTGGAAATGTATTGTCTCTCTATATATAGATCTCATATTGTTCATTGATTAAGGTAAGAAACGTTTTATATTCCATATCAAAATATGATCATTTATCCAATCACATCTTTTTTATAACTAAAAATGAAAATTACTATCATTATATGGGTCTTACTACTCTACATTAGTGGTATGTATATAAATAATTTCTATAGAAAGAAGTTATTTTTAATATAAATATTGTTCAAATATATTTTTATGTATTTAAAAATTATTTTCGAAATTTTTATTTGAAACATGATATTGATTTTTCAATATAACTCATACATGGATTTAAACCTATTTTTAATAATTCATGTAGAATGATCCATATTTATTTTTGAAATTTGATTATGTAAGTACTACAGAATCTATAAAATTGATTTATATAACTTTTTTGGTCACCATTGGGTGTACATATTTCTTTTTTACTGATGAAGGAATATTCAATGATTCATTTTATTTATCATTAAGAACATCACAAGAAGACTATTAAGAACCGTTATCATCTACCTAGTAATAATGACTCCTTTGATCAACTATATAAACCTATTCATTATTAAAATTTCTCCCTTTGAATGACATATCAACAATTAATGTCAAAAAGTGTTGGTATAAAGAAGAGATAATTTTATATGATGTATATAAATTGTAAAAAATAATTGAAATCAAAAACACATACCAATTCCCCTATTATATTTATTGATATAATAAATATAGTCTTTAAAGATTAAATTGATATGTTTTTTTTGCAATTACTGATAATATTATCTTCTATATTAAAATCTATGATGATTATGTTGATGTTTTTATGATTATATTTAGTTTCAGATAAAGAGGATTCTATTCACCTAATATATTATGTGAGAATTATGGATATATATAATATCATTCATAGAAATTCAATTACAAAAAATTGTATAGCAGTGGATCCTTTAAAAGATAGTGTTATAAAATAATTGATAATAACAACCAATGTGATTAAGATCTATAATATTCATACAATATATAGTAACTATCAATTAATTTTTTTAATTTTTTCATGTCTCAAGAATCCACTTACCATATTGATGTGGAAGGGTTCCGTGTTCAATTTTATCGATTCATGTAAATATTATTTCAACTAGTAGAATTTAATTTTGTATAGTTCACTTCTGCTTAACCTACCCTATAGTAGAGAATTGTTCCTAAATTATAGTGATGCATAAAATAATGGATCAGAATTTGCTTTCATTTATAATGAAATAATTGTACTTTATGAATCATTAATGTTTAGGGTATATAGGTAAAATTAACTAACATATTATTTAGAGTTAGAATTAGTAGTGTTTACATGTAAAATATTAAGGAATTTAATTTATAATGAATATATTGACCTATATACTAATCATAAATGCATAAAGTAGGATTAGTTGAATTTTCCCCAGACGCGATAGGTGGTGTTGATCAATAATTACGATCTAATAATAAATTATCTACTAATTAAGGATAAAAATATTATTGGAATGTTGTGTCATAACGAAATTTCTAAATTTTCTAGGATAAGTATTTAAATAGATCAATTATAAAATATGGTGAGTAATGATTTAGTGATCAATCGTGAAAATGATGATATGATAATATTAAAGAATATTATATTATTCTATTCTATACCAATAAATAGAAGGATTTATTTTATAACCAACACATCTCATCATTCTATATCCATTAATGAATTAAAATGATGTATATATATTTATAACATTATATATTAATGTAAAACATGAATATAGATATTGTGCAGTATATATCTTGATTCATGATATTTCAATATGTTAAGGATGAATTTTCTATTTCTAAGGGGATGATTGTTTCCTTAACCATGAAAATTTGAATCTGGTAAAATCACAATGGGTTTAATCATATACTTTTAAAGACATCAAAAGGTACCGACAACAATTTCGATATAGTTGATAACCTTATAAGGATATCATTTTTAATTGATAAGATATGAATTACTTCTTGATCATATTATTATGATATATATTAATTATGTGGTAAGGATTTCATGAATACAAATCTGAATCTTATGTAAACGGATCTTGAGGTATAAAAATAAGGTTTGGAGAATTATTCCCAATGTAATTAATATAATTTTTATCACAATCACTTTATTTCATCATTAGATATATATTTACTCTTATATGACCCATAAAATCCAATAACATATAATGGTATCATACTATATATATTATAATGGTTGTTGGGATGAATTCCTTCAAATATTAATTTTTTTTGTAATAATATGATTCACTTCATATTTTAGATGGTTCTTTATGAATCCCTCAGGGTCCATAAGTGAGGAATTGAAACATGGTTTAATGAATTTATAGAATGAAATTTATTAGTTGTTAATATGATATAGGAAATGGAAGATATAGTTAAGGACATTCAACATTATTTCATAGCTTGTAAATGTTCACAAAAAAATTAAGTTGAAAATTAATTAATAGATCTTGAATTTGAAACTTGTGACAATGATCTCCTATGAACATATCCTCAAAATAAATTTTATTATATATGGAATTGTGGTCAATATGATTACTATATATATATATATATCAATCATTAATATATTCTTAATATTATCAGAAAGATAACATATAATTTGGTGCATCCACTCTAACTCTCCCATGTTTGTTATATATTGAGTATCTCACATTAGTGTATACAGATATCTAATCTATAACACATAGTGAAATCAAAGGACGTACAACTGGAGAATGACCTTCCATTAAAGTAACAAATGGCAGAGATTTTGGATTAAAGAGATAATATTTTGTAGAATACGATCACCCACCATGTCAATATTTTTTTATGAAACCATAAATTAGTGGAAGCTACATGGGAACCTGAGGATTTAACAAGGAAGAAGTAACCTCCCATAATACCGTTATAGTAAATATATTTTTAACGTTAGAATTATTTAAATTGTATGATCTTAACATCCCATGAATTGAAAATATATAGTTTTTAATAATTTTAATATGGTAGAATCCTTATGATAAAGAAATAAAAAAATTATTTGAGTAATTAATTATTAAAATATATAAGTGAAATTTATTATTTTATTTAAATATAGAATTTAGAAAATATCATTTAAATAAATTTAAATCAATTAATAAAATAACCCTCATTTTTTTGATAAATGCATATCAAACCATTTTGATGAATTATGGAAATTTGATAAAATAGTATTATTGATAATTGATAACAATGTGTATTTTTTAAAAACAAATAAAAGATGCGAATAAATTAAGTTATATATTTCCATAAAATGGTCATTTATTGAAAAATAGTACAAGTCTATATATTTTGGCCAAATACGATATTTTTGTTATAGACAATAGTTCTTATTAAAAATTATATATGATATATTTAAAAGTTAAATTTATAAATATTATATTGTGAAATTGAAGAAATTAATTTTTTATGAATTCAACATCCCAAAATTATATTATAGTCAATTTGTTACATTTTTCTTAATTTAATTGTGTATATAATTTATAGAATTACTTTATCTATTATTAAATTATTATAATATAAAAACTGCATGAATAAATACTAAACCATTGGATTTTCCAGGTATGATTATATTGGAAAATTAAAAATATTAAAAATATTTTTTGTAATTTGGAATGTCATTCATTACTTTATAGAAAGAAGAATTTATATTATTATAATAAATACAATAAAATTTCATTTTTATTAGTTATTCATAATGATACATTCCTTTTTTGATTGAATTAAAAATTGTGAAATTATTTTTCATTATTTTAATACAATAAATGTTTTCTCAAACATGTTTATAAATACATTTGGTGTAAAATAATTTCATTTTTCATACTTATATTAAAATTAATTTCTGAAACCTATCAAAATTAAATAATATAAAATAAAATATTTATTTAGAATTATAAAATAAAAATTTTATTAGATTGTATTAACACATTTGGTACTAAAAATAGGGATATATGGTGTAAATTTATTTGAGAAATGAGGTGACATGAACCGGTCAACCAGTTTATGGCCCCGAAGATATTTATAAGAATAAAAAAGTTTCATTAAAATTGAAATGTGTAATGATCTTACACCAACATGGTACTGAAATGGGTACATATGATGATTCTTTTATAAGAATACCAAATTCACTTGTTTCATACCACAAAGACCCTCCAAAAAGTGTTAAAATCATTACAATGAGAATCAGATGAGCCTACAAAACCATCCTCAGATGAAGGATAATAGTAGTGGGAGAATTATGGATGTTAGAAACTCCCCAATGATTTTCCATTCACTGTTAGAAGGAAGTCTTCAGTTTGATAAACTGAAATCAAGGGACTATCTACTAGAGAAGTTTGCAGCCCAAGATGTTTATACAATAGCTGGTCATCCAAGACAAACCTTGGTTTAATCAATACTAATACTTGATATAATAATCTGATTGATTGATGGTATTTTGGAATCCCCAGACCATATTACTAAAATATTTCATATTTGTTTTCACTTTCCAATGATATTGACATTATATTAATTTATTGGTAAGGTTGTTTATTGGGGTTACACTATAACAATTTATAAAGGAGAATCTAAAATCATAATTCCATCACAGACATTGACAAAGACAATTTGTCAATGAATTTAGAAAATAACATCTAAAATGTTCGTATAATTTTTTATAAATATTCTATCATTATTATATGAGAAACCTAATAATCCTTAATGTGTATGTAAATAGAGGATACCCGAGGAAATTTGTGATTGTGTTAACTGATCTATTTCGTCTTTATTTCTTCTTCCACCTCATTAGACTCTATAATATATTTCATGGAATGATTAATTGTATATATAAATATATTTAAATGTTATTCTGTTTCTATAAAAACAATTATCTACTCTCAATCCATCAAATTGAAACCTAAAGTGCTACATGTACATGTATAATGACTTTCAACTACATGACATACTATATTTCTTTCTCCACCACCTAATAAAGTAGGTTATATGGATTTATATTATATATATATATATATATTATTTATGATATAATAATGGTTCTACAAAAACCATTTGTTATTTATTATATTTTTTCATCAATATAAAAATGTAAACATCACATTTGTATATATAAAAACAATCATCTCCATGAAGTGACCGAGTATACTTGTCGTTGCTGAATTACAAGTACTGTTCTAAAAGAGTATATAAAGAATAAATATTTCATGTATTAAATGTTTATTATTTTTACGCTAATGAAACGACAACCAAACATCAATCGATGGATTTTTTGAATTGGAATAGACATGGATAATTGAATCATAATCACCCAAACTTCATTTGGACTTCAAAAAATAAAGTTCAGCAGGAGCCTCAACCATTCATGTTGGATCTGATTTATCCTATATTCTCACTATTGTACATGAAGTGAGAGTCCCGTGAGGTATGTTATCCTTCATATATCATCATGATATCTCAATTCTCAATAGGGTTGGGATCATGGGTATTTTTTCCCCTCCACCTTGGTTTCTTGAGGTCTTTTGGCAGGACCAATTTCCTTGTTGGATTAAAATTAATTTATATGATGCATCAAAAGGGTATCTGGGCCCTTCAGGTTTTGGTGTGGTTTTTGGGGACAATCAGGTTGAGGTTAGTTGGTGCCTTTATGGTTCATGTGGCATTGTATCTTTTATAAATTCTGAAATAAATTGGGTAATTTTTTCAATTGATTAAGCTGAGTAGAGGGGATAAAATAATATTTGGCTTGAATGTGACTCTACAACTGTTATTCTAGCCAATCAGAGAGGCTCTTTGAATGTTTTAGGGATGTTCACAACTCTTTGCACTAGATTTCTCGATATTCATTTTGGAATGTATAAAATTTTCACTCATGTTTATAGAGAGGAAAATTCTCTGGCAGATGGTCTTGCTAACAAAGGTGTTTATGAGGTTTCTTATCATTGGGATGATCAACTTTCATGTGATCTTTTTCATATTTTTAGGATGGATCAATATAATATTTCTACCTTCATACATTTGTAATTTTTTTATTAATAATGTGCTCTTTCTTTTCTAGGAAATATCTCATTCTAATACATAAAAAATAGTATGTATAAATTACTAATTAATGATTTAAATATGTGTATGAATCAATTTGGGTCTTGATGTAAGACGTTCTGTTATAATAAAACTTTTAATATTTGTTATCAATCTATTTATATTACCTAGTACTATATGAACCATTTTTAATAAAAAGGTACATTGTATTTTAATATTTTTATTATGTGTTTTTAAGGTATTCATTCTATAATATCACATTTTTCTTCTAATAAATACCAAAAAAATAATGTAAAAAAAATAATGACCTTTTCATTTTGGGTTGAGAATATTTGAATTCAATATATATGTATTTAAAAATTGTTTTAAAAAACAAATTATCATAATTTTAATGATTGGTAAATTAATTTTCATACAATATTCTCCCAGCATTACAAATTATTTGAATGAACCATTATGTGGAGTTTCTATATTACTCATAGTTGAATCTTTAAAAAATAATAATATAATGTATTTTTAATGTTTATGTATCAACAAATTTTTCCCCACCATAAACACTATTCATTATAAGAAATCATCTACAAATGTAAATTATATTAAATTTAAAATATTATTATCATTTTTTTAGAATTTTTAGGATTTTAAATCATAAAAAATAAATTGATATTTCTTCTGGTTTCCATATAATGTTTCTAATTCTCGTACATAATCTTTTTTCATATATATAAACACCCTGTTTGATATTTTATGCTCTATTATGGATATGATCAAATGATTCCATCCATGTTCATTCATTGGTTGTTTTATAATGATGAAGTATCCTAAAACAAATTTATTTCTCTTGGGTTATTTAATATAAGATGTAACAGTGAATGATTACATGTTATTACGACAGATATATGAATTGTTCATTAATATGATTTGGGAGGGTATAATATTTCAATCACTTTCAATGTGTAATTTCTTATTTCACCATATATTTATAGTAAAAAATATCAACTACACCCAGAAAATGAGGTTATATTAGACATTTTTTCATACCCATGAATGTATATTGGTGATCAGCCAATGCCAAAGTGGGTAAATTGTTCAAGTATAATTATTGAAGAATAAATAAATTTTTTACTCATGTCCTTTTTTTTCACAGAAGCCATATGACAAGAATCATGTTTAATGGTAATTGATTTTTTGTGTTTATTATTGTAGTTTATTCTAATGTTTTAAAATTGATTATTTTTTTGAATGATCACTAGTCATTATCAATTAAAATATATCATGTTTAACTATGTGGACTGAATATAACCACATTTTTCATATATTTCCATATCCATATGTTACGAAAAATTAGTAAAGATGTAATGGAATAAAATTGGTTTGTGTGAGATTAATTTTTTTGAATATGTTTAATATTTTTTATTAAAACAAAATTGTTATAAATAGATTCTACAAATACACTATATAATTGTGGTTCAAAATTATGTATTAATGTGATATATATTTAATAATCATCTGACATATTTTATTATTTATATAATATGTTCTTAGGCCGAAAAATATTTGGATTGTTTTGGGAAAAAAAATTCCTTTTCAAATTATACCTAACACAAAAATATCATTTTTAATAATGTTATTTAAAATTATTTTCTAATATACACATGTTCTTTATGAATATATATTTTAATAATAAAATTATATATTATTTCTTTTAACTTGTATTTAAGTTATTTTGTATCACCATTAAAAATTTAATTCAGTAAAATTAATTTCAAAACGATTATTATCATTTATAGAATATGTAATACGTTTAATTTAATCTTAAGGAAGTAAATATGATACCGTGGTAAAAATTAGACACTATGGTGAATGTAAAAAAATTAAGAATGTTAAATGTAAAGGTTATGTCAAAAAATTCATAAAACCTAATATATAAATTTTTTTGGAGTTATTTAATGACAATAACTTATAATATTTTTAATGATTTAAAATATTTTATTCAATTAAAATTTTTATGACATTAATTTTTATAATAAAAATTATTTTAAAAATTCTAACTCATATCACTAATAATAGGGCCCTCTCTACATTATTATAAGGCCTCGGCCTTAAACCTTACTTAATATTGAGTTAAATGAATAATTCACATTGAGGATCTTTTCAGGTTTAGAGTTTTAGATAATTAGGACATAACTATTACATCTCAAAAGATTACAAAGTAGAAACGTCTACTAAGTTTCCATAGAATAATAAAAAAACTCTTAAAAAGAAACATGTCTAGTTCCATGTTTTATATAGAATGACATTCCCTTGATCCCATCCTTGACCCTATTCCACATTAAGTCATGTGAAAAACATTTCAAAGAAACTTGGGTTGAGCATAAAAATCTTAGTAAGGGATACACAAAGAATAAAAACTGTTAGTTTATCAAAACAAAAAGTAAACCATGCATACTTTATCAAAGGAATACATTTCACCTTTATGAAGTTTTAAAAACTCTTCACTGAATAAAATTTCATTACATACCCTTTTGTAACCATAATATTACCATAAATCCCATATAAAGAACACATAACTTATAAAGGTAACTTGGGACATAAACATACTTATGTGGAATAACCATACCGTCGACTTCTGCACACATCACTTAATGGAATAGCCATTCGGCCAACTTCCATACATACTTAATGGAATATTCATACGGCCGACTTCTATACCCAATGCATTGGAGGTTATAACGTAACCACCCATCCTGTATTCATGGCACCACCCGTCATATGGTTTATCACGTAACCACCCGTAAAATGTCCAAGTACCAATATAAAATCATAAAACATAAAACCAATATAAAGGAATGATAACATTTCCACATTTCAATCACAATATATCATTTAAATATATTGACATAATAGAATCATTTATCAAAACCATTTTCAATACCAAAATACATAAAATAGTATATGGTATTTATTTTATTTTAAAAACATTACGGCTTGTTGAGGAAGCCAAAGACCAAATAATACTTGCGGCAGTGGAAAAGGTCGTTGTCACCGCGTACGTTAAAAGAAACATTCCATTTTTTTGTTTTGTAAAATGCATCATAAAAAAAGATTCATTTTGTATAAAAGTAAAAGTCAAAGGGGTTTATACACCGTATAAAAGAAAGTTGTGTATAAAACGAAATATGCCTCAATGAAAGGAGATTGAGACGAAGTCCCTTACCTCGGGTCCGACATGACTCGATCGTTCTTTAACGTCCTGAATAATAAACTTGAGTTAATTTCTATTTTCCTAAGAACCTTTTTCGAGTTCATTATTCCTCTTATATCACTTATTGCCATGTAATAAACATTATGTAATCATTTATGTTAATAATGTTTGTTTTGTCGATATTTGGTCCATTAGTCGAAAGTGGACTTCTTACGATTACATGTTGTTCGTGTGGTCAAAGGTTCATTATATCCAGAATGACATTCCTGATTTGGATATCATATATATCATATATATCTAGCATATACATGTATTTATAATATCACATAATCATTTAGGGGTAAGAAATGAAATGCACCGTTCATGGAGACGGTAAGCCGTACGTACGCATGGACGGTACTTTCATTTCTATGTCATATTAATGGATTTAAAACTAAATGAGATTTATATATATTTTAATTCCAGAATTATATTAATCATTTAGATGTAACATAAATCATATATATCCATTATATATATGTACTTATAATAGTACATTACATTTGGGGATAAGAAATGAAATGCACCGTTCATGGAGACGGTAAGCCGTACGTACGCATGAATGCTACTTTCATTTCTATCTCATACTTCAATGGAAAGAAATAATAATTATATAGAGGTATATTATAAATCCGGTATATCATCATATATAATAACTTTAAATCCATCATTTTTATGTCCCGCATATGGAATTAACGAATCAAATCACTTTGAGGGGGCGGTAGTCCGCATTTCCTTAAATGAAGATATCGCGTTTACCTATAATGGAACCCATAAAAGTATTCCCAAAATGAAAAATACAGAATCTTAAGGAAAACATAATCATATTATATATCATAAATAAATATATTGTAATCTTAATGGCCACCTTTAAAGGTGTTAAAAGAATGTTGAACAATCATCGTTTCGGGAGGCAGAAATTCTCCATCCATGGAAACAGTATGTTCAGTAACCATTAGATGTAGGTGTGTGTAAGATTAGATCAAATACTTCTTATAACAACATCCTAGTATATTTAATATATTTTAGTTGTTACAAAAGACAAGAATAAAAAGAGTTTAGGGGGTTGGAGAAGCAAAATAAAACAAAAGAACTCAAAAGAAGACATTACCTTAAAATCGGGTAACTCTCTCTGGTTTGAGCTCAAAGGCTTCCTCGGGAAGACTTCTTCCCAAAGTGAGGCTTCAAGGAGTAATATAGGGAAGTGGAGAGACAAAATGGGCAGGGTTTGGCCGAGCCAAAGGCTTTGGTAGTGTGGGTAAGGAGGTAGAGGTGGGGGCCTTTTATAAGCGGAGACGATGGGCACACTTGGAAAGTTACAAAAGTTTACTTTATTTTCAAAAGAGTTTCGGTTTTTAAAAGTCCCAAATTGATTTATTTCTAGGATAAGGTGACGAGGGTTAGAAATAAACTCATCCAATAGGTTTTGTACATGTTTAGGGCATAGATCTTACATTATATTTCCATTTTATTTAAATCATTAAATAATGAGGTCATCGTTGCATCATCATGATGTCATAAATAATTTAATTTATTTAATTTCTAAGAATTATAAAAAAACTACTATGATGTAGTAAAACTTTTTATCTATCTAATGAATCTTTATAGTCAAAAATCTGACTTGTATAACCCCATGTAAAAATTGTTTTAGTAAAACACCTCATGTGTGTGTCATTTTTACTTTAACATTAAATAAAAAGTTATTTATGTCATTTCCCAACCAAAGTGGGTCCATGGGGTCCCCAAGTTGACCCATGGCTTTTATTGGTCGGACATGACACATAAAATAAGGGTAGTACATGTTTCTAGGTATTTTCATTTTATTATAATATCATTTTTTCCATAAATTGCACTAATTACCTCTAAACGCGATTAAAAACTTAATAAGTTACTATTCACCAAAAAATTATTTAAATCCCATTGAACCACATTTAAATTCTTAATGACAACCATGTATGTTGGATTTTTGAAATTAAAAACACATAAGTGGTAAAATTTCATTTAAACGAAAAATCAGTTTTTATAAGTACCACTTACTGGTTTCACTATTCATCAAAAATTGAAGTTTTTCAGAAAAATACCAAAACTTCACCCTAAGATATATTTGATATTCCGAATTCAAAAATGAGGTCTATTTTACAAAAATCATATCATATAAGTCACATTAATTAATTTAATAATTAATTCCCGCTGTCATGACAAATAGCGAGTTTTATGAAACAATAAGTATCAAAAGATTGACACTAGTTTAAGTCTGATTTCAATGTGAAATTAATTCCAACAACCACTATTGGATTTAATGGTAAAAATATTTTCTAATTTTACTTTAAAACCAATTCAAATGATAATATAATCATCTTAAAAACTTAGATTAAAAAGATGTTTTGAATTAAAATACAACATTTCACACTATTCATTAAAAAAATGAACTTTATCGGAAAGATACCAAAAATTTACACAAAGTAAATTTTGATGTCCCGATTCTAAATAAGAGTTATATTTGGTCCAATAGAATTTATAAGATCGATCAAAAGTATATTTAATGATGGTTTGCCATCAAAAGTTGATAAATGGACCTTTCGTGAAAATTAGAGTATATAAGCCTAAAATTGAATTCATTTCATATTCTAAGACTTTATCATTTATTAGTTAAATGTAAGAACATTTAACAAAAATATATAATCATATTTTAGTTATTTCTATCCATTCCCGCCAGTACAACATCTACGTGTTAACTAACATTTAAAATAATATTATTTTATTACTTGTGTGCAACGTAAGTTTTCAAAGGAACTCATCATTGCGTATCTGGTACGCTATCGATCATAGAAACCCGTTTAAAGTAAAATTAATATTTATTTCTTAAATATTAATAAATATGAAAATTCTATATTCTTTATTTACTTGGGATGTAACATCCTTTGCCCCTTTTGTGAATTTTTTCCTCGCAATTTTATTCACTTATCAAAATAAGTGGGGGTATTTATCCCTCATAGCATTTTCAGATTCCCACATTGCCTCTTCAACCATATGGTTTTTCCACAATACCTTTACCTGGTGGATTACCTTATTTCATAACACTTTCTCCCTTTGGTCAAAAAATCTGGACTGGTTGTTCTTCATAAGATAGGTTCTCTTCCAGCTGAACTACCTCTGGACTCAAAACATGAGATGGATCTGGCATATACTTCCTCAACATCGAAACATGAAAAACATTGTGTATCTGAGATAAAATCAGAGGTAATGCCACTCTGTATGAAACTGATCCAACTCTCTCTAGAATTTCATATGGTCTAATTAACCATGGACTCAGCTTTCCTTTCTTACCAAATCTCATCACACTTTTCCATGGAGAAACCTTGAGAAAAACATGATCGCCTACCTCAAAAGATAGATCCTTCCTCCGGTTATCCGCATAACTCTTCTGCATGCTCTGAGCTATTCTCATGTGTTTCTGAATCAACTGAACTTTTTCTTCCATCTCTTCTACAAATTCTGGTCCCATCAGCTTCCTTTCACCGACTTCATCCCAAAATGCTAGAGTTCGACACCGCTTCCCATATAATGCCTCAAATGTTGCCATCTCTATACTGGAATGAAAACTGTTATTATATGAAAACTCAACCAATGAAAGATGTAGTTCCCAACTTCCCTGATAATCTATCGAACAAGCTCGTAGCATATCCTCAAAGGTCTGAATTGTTCGTTATGACTGCCCATCTGATTGAGGATGAAAAGCTGTACTAAAATTTAATTCAGTACCCAACGAATTTTGAAAGCCTTTCCAAAAGTTAGAATTAAACCTGGGATCATGGTCAGATACAATGGAGTGGGGAACTCCATGTAACCTAACTATCTCTTTCATATACAAACAGGAAAGTTGATCTAGGGAAAAAGTATCTCGTATAGCAAGGAAATGAGCAGATTTAGTCAAGCGGTCAATTATAACCCAGATTGCATTATTACCTCGAGATGTCTTCGGTAATCCCACAACAAAGTACATGGATATATTCTCCCATTTCCACTCTGGCACTGGTAAAGGCTGAAGCATCCCTTTCGGTAACTGCCGCTCTGCTTTAACCTACTGGCAAGTCAAACAATTCACAGTAAAATCATTAATATCCCTTTTCATTCCATCCCACCAGTAATACTCCAGCAGATCTCTGTACGTCTTAGTACTGCCAGGATAAACTGAAAACGGGGAACTATGAGCCTCACATAACAACTCATTCTTCATCTTTGAATCACCAGGAACACATAATCTCTTCCCAAACCTCAAAACACAATCATTATCAATGTTGAATTCAGGAAACATACCCTTCGGAACCAACTCTACTTTTTTCTGCAACTCACTGTCTTCCCTCTGTGCTTGCTTAATTCATGTCTGATAGGGATGATCTTACTGATACTTGAAACAAAACAGAAGAACTTCCTGCACCAACAACTTCTATTCCAAATTTCATCAAATCAAAAACCAAAGGATCTCGTTACAAATTTATCATGGTTAATGAAGCATTACTTTTTCGACTCAAAGCATCGGCCACTTTATTTTCTTTTCCCGGATGGTAATGAATTGTACAATCATAATCCTTGATTAATTCCAGCCATCTCCTCTATCTCATGTTAAATTCTTTCTGAGTGAATATATACTTTAATATTTTGTGATCAGTATATATTTCACACATTACTTCATACAAATGATGCGTCCAAATTTTTAAAGAAAAAACAACAGCAGCTAATTCCAAATCATGTGTAGGGTAATTTATCTCATGAGTTTTCAACTGAAATGAAGCATAAGCAATTACCTGATCATTCTGCATAAGGACACAGCCAAGTCCCTTCAATGAGGCATCACTTTATATAACAAACTCACCATTACTGGATGGAAGTGCCAAAACTGGAGCATTCACCAATCTTCTTTTCAACTCCTGAAAACAATCATCACATTCTTTTGTCCAGATGAACTTAACACCCAAACGAGTTAGCTTAGTCATTGGACTAGATAAGCGTGAAATTTTTTCAATAAACCTTCGGTAATAACCTACCAAACCAAGGAAACTACGGATCTCGGTTACATTTGTGGGTCTTGGCCATTCATCAACAACTTTTGTTTTATCAGGATCAACAGTTATGCCATCTTCTGAAACAATGTGACCCAGGAAAGAAATTTATTGTAACCAAAACTCACACTTGCTGAATTTTCCATATAGTTTATTTTCTTTTAAGGTTTGAAAGATAACCAAATTTCGTTCATTCTCCTCTTTACTTTAAGAAAACACCAAAATATCATCAATGAAAACAACCACAACTTATCACCAGATTCAACTGAGCCATCACTGTAGTAAACTGCTCAATTATAATTCTAACCATCTCAGTATGATGATTTGGAAGGTCATTTCCCTCAGTATGCCTTCCCAAAAAACATGTATGTTTCCTCTATTAAAAACCATTCTTAACACTGAAATACCTTAGTTTAAGCAACATGGTAATCTGTAAATTCTATATCATTTCAATCATACCATAAACTAATTTATAATTTAACAATTTTCTAACTTTTAAAGTTGTCTAAACCGACCTCTGATACCAACTATAAGTCCCCAGCCTTAAACCTTACTTAATATTGAATTAAATGAATATTTCACATTGAGGATCTTTTCAGGATTAGAGTTTTAGAGAATTATGACATAACTATTACATCTCAAACGATTACAAAGTAGAAACGTCTACTAAGTTTCCATAGAATAATGAAAAAAACTCTTAAAAAGAAACATGTCTAGTTCCATGTTTTATATAGCATGACATTCCCTTCATCCCATCCTTGACCCTATTCCACATTAAGTCTTGTGAAAAACATATCAAAGAAACTTGTGGTGAGCATAAAAAGCTCAGTAAGGGATACACAAAGAATAAAAACTGTTAGTTTATCAAAACAAAAAAGTAAACCATGTATACATTATCAATGTAATACTTTTCACCTTTATGAAGTAGTAAAAATTCTTCACTGAATAAAAGATCATTACATACCCTTTTGTAACCAAAATATTACCATAAAACACATATAAAGAACACATAACATATAAAGGTAACTTGGGACATAAACATACTTATGTGGAATAACCATACGGTCGACTTCCACACAAATCACTTAATGGAATAGCCATTCGGCCAACTTCCATACATACTTAATGGAATATCCATACGGGCGACTTCTATACCCAATGCATTGGAGGTTATAACGTAACCACCCATCCTGTATTCATGGCACCACCCGTCATATGGTTTATCACGTAACCACCCGTAAAATGTCCAAGTACCAATATAAAATCATAAAACATAAAACCAATATAAAGGAATGATAACATTTCCAAATTTCAATCACAATATATCATTTAAATATATTGACATAATAGAATCCTTTATCAAAACCATTTTCGATACCAAAATACATAAAAGAGTATATGGTATTTACTTTATTTTAAAAACATTACGGCTTGTTGAGGAAGCCAAAGACCAAATAATATTCCCGGCAGCCGAAAAGGTCTTTTTCACCGCGTACGTTAAAAGAAACATTCCTTTCTATCATTTTGTAAAACGCTTCATAGAAAAAGATTCCTTTTGTATAAAAGTAAAACTCATAGGGGATTATACACCGTATAAAAGAAAGTTATGTATAAAATGAAATATGCCTCAATGAATGGAGATTGAGACGAAGTCCCTTACATCGTGTCCGACTTGACTCGATCGTTCTTTAACGTCCTGAATAATACACTTGAGTTAATTTCTATTTTCTTAAGATCCTTTTTCAAGTTCATTATTCTTTTTATATCACTTATTGCCATGTTATAAACATTATGTAATCATTTAAGTTAATAATGTTTCTTTTGTCGATATTTGGTCCTTAAGTCGAAAGTGGACTTCTTGCGATTACATGTTGTTCGTGTTGTCAAAGGTTCATTATATCCAGAATGACATTCCTGATTTGTATATCATATATATCATATATATCTATCATATACATGTATTTATAATATCACACAATCATTTAGGGGTAATAAATGAAATGCACCGTTCATGGAGATGGTAAGCCGTACGTACGCATGAACGCTACTTTCATTTCTCTGTCATATTAATGGAATTAAAACTAAATGAGAGGTATGTATATTTTAATTCCAGAATTATATTAATCATTTAAGTGTAACATACATCATATACATCGAATATATATATGTACTTATAATATTACATTACATTTGTGGATAAGAAATTAAATGCACTGTTCATGTAGACGGTAAGCTGTACGTACGCATGAACGCGACTTTCATTTCTATCTCATACTTTAATTGAAAGAAATAATATTTATATAGAGGTATATTATAATTCCGGTATAACATAATATATAATAACTTTAAATCCAACCTTTATAAGTCCCACATATGGCATTAATGAATCAAATCACTTTGAGGGGGCGGTAGTCCGCACTTCCTTAAATGAAGATATCGCATTTACCCATAATGGAAACCATAAAGGTATGCCAAAAATTAAAAATACAGAATATTAAGGAAAACATAAACATATTATATATCATATATAAATATAGTGTCTTCTTAATGGCCAACTTTGAAGGTGTTAAAAGAATGTTGAACAATCATCGTTTCGGGAGGCAGAAATTCGCCATCCACATAAACAGTATGTTCTTTTACCATTATATGTAGGTGTGTGTATGTGTAGCTCGAATACATATTATAACAACATCCTAGTATATTTAATATATTGGAGTTGTTACAAAATAAAAGAATAAAAAGAGTTTAGGGGGTTGGAGAAGCAAAATAAAACAAAAGGACTCAAAAGAAGACATTACCTTAAAATCGGGTAACTCCCGTTGGTTTGAGCTCAAAGGCTTTCTTGGGAAGACTTATGCCCAAAGTAAGGCTTAAAGGACTAAGAGATGGAATTGGAGAGACAAAATGGGCAGGTTTTGGCCGAGACAAAGGCTTTGGGAGTGTGGTTAAGGAGGTAGAGGTGGGGGCCTTTTTTAAGAGGAGATGAGGGGCACTCTTGGAAAGTTACAAAATGTTACTTTATTTTCGAAGGAGTTTCGGATTTTAAAGGTCCCGCAATGATTTATTTCGAGTATAAGGTGATAAGGGTTCTAAATCCACTCATCCAATATGTTTTGGACATGTGTAGTTCTTAGATATTACATTATCATTCCATTTTATTTAAATCGTTAAATAATGAGGTCATCGCTGCATCATCATGATGTCATAAATAATTTAATTTATTTAATGTCTAAAAATAATAAAAAACTACTATGATGTAGGAAATCTGTTTAGATTTCTAATGAATATTTATAGTCAAAAATCTGACATTTATAAACCCATGTAAAAATTGTTTTAGTAAAACACCTCATGTGTGTGTCATTCTTACTTTAACATTAAATAAAAAGTTATTTATGTCATTTCTCAACCAAAGTGGCTTTATGGGGTCCCCAAGTTTACCCATGGCTTTTCTTTGTCGGCCATGACACATCCAATAAGGGTAGGACATGTGTCACGGTATTTTCATATTATTATAATATCATTTTTTCCTTAAATTGCACAAATTACCTCTAATCGCGATTAAAAACTTAATAAGTTACTATTCACCAAAAAATTATTTTAATCCCATTGAACCACATTTTACATCTTAATTACAACCATGTTTGTTGGATTTTTTAAATTCAAAACACATAAGTGGTAAAATTTCATTTAAACGAAAAATCAGTTTTTATAAGTACCACTTTGTGGTTTCACTATTCATCAAAAATTGAAGTTTTTAAGAAAAATACCAAAACCTCACCCTAAGCTATATTTGATATTTCAAATTAAAAAATGTGGTCCATTTTACAAAAATCAAAACATATAAGTCACATTAATTAATTTAATAATTAATTTCCACTGTCATGACAAATAGTGTGTTTTTATGAAACAATAAGTATCAAAAGATTGACACTAGTTTAAGTCCGATTTCAATGTGAAATTAATTCCAACGACCACTATTGGATTTAATGGTAAAAATATTTTCTAATTTCACTTTAAAACCAATTCAAATGATAATCTAATCATCTTAAAAATATTAGATTAAAAAGAGGTTTTGAATTAAAATACAACATTTTACACTATTCATTAAAAAATGAACTTTATCGAAAAGATACCAAAAATATTTACACAAAGTAAACTTTGATGTCCCGATTATAAAGAATAGTTATATTTGGTCCGATAGAATTTATAAGATCGATCAAAACTATATTAAATGACGGTTTGCCGTCAATATGTGATAAGTGGACCTTTCGTGAAAATTGAAGTATATAAGCCTAAAATTGAATTATTTTCGTATTCTAAGCCTTTATCATTTATTAGATAAATGTAAAAACATTTAACAAACATATATAATCATATTTTAGTTATTTATATCCATTCTCGCCGGTACACCGGCTACGTGTTAACTAACATTTAAAATAATATTATTTTATTACTAGTGTGCAACGTAAGTTTTCAAAGGAACTCATCGTTGCGTATCGGGTACGTTATCGATCATAGAAACCACTTTAAAGTAAAATTTATATTTAATTTGTAAATATTAATAAATATGAAAATTCTTTATTCTTTATTTACCTGGGATGTTACAATTCTACTTTTCCTCAAACATAAAGCTTATAATATCAGCTATTACCTACTAAAATCCAATTGAAATAAAAATATAGGACGATCTACTTTTAGGATCAAATAGAGAACTCATTCAAATTAATTAATAATATTATCCATGGAGTCATACCAAGGATTACGATAAGAAATCCTAATAACATTCTGATTTTTATTTCCTTGAATTTTAATATTCTATATCCTCTATGTATATCATAAAAATAATAATAAAATTAATTCAATATCATTATTACACTGAAATGTTATTATTCTAATATAATAACCATTATTTTACTTACAATCATCCATTTAAAAATATTGAAATTTCACCCACATTATATTCATTTCACTTCTACCATAAATGATGTATTTAGTTTTACCTCCCCAATTAACATAGATGGATGTAAAATATAAATTTAATGATTTAGTATTTTGGTTTTATAATTATGAAGACCATTTAAGAATGAAATTGTAATTATATTCACTATGTTAATAAAAATTGATCATAAGGATTTTATCAACCAAAAAATGATAATATAGAGGTACCATTCATAATTTAATTCTATTTTGGAAAATGTACTATAATAAAAACATATATCATATTATAATGGTAATATATATTATAAATATTTAATTAATGACGTTATGGTATGATCTGATAACACCATTGTACATATTCAGTATATTGGAGCAATTTTTGAGATATTTTCCTAACATCACCATGTTGTTAATAAGTGGAATAATGTATACTATAAATGAAGCACTTATGATAAAAATTTAACCACAAAAAAGTATGACACAATAATAATATAATTATATGAATTACTAATTGAATCTTATTTCTCAATAAAGAATATCTGAGCAAGCCCGATAAGGTGGAGACCCAAGTCCATGGCTCTTCATATCGAATTCTATTCATTGAGATATGTTTCATATTGTTCCCTATGTAATATTTTATTATATGAAGTTTTTTCTATATTATATTAATGTAAATTAATAAAAATTTTAACTTATCTAAAATTATATATTGTGGTATCCCTTTAATTTTCTATTGAATCTTACAATATAATAGTTGTAATGGTTTATCATCTTAAATTTCCGTCATTTATACATATTTAATATTTTGTACTTATATTCATGTATAATGTTTAAATTGGGAATCATTGAAATAGTATATCATGATTATTAATTTTTTCATTTTATTTAATGTTTCATTTCATATTCTATATTTACTTTTTTTAAAATCATTTTTTACTAAATCCAAGATATCTTTATTAAATAAATTTATTTCTAATTTATTTATAATCATTCTCTATTGATTACATTATAAAAGTATTATTTTTTTTAATTTCTAAATATTATATGGTCTATTATATTAATATATAAAGAAATATATTAATTATATCATTATCATATTCATTAATGAATTTAATTATCAATTAAAATGTGATGTTGTTATGAATTATTATCATATGTTTTAATGTATTTTTTACTCCATATAAACAAACATTATATTTTTATTAATTTAAAATTAATAAGAATAATGTATATGTAAGGTTTATTTTCTATCATATTTTAAATCCTTTTAAAAAATTAATTTCTTATTTATGTTAATTACTTTATGGGTTAATTTAACCACTCATTTTAATAGTTTTAATGGAATACCATGTTTTCCCAAGGTATAAAATTTTTGGCATTAATATATGTTCTTATTTATGTAGATTACTTTCCATGTATACTGTATTATTCAAAATTATTTCAATTATTTTTTTATTTTTCAATTAGAAATGTAATATAAATTTTTTTAATAAATAAATAACAATATTTTAATCAACTAAAATTTCACATCCCGCCTTCACCATGATGAGAGAAGAGAAATCAGATTTACATACCCTTGCTTATTCTAGTTGAAGAAGATATAATGACCCCCGAGACCCGCCTCCAATAGGTCCCAGAGTTGTGACTAGCCCCAAAGGTATAGAATCACAGACATGATGGCAAGCATTGCCCTTTTTCTTTATTAGTATGGGGATATAAGATAGTAAATAACAACAACACCAAACTGGTGGTAAAAGTAAATCCAAAGAAAACCATACACATATGCATGTTACAAAAGTAAATGCCACAAAGTAAAAGGATACTAAAAGGTAAAGTACCAATGAAAAGAAAAAAAACAACTGAAACTGTCCCAATGTCAGAGCTAGTAAGGCCCTACAGGATCCGTGAAGTCCTCCTTGAAACCTGAACGCAGTTATATATACGTAGTGTGAGCATACGTGTATACTCATTAGGGAAAACTGAAGACACTTGTGCACAAGTGGGGAGGTATTCTAATGCCCGGTGAGAAAAGAGATAACCAAAGAACCTAGCCAAAAAAACTATCCACACAAGCTTCACCAAGGCTCACTCCCTAAATAGCACAAGTCAAATAATGTATAGTAATAACACATCGATGTTTGGGTACCGGAAGCCACTTTCCCACTGGTTATTGAAGATATCCTGCACATCGAACCAATCCTTCCATTCTCACCGCAGTCCCACTACCACACCCCTCCCGCACACACCTGGGCCAAAAACACACATCCCACCCATAAACACCAGTTCTACAATCACAACACGTAACCACCCTCGCAAACACCTGGATTAGAACAACTACTACAACTCCCGAAGACACCTGGGCATCATCCCGAAGATTCATGGGAAACAACCTTCCTGCACACACCTAGGCCAACCACCACAACTACCCTTCCTGAAGATACTTGGTATATAATGGACTTTAAGCGATCACAGCCTACCCGAATAGTCGTGGGATATTCAGGAAAGGGAGCAGAAAAGATCTAATAACCTTCCCTTCATAGTAGTGTTGGGAATAAACCCCCCCCCCCATGGAATGGCGGTGTTTGGTACTAAGTACTCAAAATGGTTTGGGCATGAAGAACTAAAATTATATGTATAGGTAATAAGAACTCATCCAAACATATGGTTTCCAAATCCAACATAAGAAAAAATACCCTCATTACTATTTATTCATAAAAGAAAAGCACATCACGTTAGTACATGATTTATTTTATAAGATTTTTCGTGATTTTATTACCAAAAAATCGGGATTATGAGAATGTTACTTTGTTAGATTTTATTATCGCATGTTAGTGTTCGATTGAAATATGTTACTAAATTCATTTATATTTAATTAATGTATTCATTTTATAAAAAAATTTATATTGTAATCATTTATTTGTTCCAAATTTATGGTAGAAAAATAAATTATAAAATGATATTCCATGAATATGTTAATTACAAACAAAATCATAAATAGGTTTTTATGGAAGTTCTTAGGGAAAAAATTGTTAAAACCTATTGGGAAATATTTTCACACAAACAACATTTTCTATTGGATATCTATATATTATATTGTTCTAGGTCTAAAAAAGGGAAAGAACCACTTAGAGATGGTGGGATTTCATGATTCATGGGACCCTTTAGTGATAGTATGTATTGTTATAACTATGGTCATCATGATAAATGGGGATTAAATGATGTTCACTAGATTAATATTGTTTAATTTTGTTATGGATGATGTATTGAATTCAGTTTTATGTATTCTTCATTATGATACTTTATTCCTATTAATGTGTTTTCCATATCGATTATTTCTTGTTTTATATTTTATTACTCTATGCCAAAGGTATTTTCATCTTGAAAAAATGTTACCTTTGACTTAAAGTTGGTTTATGGTTCTTTTCACCAACTTAAGGTGATTCTGAATTCCATTTAGGTTATTTGTGGACTGGATAAATAGCAGGTATGCCAAGGTATATTGAATGGTACATAAAAAAATACTAATATTTTAGAATATATTTTTCATTAATAAATTTTATGGATTTATTTTCAAGGTATGCACTCATCATTAAGCTAATTGAAATAATTAAAATTGAAAATAAAAAACCAAATATATTATTGTAGTATTTAGTAATTTTGGAATAGTGATATTAATTATAATAAGTATTAATTTAATTAATTGTCTCACAATAGAATTTTGTTGTTTAATAAAATTGTTTTATTATATTTTCATATATTCTATTTGAATGAAAAATGTATAAATTTTATTATTAAAATATGAGAAAATGAATTTCATTTTTAAAATTTTCTTTTAATGAATATATTGGAGTGAATTTTAGGATTTTTCTAAAAGTTAATATTGTCTTGATGAATAGTGAAATATAGGGATTTTATGAATACAATAACATTTATGAAATCATTAGGATATATAGATAAATTTTAAAATGATAACCCTTTGGATTATCCAAATATATGTTTAGTGGTTAAAATATATTATTTTAATCTAACATGTTAAATTTTAAAAATCAGTCACCAATGTTTTCAACCAAGGTTATATTATATTTAAATAAAAATTTATTCATTAACATTAATTTTGGGGTTCCAAGATGGTATTTATTTTTTGATAAAAAAATATCAAAGAACCATAATTAAATTAACTATAAAATAATAAATAAACAGTATACACCACTATATGAAAATCATGGACATAAATAAGGTTAAATTTTTTTTAACACAGAAAATTGCTTTTAAAAAAATGTTTTTTGATTTTGGGTACGCACATATTATAATTTATTTTTTGATATTATATGAATTTAATATTGAAGAAAAATAAATATTTAAAATTATCATATTAATATTGTGATAATTTAAAAAACATTTATAAAAAATTAACAGTTACTGTAGAAACAGTTTATAACTGCGGTTAAGTCCAAAGGATAAAAATGTGTAAAAATAATTGTATAATGGGTTAGGATAACATAAAAATTAGTCTTGAATTTCATGGGTTTAGTGTATTTAAATCACCCTCAATATATATTGAACAATTTCATTTTTTATTCACATTAAACGTAGTTGGGCTCCATTATATATTAATGTTCTAAATATTTACATGGGTGCCACTCCCCTCACATATAAAAGGGAAAATCGACCTCTCACATACCCACACCACATGTACACTATAGTTATTCCAAACCCTACACAATTTCATTACCATATTAATTAATCTTTTCCTATATTTTTTTGACAAAAGAATATAATCTATGGGAAGAATAATATATATGATAATGGAAGATAATCGAAGAAGGGTGAATTTTCATTACTGAAATATTTTAGGATTTTTAACCTTATAATCCTCAATATCGTCTGCACCTATCATGAAAAGATAAAAATTATATCGTAAAAACACTGAAAATATTTTATGTTAATTATGAATCCATTTTCTATCTCATTTGTATCTATTTGAAAATAAAATTATCTCTCATGATTTAGCATGTTCAATCATCTCCTTTAATTAATGTATTATGTTTTTTCTTAAAAATATATGTTGAATTATTATATAGATATAATTAAATGATATATTTATTTTTATTACATAATGTTTAATTTTTGAAGATAAAACATTATATAACTTCTTAGACATGAATCCATTGGATTGAAATAATGTTACGTGTGCATACATATGAACGAATTGATATGATTCATTTTTCATTGATGTATAAACATAATTTTCATAAATATTGATTTTATTAATATATATAATATTAATGATCTTATGATTATTTTAAAAATTTATACTATTATTTACTTTTTTCATTCCATAATATTTATAGTTAAAACATAAATTGTTGATACATAGATACCATCACCTCTATGAAATGATTTAATTCATTTTTCATCAGAAACATATATGAATGGTTATAAAAAATATAAATGATAAATATTCAGTGTAGTTACGATATTATTAAGAATAAATAGGTGAGTAAATCATGATTATTATTTAAGGATTTTAATTATCAAACAACAATATGCTTTTGAAATGAAATATTTAAAACCAAAATAATAATTTTAATGATGAATTATTAATAAAATGAAAATTATACATTATAAAAAATTGATATAACATAATATGTGTATGAAGACTATTATATATGTATATAAAATCATAATATTTATATATTAGGTTATGAGTGTGTATCAAAAAAAATGGTCCTGATGTAAGCTTTTATATAAATGTATACTATTAATAGAGATCCTCTGTTAAAATTATATTTAATAAAATCATGTGGCCATTATCTTTTAAACCACATTTAGTTTCCACTAATTTTGTTATATATGGGATTCATATCTTCCCTCATTTCTCCTACATTGTTTTCTAAAAAATAACAATAATTTCATTAAGAAAAGATGATTATATTTACTCTTTCCAGTATGTAATATTTCTCTACTATTTTCAATTTAATCCAATTATATTATGTTAATTTTTAATAATAAATAATTTTATTAAAAATTGCATTTTCACTAACATTGATATTAACTTATTATTTTTTAAATGAATCCTTTTAATGATTTTCCAAATTAATTAATGTTTATTTTTTTAACATTGTGTAAATAATATCCTTTTTCAAAGTATATGACATAAACATATTTCACATCATTAATTTTCATCATTCATCATTAAGCCTCCATTACACATTTCATTGGTTTCTAAAAAATTATATTCCAATTTTTTGTCGAAATTCAATTAGTTAATGTTAAAAAAACTTCTATTAATTTTAGAATGAAATTTTTATTTCATTTATATAATGTATTTTCACTTATATTAATATACTTTAATTTCTATTATGTTGTAAAGTGGAAATGATCTTATAAAGAAATCCAAATTACATCTACGGTTAGAATATGAAAAAAAAATTATTATTGATTTTTATGAAACATGTTTTATTCAAAATGTTCAATTAGACTATAATTTAGAGGAAAAAAAATTTATGATCCAATGGAACACATAAAAATGGTTTTCATTATGTTCTATGTATCACATGAATTTGATATCCTCAAATGTAATTGGTAATGAATTTTTTCTCATTTTATAATATGATTAATAATGGGGAGTGAACCTCATCTAGATAAAGACTTTATCTACTAGGACAGACTGGAGAGAGAGATAATTATTGATTAAATGATGGGAATGGGGAGTGAACCTAATCCAACATATGTCTCTATCATCTATGATCTTTATAGAAGTGATCCTTGTCTGTAACAACCAACGATATTATAAGATATAATTTTTAATATAAATTTTGTTATTTTATAATACATAAAATATATATTTAATCTTTTGTTACATGATACACTTAGTTGATGTTGTGTTACATGAAACACCAACTTTATATAATATTATTTTTAGCACAATATTTATCAACCATTACATGAAACACAAATTTTTTTATTAAATGTTAAACAATATTAAAATATTATTATTTCATATAATAGTTATAATGTTTCATGTATAATGATGGGATTCAATATGATTAACTCAAATATATAAATATATGTTTTAAAATTTGTATATAATAGATTATTGGGTGACCATTTTAATATAAACATAAATAAAAATCCAATTGAGAATATTTGAAATCATTCTTCAAAAAAACTACTTTTATGCACACAAACATGTTTTAGCAAAATAAATTAAACCAATAACATTATCTGAATTATTTATAAGTAATGAATCTATTATAAATTAAATAAAATATTTCACATTCAATGTATTTGTTTTCTTGAGCTGTGATAAGACAAATCCCATTTTAGGCTTATAAATGTATTTTCTTAGTAAACAGTTTTATCTCATTTTGTACACTTATTTTAAAATTAAGTTTTTCGCAATTTTTAAAAAAATTAAAAACATATTAATTTTTGAAATTACAATATCAATATTATCATGGATTTATTTTCTGATATTTTTTTTTCAAAATATAAATAATTCATTGAATAATAAAAAAATAATATTTCTTATAAATAATTTTATGTTCATTTAAAGATTTTAGAACCAATTTTCTTTTAATAAATATATTTTGTAAGATTAAAACATGATCAATTTTAATCCTATGGATACAATTTTTTCATTGTAATAATATTTTATATATGATTTTAATATAAAAAAATGTTACATTATTGAAACATTTATTTTTGGAGTCATGGTTTCTAATTACCTCTATTGGATAAGTTTTTTTAAATTTTGTTAATACTATTAATATAATTTGGAAAAATGTATAAGATATTATGAATAATAATAATTTATATTTTCTATTATATCCAAAATAATTTTACTACATTATGATTTGTAGAATGAGTAAGAAAATATTTAACATAATTAAGATGAAAATAGGTTTACTGAGAGGATAAACATAATCCTGAATACTAAAATGACATAGATGATTTTCAAAAAATACTTTTATTATCATAATATAACCTTATCCAAAAATAAGGTTCATGTATAGACACATGTGTTTCCTTTTGGGATGTTAAAATCATGGTTACACCTTTTGTTTTTAATATCACTTACGTGGCACAAACCTCACTTATAAAGGGCCACTACTTTCAATTTCAACTTAAACAGTCAAAACTCCTTGGTTCAATGAATAAGATCCAAAATAACTTAAGTAATTACTACTATAATCCTATAGAACTTATTTTTTTCATAAATACAACATTTTATGGACTTTTAATCAAACCAAGAGAAGTTTTCTATAGAATAGGTAACTTCCCTAGACAAGAATTTTATTTTATTTATTACTCCACCTTTTTAAATTAATTCTAATCGTCATAAAATAATAAATTAAATAACATAAATATAATTAAGTGTTATTATAATATGGTAATTACCTACATCTATATCTTCCTCCCCTAAATTTTAAAGGATAATATCCCTCGTTTTCACATCGAACTACCACCTATATAAATGATGTAACACATTTATGTAAACACATCTCACGGTTGGGGATGATGTTTTATATAATCTATATATTTAAAATTTTAACATAAAATCAATTTTCTTAATATATAATCATATATTAATTTTACATTTTTAATTCATAAGGGATCCAAGAAATGTTTTCCTATGTACAGTGGACTACCGCCTAAAAAAACGTTTTGAATAATTATTCATGTTTTCATTAAAATGAAAGTAAAAAAAATTGGTTTAATTAATAAGAAATTATATATATGAAATAAAAATGTTTATTTAATTGTAATATATTATTTACAATTCATTCATTTCATATATTAAAAAATGGACATAGTTTCCATCTATATGTATGACATTTCGTCTCCATGAACAATATATTTTATTTTCTATATGGCAGGTTTATGGATGACAACAAATAAAAAATATTAAAAATATTTTATTTATTTAATTATTAATTTTATGTATATCATTTAACCCGGATCATACCATGATGATAAAAAAAATCAAATCAAAAGTGAATAATAAAGACTATATAATTTGATGTTACATAGTAGTTTCAACTAATGCGATCAAATTGTAGAATTATAAAAACTTATCTAGATTATTTATCATTATTATGATGATATGTAAATGAATTAAATTTCTTTTCTTTTTTTATGACATGATAAATGTATTAAGATTTATTGTAACACTAATTGGAAGAGGGAGATATAGGTGGTTATAGTTACTACACTGGCACCTCCCCCTCAGTAGAGGTTGGTCCTTAGCCATATCTTACTAGATATTGACCCACTCCCTTTTCAAATTTTTGGAATCCAAATTTTAACCGTCTTTCCCTCAGATTTCTATCAGCCCCAATATCCTTGAATTCTTTGACAACTCCATAAAACTATCAAAATCTACATTATAATTCACTGATGCATATTCTATAATGCATCAATCCTTGATTTCGAAATTCAAAAATCAACGTACTTTGATGGAATTAATTAATTGCTTCATTTTTTAATCATGGAATTTTTAAGAGAGATCCAGGGTAGGGCTTCATGATTCCAAACACATCATGAATCGTTTTTCATATGAAGATGATATGATTCTTTCATAATAAAACACACTTTTCACTTGTTAGGGATAATGTGTTTTTCTCCTAAAATTTTCATATGATTTACATATTAAACCAAATTCACAAAAAAGGTGATCTTGTTATGATTTAAAAATCTCCCAATACCCTTTAAAAGTCATTCAATTGATCATATGATATGTAATTTAGAATGGAGTTACCTCTATTCCGATAGTTGTTGTAGGGTTGTTTGTCATCTGATTTCACTGACGATATGTATTGAAGTTCATGTGTCTATGTGTCATGTTTCATACTTCTGGATTTTTGTGTGAGAAGTCTTATTAAATAGATATTTTTTAGTTTTTTAATCATGGTGTGTGTTCTCTTCATCGTGCAAGATGATGGGGCACAACATAGAGGTTTTCAGGATTAGATGGTTGAGGAAAATATGCTATGCTTTGGAGGTTCATGAAAATCAGACACCAGTAGGTCCGTCTGTTGATTGTGGAATGCTCTTGGATGTGGAATTTAATGAGTTAAATGTGGGTTGTGATGGTTATATTTTTAATTATAGAAAGGATATTGTTATTTGATTTCGGTTGATGTAGAGATGCATATGTATGCAAAGGTGTTAACTTCTAATCCAAATGTCACTATAATTTATAACAGATTGAGATGAGTTGTATCAACCCCCATATGTGATAATGGGGTTTTAGGGTATTCAATTTCACTTATAATGGAAAATGTTAATCTGTATATAAAGGATGTCTTTTTTAAGTAACATGAATTTCTTGAAGTCGATAAGGAGTTAAATGATGGATTTTCAAGCCGCAATGCAAAATTAAGGAGGTATCCTGTCAAGGAATATGATAGATTGTTATATAATGAATATATTAGTCGTGAAGATCAAGAGGCCCAATTAGATATGATTAATGAAGATATGTAAAAGGAGTGGGGTTATGGTGATCATGTCGCTGGTGAAAATCATCAATTCTTGGTCTTGAAAGACACTAATATACAACCATAATTTATTGGGTGTGGCATTTTTATCCCAATGTCTCAGATGTTGTAACAAGCTAATATTTCATTTTACATTATCTTCAATATCTTTTGTTTCATAAAACATATATTTTTCTTGCATAATATGCAAGACTGAGTTTCTGAAAAACAATATTTTAGTGTTGTAATTATTTAACTGATACATTTATTACATGTCGATTAAATATAGTAATATAAATAATTAAAAAATAATTATAAATTTTATTTATAATTTATTTAAAAAAATAAAACATATTTATTGTTAAATTTATATGTTTTCTTAAAATAGTAATATGTTTATAAATTCTATTTTCATAAAGGAACTACTTTTTATGACCATTTTTGAAAAATAACAAAATCAATTTTAGACACTCTATGAATTTTAATTTGTAAAATATAATTAATTTTTTAATTGAAAATATAAAAATTAACTTACTGTGAGTTTATTGGTAATTTTCTTGAAAAATTATTATTTATGACAAATAGTGAAAACAATGTGTTATTGATAAAAAGTGATTATTTCATTTATATAATTATTTTTATTTAAATTGATTTAATTTCATAATAGATAAATAATACATTTTATAACAAAATTATTATCATTGGATTCCTTTTATAATAGAATTAGAGTTAAAATTTGATTAACCTTTTGAACGTCTATTTTACCCACCTTCTTGCCACATCTACTGTATTTGCATTAAACGTAATTATTCCACTCTATACAATTAAATTTAAAAAAATGGACATAAATGATTTTCATCAGCATGAAAAATTTGGTCTTATAAGATCATTATATTTTTTGTGGAGTAGTAACTTTTGGATCTCATTTACCACTTTTAAAGGAAAATAAGGTTATAAAGTGTAAAATTAATACAATAATAATAAAATATTACCCAAAAAACATATTGAAATTTCATTGGATAAGTCGGATTAGACTGAAATTAAAATTAGTCAAAATTATTATCCTTTTTAGTCCACTATTGTCAGATTAGGTTATCTATTGTATTTTATTTCATGAAGAGTTAAAAATGACATATTCAAATCTATTATAAACATCATTTTTAATATGAGTGTATATAATTATTTGGTTGAATATAACTAATATTTAAAACAATAAATTGATTATCTACGTAATGATAAATGTTTTAATAATTTTAGGAAATAAAAAATTAAATTAAATGGAGACATAATAATTATTTAGTAATTGAATTAATAAAGAATGAATCAATTAATTATTATTAAAAATATTAAAATAAATATAGCATGACTTAATTAATTGAATCCAAGACTTTTTTAAGATAAAAACCCATGTTATTAACATATTATAATTATTTTTTTGATGTTATCATGTTGGTTGGACATTTTTAAAAACTCAAATTTTGAATAGAATCAAAATTGACATAAAATATACTTTAAAAATAGTAATATTTAATTAAATGATATAATTTTTAAAATACATATATGATTCAGATAAATATCTCTATAGTGGTATATATGTCTTATATGATCCAATTTGGGTTCTTTTAGAATTTTATAGTATCTATATTAACCTTATAGTTTATAAATACAAGAATACATGGTAAGAGTTGAAAAAATTTACTAATGGTTAATTCCTAATGATATGCTTAATTTTATGACCTAAACATATATAATAACAAATGTCTGAGATTATTTGGTTCCATAATCTTCTTATCCTATAAATAATTATATTTTTTCTATTATAAAAAAATAAAATTATAATAAATAAATATCTCTTGATTTTCATAAATTCCCCTCACCCTCATATAAATGGGAACTTGTCCTTCTATTTCATTCAGACAACCAAATCCATTTCTCTATGAAAAAACATAAAATTTATTATCTAAACGTTCTAACTTCTTCGTAGATTCCGTAATTTGGTTTTAAATCCAACATAATGAGTCCTTCTATGGAAACCAGAATGAGACACCCAAAAATGTGGTAACTGTTTTGTCAGCTCTTTCAAGGTTCTTTTCTTCTTCTATATCCTCTTCCGATTTGGTATTCATACTAAGTAAATAAATACCTTATCTTATATATATTGAGATGTTATTATTATTATTTTACAACCATATCACTCCATTTACCCATCCTATAAAAATTAATATCAATATGTGTGTGTACGTACGACCTACCGTCTCCACACTATGGTGTAAACTGTTTTCCATTTACACATTACTTATATGGGTATAATTATTAATATAAATGATTTAACTAATTAATATGACATGATATTTTTTTCTGTAAAATTAATATTTTATCCAATTCCATATGATATATCTATTAATGAAATGATAATGTCATTCATGTGTCTGTACGACTTACCGTCTCTAAGACATGAGGAGATACATCTTCCACATTCCCTTCCAAAAAAATATTATAAAATATATAAATAAATAATAAATATACGACATAATAATTAAAAAATAATAGTATATATATACATATATATGAATTTACATATATTTCATTCACTTACTTCCAATCAATAAGATAATAAAATGGTAACAAAGATCATATGTATGTATGGTCTACCATCTCCATGAATGGTGTATACCATATAATATTTCTATATATTAAATATTTTCATATCCAGAATATATAAAATATATAAATCATGTTATTAATTTGGGATGTATTTAAATTATTATCTATGTAATATTTTACTGAATAACAAGTCAAAACACTTGTGATATTGTAAGACATTTTTAACCGAAATGTTTTTTAAATATGGAATTTATTAATAAATAGGTAATATAAAGTCACAAGTGGATCATATATGATATGAAAAATTTTATTATGATTCTTTGAGAATTTAATAATATTATTAAAAACATTATACCGAAGTATAATACTTGTACGGATTGTATCAAGCCTATGGAAAAATAATTCATTCTCACTTTTAATTTTCGTGAGATATAAGCCTTGTTCACCAAATATTTCTTATGTGTGGTGTATTAACTAATCCTATTATATTTTATATCATGATTAAATATTATTTTTGGTACTTAAATATTAATTTAAATAATTTAGTATTATGATTTAAATGTCCAATGTGGTATTGTATTATTTCAAATTTTAAATAATCAATCATTTTTTTCATTTCACTCTTCATGATATTATTTTACATAACAATTTATATGGATTTAAAAGGATTATAAAAGAAATATTATCTAAATTTTATGATCATTCAAATATTTTCAAAATTGGATCATATATTAATTTTTAAATGATTAATTTTACAATATCAATATTATGTGAGGTATTTTATATGTTAGTATAATCTAGGAAATCTATATCTCCCATTTCCCTGTTTCCAAAAATATATTTCAAAATATTATTGCAAATTTACTAAAATCAATTTTACCCATGTTTGAAATTTTATAAACAAAATTTAAAATAATATTTTTACCATTTTACAAATTAGTTTCTTTATAACCATTTCAAAAAATTTAGGAGAGAATGTTTTTTAAGTTATATGGAACAAGAAAATATTTTCCACCGTTATGACGCCTTATGATTTTAAAGATATCCTTATAGGATTATAAGGTTATTTTATAAATAATTGTTTCATTTATAATTTTTCTGCTTCTAAACATTACAATGTAAAAAAAGGGATATTTCTTTTAAAGAGTTTTAATAAATTATGTTCATCTATGTCAATATCCAATGATGGATTTTATCGTTACTTAGGGATGTATTAATATAATACATTCTTTCATATTTTATTAAAGGTTTTATGATATATTTTACTATGTATTTGATATGATAATACAATTCATGGTTTATGGTTAATGTATTAGTATTCCATAAGCTAGTTTATATGGATTTATATTAAATATATATATATATGGTATTTATGATATGATAATGATTCTACAAAAACAATTTGTTATTTATTATATTTTTTCATCAATATAAAAATTTAAACATCACATTTGTATATATAAAAACAATCATCTCCATGAAGTGACCGAGTATACTTGTTGTTGCTGAATTACAAGTACTGTTCTAAAAGAGTATATAAAGAATAAATATTTCATGTATTAAAAGATTATTATTTTTACGCTAATGAAACCACAACCAAACATCAATCAATGTATTTTTTGAATTGGAATAGACATGGAGAATTGAATCATAATCACCCAAACTTCATTTGGACTTCAAAAAATAATGTTCAACAGGAGCCTCAACCATTCATGTTGGATCTGATTTATCATATATTCTCACTGTTGTACATGAAGTGAGAGTCCCGTGAGGTATGTTATCCTTCAAATATCATCATGATATCTCAATTCTCAATAGGGATGGGATCACGGGTATTTTTCCCCTCCACCATGGTTTCTTGAGGTCTTTTGGCAGGACCAACTTCCTGGTTGGATTAAAATTAATTTAGATGATGCATCAAAAGGGTATCCGGGCCCTTCAGGTTTTGGTGTGGTTTTTGGGGACAATCAGGTTGATCTTCATTGGTGCCTTTATGGTTCATGTGGCATTGTATCTTTTCTCAATGCTGAAATTAATGAGGTAATTTTTTAAATTGATTAAGCTGAGTAGAGGGGATAAAATAATATTTGGCTTGAATGTGACTCTATAACTGTTATTCTAGCCAATCAGAGAGGCTCTTTGCATCTTTTAGGGATGTTCACAACTCGTTGGACAAGATTTCTCGATATTCATTTTTGAATGTATAAAATTTTCACTCATGTTTATAGAGAGGAAAATTCTCTGGCAGATGGTCTTGCTAACAAAGGTGTTTATGAGGTTTCTTATCATCGGGATGATCAACTTTCATGTGATCTTTTTCCTATTTTTAGGAGGGATCATTATAATCATTCTACCTTCATAGATTTGTAATTTTTTTATTAATAAAGTGCTCTTTCATTTCTACGAAATATCTCATTCTGATAAATAAAAAATAGTATGTATAAATTACTAATTAATGATTTAAATATGTGTATGAATCAATTTGGGTCTTGATGTAAGACTTTCTGTTATAATCAAACTTTTAATATTTGTTATCAATCTATTTATATTACCTAATACTATATGAACCATTTTTAATAAAAAGGTACATTGTATTTTAATATTTTTATTATGTGGTTTTAAGGTATTCATTCTATAATATCACATTTTTCTTCTAATAAATACCAAAACAATATTGTAAAAAAATAATGAGCTTTTCATTTTGGGTTGAGAATATTTGAATTCAATATATATGTATTTAAAAATTGTTTTAAAAAACAAATTATCATAATTTTAATGATTGGTAAATTAATTTTCATACAATATTCTCCCAGCATTACAAATTATTTGAATGAACCATTATGTAGAGTTTCTATATTATTCATAGTTGAATCTTTAAAAATTAATAATATAATGTATTTTTAATGTTTATGTATCAACAAATGTTTCCCCACCATAAACACTATTCATTATAAGAGATCATCTACACATGAAAATTATATTAAATTTAAAATATTATTATCATTTTTTAAGAATTTTTAGGATTTTAAATCATAAAAAATAAATTGATATTTCTTATGGTTTCCATATAATGTTTCTAATGCTCGTACATAATCTTTTTTCATATATATAAACACCCTGTTTGAAATTTTATGCTCTATTATGGATATGATCAAATGATTTCATCCATGTTCATTCATTGGTTGTTTTATGATGATGAAGTATCATGAATCAAATTTATTTCTCTTGGGTTATTTAATATAAGATGTAACAGTGAATGATTACATGTTATTACGACATATATATGAATTTTTCATTAATATGATTTGAGAGGGTATAATATTTCAATCACATTCAATGTGTAATTTGTTATTTCACCATATATTTATAGTAAAAAATATCAACTACACCCAGAAAATGAGGTTATATTAGACATTTTTTCATACCCATGAATGTATATTGGTGATCAACCAATGCCAAAGTGGGTAAATTGTTCAAGAATAATTATTGAAGAATAAATAAATTTTTTACTCATGTCCTTTTTTTTTCACAGAATCCATATGACATGAATCATGTTTAATGGTAAATTATTTTTTGTGTTTGTTATTGTAATTTCTTCTAATGTTTTAAAATTGATTATTTTTTTGAATGATCACTAGTCATTATCAGTTAAAATATCTCATGTTTAACTATGTGGACTGAATATAACCACCTTTTTCATATATTTCCATATCCATATGTTACGAAAAATTAGTAAAGATGTAATGGAATAAAATTGGTTTGTGTGAGATTATTTTTTTTGAATATGTTTAATATTTTTTATTAAAACAAAATTGTTATAAATAGATTCTCCAAATACACTATATAATTGTTGTTCAAAATTATGTATTAATGTGATATATATTTAATATTCATCTGAAATATTTTATTATTTATATAATAAGTTCTTGGGCCGAAAAATGTTTGGATTTTTTTTGGGAAAAAATATTCCTTTTCAAATTATTCCTAAAACAAAAATATCATTTTTAATAACGTTATTTAAAATTATTTTCTTATATACACATGTTCTTTATGAATATATATTTTAATAATAAAATTATATATTATTTCTTTTTACTTGTATTTATGTTATTTTGTATCACCATTAAAAATTTAATTCAGTAAAATTAATTTTAAAATGGTTATTATCAATTATAGAATATGTAATACGTTTAATTTAATCTTAAGGAAGTAAATATGATACCGTGGTAAAAATTAGACACTATGGTGAATGTAAAAAAATTAAGAATGTTAAATGTAAAGGTTAAGTCAAAAAATTCATAAAACCTAATATATAAATTTTTTTGGAGTTATTTAATGACAATAACTTATAATATATTTAGTAATTTAAAATATTTTATTCAATTAAAATTTTTATGACATTAATTTTTATAATAAAAATTATTTAAAAAATTCTAACTCATATCACTAATAATAGCCCCCCCTCTACATTATTATAAGGCCCCGACCTTAAACCTTACTTAATATTGAATTAAATGAATAATGCACATTGAGGATCTTTTCAGGTTTAGAGTTTTAGAGAATTAGGACATAACTATTACATCTCAAAAGATTACAAATAGAAATTTCTACTAAGTTTCCATAGAATAATAAAAAAACTCTTAAAAAGAACCATGTCTAGTTCCATGTTTTATATAGCATGACATTACCTTGATCCCATCCTTGACTCCATTCCACATTAAGTCATGTGAAAAAAATTTCAAAGAAACTTGGGTTGAGCATAAAAATCTCAGTAAGGGATACACGAAGAATAAAAACTGTTATTTTATCAAAACAAAAAGTAAACCATGTATACTTTATCAAAGGAATACATTTTCACCTTTATGAAGTAGTAAAAACTCTTCACTGAATAAAAGATCATTACATACCCTTTTGTAACCAGAATATTACCATAAAACCCATATATAGAACACATAACATATAAAGGTAACTTGGGACATAAACATACTTATGTGGAATAACCATACCGTCGACTTCCGCACATATCACTTAATGGAAAAGCCATTCGGCCAACTTCCATACATACTTAATGGAATATCCATACGACTGACTTCTATACCCAATGCATTAGATGTTATAATGTAACCACCCATCCTGTATTCACAGCACCACCCGTCATATGGTTTATCACGTAACCACCCGTAAAATGTCCAAGTACCAATATAAAATCATAAAACATAAAACCAATATAAAGGAATGATAACATTTCCACATTTCAATCACAATATATCATTTAAATATATTGACATAATAGAATCATTTATCAAAACCATTTTCAATACCAAAATACATAAAAGATTATATGGTATTTATTTTATTTTAAAAACATTACGGCTTGTTGTGGAAGCCAAAGACCAAATAATACTCGCGGCGGCGGAAAAGGTCGTTGTCACTGCATACGTTAAAAGAAACATTCCTTTTTTTTGATTTTTAAAACGCTTCATAAAAAAATAATCATTTTTTATAAAATTAAATTTCAAAGGGGTTTATACACCGTATAAAAGAAAGTTGTGTATAAAACGAAATATGCCTCAATGAAAGGAGATTGAGACGAAGTCCCTTATCTCGGGTCCGACTTGACTCGATCGTTCTTTAACGTCAGGAATAATAAACTTGAGGTAATTTCTATTTCCTTAAGAACCTTTTTTGAGTTCATTATTCCTATTATATTACTTATTTCCATGTTATAAACATTATGTAATCATTTAAGTTAATAATGTTTGTTTTGTCGATATTTGGTCCTTAAGTCGAAAGTGGACTTCTTACTATTACATGTTGTTCGTGTGGTCAATGGTTCATTATATACATAATGACATTCCTGATTTGGATATCATATATATCATATATATCTAGCATATACATGTATTTATCTTATCACATTATCATTTAGGGGTAAGAAATGAAATGCACCATTCATGGAGACGGTAAGCCGTACATACGCATGAACGCTACTTTCATTTCTATGTCATATTAATGGAATTAAAACTAAATGAGATTTATGTATATTTTAATTCCAGAATTATATTAATCGTTTAGATGTAACATACATCATATATATCCATTATATATATGTACTTATAATAGTACATTACATTTGGGGATAAGAAATGAAATGCACCGTTCATGGAGACGGTAAGTCGTACGTACGCATGAACGCTACTTTCATTTCTATATCATACTTTAATGGAAAGAAATAATAATTATATAGAGGTATATTATATTTTTGGTATAACATCATATATAATAACTTTAAATCCATCCTTTATATGTCCCACATATGGAATTAACGAATCAAATCACTTTGAGGGGGCGGTAGTCTGCACTTCCTTAAATGAAGATATCTCGTTTACCTATAATGGAACCCATAAAAGTATTCCCAAAATGAAAAATACAGAAGCTTAAGAAAAACATAATCATATTATATATCATATATAAATATAGTGTAATCTTAATGTCCAACTTTGAAGGTGTTAATAGAATGTTGAACAATCGTCATTTCGGGAGGCAGAAATTCGCCATCCACGGAAACTGTATGTTCTTTAACCATTAGATGTAGGTGTGTGTAAGTGTAGCTCGAATACATCTTATAACAACATCATAGTATATTTAATATATTGTAGTTGTTACAAAAGAAAAGAATAAAAAGAGTTTAGGGGGTTGGAGAAGCAAAATAAAACAAAAGGACTCAAAAGAAGACATTACCTTAAAATCGGTTAACTCTCTTTGGTTTGAGCTCAAAAGCTTCCTTGGGAAGACTTATGCCAAAATTGAGGCTTCAAGGAGTAATATAGGGAATTGGAGAGACAAAATGGGCAGGGTTTTTCAGAGCCAAAGGCTTTGGTAGTGTGGGTAAGGAGGTAGAGGTGGGGGCCTTTTATAAGAGGAGACGAGGGGCACTCTTGGAAAGTTACAAATGATTACATTATATTTCCATTTTATTTAAATCATTAAATAATGAGGTCATCGCTGAATCATCATGATGTCATTTATAATTTAATTTATTTAATTTCTAAAAATTATAAAAAACTACTATGATGTAGTAAATCTTTTTATCTTTCTAATGAATCTTTATAGTCAAAAATATGACTTGTATAACCCCATGTAAAGATTGTTTTAGTAAAACACCTCATGTGTGCGTCATTTTTACTTTAACATTAAATAAAAAGTTATTTATGTCATTTCCCAACAAAAGTGGCTCCATGGGTTCCCTATGTTGACCCATGGCTTGTATTGGTCGACCATGACACATCCAATAAGGGTAGGACATGTTTCAATGTATTTTCATTTTATTATAATATCATTTTTTCCATAAATTGCACTAATTATCTCTAAACGCGATTAAAAACTTAATAAAATACTATTCACCAAAAAATTATTTTAATCCCATTGAACCACATTTTACTTCTTAATGAAAACCATGTATGTTGGATTTTTGAAATTCAAAACACAAAAGTGGTAAAATTTCATTTAAACGAAAAAGCAGTTTTTATAAGTACCACTTAGTGGTTTCACTATTCATAAAAAATCGAAGTTTTTCAGAAAAATACCAAAACATCACCCTAAGATATATTTGATATTCCGAATTCAAAAATGAGGTATATTTTACAAAAATCAAATCATATAAGTCACATAAATTAATTTAATAATTAATTCCCGATGTCATGACAAATAGTGTGTTTTTATGAAACAATAAGTATCAAAAGATTGACACTAGTTTAAGTCCGATTTCAAAGTGAAATTAATTACAACAACCACTATTGGATTTAATGGTAAAAATATTTTATAATTTCAATTTAAAACCAATTCAAATGATTTTATAATCATCTTTACGAAATTATATTAAAAATATGTTTTGAATTAGAATACAACATTTCACACTATTCATTAAAAAAATGAACTTTATCGGAAAGATACCAAAAATTTACACAATGTAAATATTGATGTCCCGATTCTATAGAAGAGTTATATATGGTCCAATATAATTTATAAGATCAATCAATAGTATCGTTAATGACGGTTTTCCGTCAAAAGTTGATAAATGGACCTTTCGTGAAAATTAGAGTATATAAGGCTAAAATTGAATTCATTTCATATTCTAAGAATTTATCATTTATTAGTTAAATGTAAGAACATTTAACAAAAATATATAATCATATTTTAGTTATTTCTATCCATTCCCGCCAGTACAACGGCTACGTATTAACTAACATTTAAAATAATATTATTTTATTACTAGTGTGCAACGTAAGTTTTCAAAGGAACTCATCATTGCGTATCTGGTACGCTATCGATCATAGCAACCCATTTAAAGTAAAATTAGTATTTAATTCTTAAATATTAATAAATATGAAAATTTGTTATTCTTTATTTACCTGGGATGTAACATCCTTTGCCCCTTTTGGGAATTTTTTCCTCAAAATTTTATTAAATTATCAAAATAAGTGGGGGTATTTATCCCTCATAGCATTTTCAGATTCCCACGTTGCCTCTTCAAACATATGGTTTTTCCACAAAACCTTTACCTGGTGGATTACCTTATTTTGTAACACTTTCTCCCTTCGGTCAAAAATCCGGACTGGTTGTTCTTCATAAGATAGGTTCTCTTCCAGCTGAACTACCTTTGGACTCAAAACATGAGATGGATCTGGCATATACTTCCTCAACATGAAATCATGAAAAACATTGTGTACCTGAGATAAACTCGGAGGTAATGCCACTCTTTATGCAACTGATCCAACTCTCTCCAGAATTTCATATGGTCTAATGAACCCTGGACTCAACTTTCCTTTCTTACCAAATCTCATCACACTTTTCGATGGAGAAACCTTGAGAAAAACATGATCGCCTACCTCAAAAGATAGATCCTTCATCCGGTTATCCGCATAACTCTTCTACATGCTCTGAGCTGTTTTCATGTGTTTCTGAATCAACTGAACTTTTTCTGCCATCTCTTCTACAAATTCTGGTCCCATCAGCTTCCATTCACTCACTTCATCCCAAAATGCTAGAGTTCGACACCGCTTCCCATATAATGCCTCAAATGGTGCCATCTTTACACTGGAATGAAAACTATTATTATATTAAAACTCAACCAAAAGAAAGATGTTGTTCCCAACTTCCCTGATAATCTATCGAACAAGCTCGTAGCATATCCTCAAAGGTCTGAATTGTTCATTCTGACTGCCCATCTGATTGAGGATGAAAAGCTGTACTGAAATTTAATTCAGTACCCAACGAATTTTGAAGGCCTTTCCAAAAGTTAGAAGTAAACCTGGGATCATGTTTAGATAAAATGGAGTGGGGAACTCCATGTAACTTGACTATCTCTTTAAGATACAAACGGGAAAGTTGATCTAGGGAAAAAGTATCTCGTATAGCAAGGAAATGAGCAGTTTATTCAAGCGGTCAACAATAACCCAGATTGCATTATTACCTCGATATGTCTTCGGTAATCCCACAACAATGTCCATGGATATATTCTCCCATTTCCACTCTGGCACTGGTAAAGGCTAATGCATCCATTTCGGCAACTGCCACTCTGCTTTACCCTACTGACAAGTCAAACACTTCATAGTAAAATCAGCAATATCTCTTTTCATTCCATCCCACTAGTAATACTCTAGCAGATCTCTGTATATCTTAGTACTGCCAGGATGAACTGAAAACAGGGAACTATGAGCCTCACATAACAACTCATTCTTCAACTGTGAATCACCAGGGACACATAATCCCTTCCCAAACCTCAAAACACAATCATTATCAATTTTGAATTCAGGAAACTTACCGTTCTAAACCAACTCTACCTTTTTCTGCAACTCACTGTCTTCCCTCTGTGCTTGCTTAATTCTGTCTGATAGGGATGATCTCACTGATACTTGAATCAAAACAGAAGAACTTCCTGCACCAACAACTTCTATTCCAAATTTCATCAAATCAAAAAACAAAGGATCTCGTTCCAAACGTAGCATGGTTAATGAAGCATTACTTTTTCGACTCAAAGCATCAGCCACTTTATTTTCTTTTCCCGGATGGTAGTGAATTGTAAAATCATAATCCTTGATTAATTCCAGCCATCTCCTCTATCTCATGTTAAATTCATTCTGAGTGAATATATACATTAATATTTTGTGATCAGTATATATTTCACACATTGCTCTATACAAATGATGCCTCCAAATTTTTAAAGAAAAAACAACAGCAGCTAATTCCAAATCATGTGTAGGTTAATTTATCTCATGAGTTTTCAACTGACGTGAAGCATAAGCAATTGCCTGATCATTCTACATAAGGACACAACCAAGTCCCTTTAATGAAGCATCACTTTATATAACAAACTCACCATTACTGGAAGGAAGTTCCAAAACTGGATCATTCACAAATCTTATTTTCAACTCCTGAAAACTATCATCGCATTCTTTTGTCTAGATGAACTTAACACCCTTACGAGTTAGCTTAGTCATTGGACTAGATAACCGTGAAATGTTTTCAATAAACCTTCGGTAGTAACCTACCAAACCAAGGAAACTACAGATCTTGGTTACATTTGTGGGTCTTGGTCATTCTTTAACAACTTTTTTTTATCAGTATCAACAGTTATGCCATCTTTTGAAACAATGTGACCCAGGAAAGAATTTTATTGTAACCAAAACTCACACTTGCTGAATTTTCCATATAGTTTCTTTTCTTTTAAGGTTTGAAAGATAACAAAATGACGTTCATTATCCTCTTTACATTTAGAAAACACCAAAATATCATCAATGAAAACAACCACAACTTATCACCAGATTCAACTGAGCCATCACTGTAGTAAACTGCCCAATTCTGATTCTAACCATCTCAGTATGTTGATTTTGAAGGTCATTTCCCTCAGTATGCATTCCCAAAAAACATCTATGTTTCCTCTATTAAAAACCATTCTTAACATTGAAATACCTTAGTTTAATAATCATGGTAATCTGTAAATGCTATATCATTTCAATCATACGATAAACTAATTTATAATTTAAGAATTTTCTAACTCCTAAAGTTGTCTAAACCGTCCTATGATACCAACTATAAGGCCCCAGCCTTAAACCTTACTTAATATTGAATTAAATGAATATTTCACATTGAGGATCTTTTCAGGTTTAGAGTTTTAGAGAATTATGACATAACTATTACATCACAAAAGATTAAAAAGTAGAAACGTCTACTAAGTTTCCATAGAATAATGAAAAAAAAATCTTAAATAGAAACATGTCTAGTTCCATGTTTTATATAGCATGACAGTCCCTTCATCCCATCCTTGAACCTATTCCACATTAAGTCCTGTGAAAAACATTTCAAAGAAAGTTGGGGTGATCATAAAAAGCTCAGTAAGGGATACACAAAGAATAAAAACTTTTAGTTTATCAAAAAAAAAAGTAAACCATGTATATTTTAACAAAGTAATACTTTTCACCTTTATGAAGTAGTAAAAACTCTTCACTGAATAAAAGATCATTACATACCCTTTTGTAACCAAAATATTTCCATAAAACGCATATAAAGAACACATAACATATAACGGTATCTTGGGACATAAACATACATATGTGGAATAACCATACGGTCAACTTCCACACATCTCACTTAATGGAATAGCCATTTGGCCATCTTCCATACATACTTAATGGAATAGCCATACGGCCGACTTCCATACCCAATGCACTGGAGGATATAATGTAACCACCCATCCTGGTATTCACGGCACAACCTGTCATATGGTTTATCACGTAACCACCAGTAAAATGTCCAAGTACAATATAAAAATCATAAAACATAAAACCAATATAAAGGAATGATAACATTTCCACATTTCAATTACAATATATCATTTAAATATATTTACATAATAGAATCCTTTATCAAAAACATTTTCGATACCAAAATACATAAAAGAGTATATGGTATTTACTTTATTTTAAAAACATTACGTCTTGTTGAGGAATCCAAAGACCAAATAATATTCCCGGCGGCAGAAAATGTCGTTTTCACCGCGTACCTTAAAAGAATCATTCCTCTCTATCGTTTTGTAAAACGCTTCATAGAAAAAGATTCCTTTTGTATAAAAGTAAAAGTCATAGGGGATTATACACAGTATAAAAGAAAGTTATGTATAAAACGAAATATGCCTCAATGAAAGGAGATTGAGACGAAGTCCCTTACATCGTGTCTGACTTGACTCAATCGTTCTTTAACGTCCTGAATAATACACTTGAGTTAATTTATATTTTATTAAGAACCCTTTTAGAGTTCATTATTCCTTTTATATCACTTATTTCCATGTTATAAACATTATGTAATCATTTAAGTTAATAATGTTTGTTTTGTCGATATTTGGTCCTTAAGTCGAAAGTGGACTTCTTGGGATTACATGTTGTTCGTGTTGTCAAAGGTTCATTATATCCAGAATGATATTCCTGATTTGGATATATATATCATATATATCTAGAATATACATGTATTTATAATATCACATAATCATTTAGGGGTAATAAATGAAATGCACCGTTCATGGAGATGGTAAGCCGTACGTACTCATTAACGCTACATTCATTTCTATGTTATATTAATGGAATTAAAACTAAATGAGAGGTATGTATATTTTAATTCCAGAATTATATTAATCATTTAAGTTTAACATACATAATATATATCCATTATATATATGTACTTATAATATTACATTACATTTGTGGATAAGAAATGAAATGCACCGTTCATGTAGACGGTAAGCTGAACGTACGCATGAACGCTACTTTCATTTCTATCTCATACTTTAATGGAAAGAAATAATATTTATATAGGGGAATATTATAATTCTGGTATAACATCATATATAATAACTTTAAATCCAACCTTTATACGTCCCACATATGACATTAACGAATCAAATCACTTTGAGGGGGCGGTAGTCCGCACTTCCTTAAATGAAGATATCGCGTTTACCCATAATGGAAACCATAAAGGTATGCCCAAAATTAAAAATACATAAGATTTAGGAAAACATAAACATATTATATATCATATATAAATATAGTGTCTTCTTAATGACCAACTTTGAAGGTGTTAATAGAATGTTGAACAATCATCGTTTCGGGAGGCAGAAATTCGCCATCCACGGAAACAGTATGTTCTTTAACCATTAGATGTAGGTGTGTGTAAGTGTAGCTAGAATACATCTTATAAAAACATCATAGTATATTGAATATGTTGGATTTGTTACAAAAGAAATGAATAAAAAGAGTTTAGGGGGTTGGAGAAACAAAATAAAACAAAAGGACTCAAAAGAAGACATTACCTTAAAATCGGGTAACTCCCTTTGGTTTGAGATCAAATTCTTCCTTGGGAAGACTTCTGCCCAAAGTAAGGCTTCAAGTAGTAAGATATGGAAGTGGAGAGACAAATTGGTCAGGGTTTGGCCGAGCCAAAGGCTTTGGGAGTGTGGTTAAGGAGGTATAGGTGGGGGCCTTTTATAAGAGGAGTGGAGGGGCACTCTTGGAAAGTTACAAAATGTTAATTTATTTTCGAAGGATTTTCGGATTTTAAAGGTCACACAATGATGTTTTTCGAGTATAAGGAGATGAGGGTTCTAAATACACTCATACAATATGTTTTGGACATGTTTAGGTCTTAGATATTACATTATCATTCCATTTTATTTAAATCGTTAAATAATGAGGTCATCGCTGCATCATCATGATGTCATAAATAAATTAATTTATTTAATGTCTAAAAATTATAAAAAAATACTATGATGTATTAAATCTATTTATATTTCTAATGAATATTTATAGTCAAACATATGACATTTATAACCCCATGTAGAAATTGTTTTAGTAAAACACCTCATGTGTGTGTCATTTTTACTTTAACATTAAATAAAAAGTTATTTATGTCATTTCCCAACCAAAGTTGCTCCATGGGGTCCCCAAGTTTACCCATGGATTTTCATGGTCGGCCATGATAGATCCAATAAGGGTAGGACATGTGTCAAGGTATTTTCATATTATTATAATATCATTTTTTCGCTAAATTGCACAAATTACCTCTAATCACGATTAAAAACTTAATAAGATACTATTCACCAAAAAAAATTTTTAATCCCATTGACACACATTTTACGTCTTAATGACAACCATGTATGTCAGATTTTTGAAATTCAAAACACATAAGTGGTTAAATTTTCATTTAAATGAAAAATCAGTTTTTATAAGTACCACTTTGTGGTTTCACTATTCATCAAAAATTGATGTTTTTCAGAAAAATACCAAAACTTCACCCTAAGCTATATTTGATATTACAAATTAAAAAATTTGGTCCATTTTACAAAAATCAAAACATATAAGTCACATTAATTAATTTAATAATTAATTTCCACTGTCATGACAAATAGTGTGTTTTTATGAAACAATAAGTATCAAAAGATTGACACTTGTTTAAGTATGATTTCAATGTGAAATTAATTCCAACGACCACTATTGGATTTAATGGTAAAAATATTTTATAATTTCACTTTAAAACAAATTCAAATGATAATCTAATCATCTTAAAAAAATTAGATTAAAAAGTGGTTTTGAATTAAAATACAACATTTTACACTATTCATTAAAAAAATGAACTTTATCGGAAAGATACCAAAAATATTTACACAAAGTAAATTTTGATTTCCCGATTCTAATGAATAGTTATATTTGGTCTGACAGAATTTATAAGATCGATCAAAACTATATTTAATGATGGTTTTCCGTCAATAGGTTATAAGTGGACCTTTCGTGAAAATTAGAGTATATTAGCCTAAAATTGAATTATTTTCATATTCTAAGCCTTTATAATTTATTAGATAAATGTAAAAACATTTAACAAACATATATAATCATATTTTAGTTACTTCTATCCATTCTCGTCGGTACACCGGCTACGTGTTAACTAACATTTAAAATAATATTATTTTATTACTAGTGTGCAACGTAAGTTTTCAAAGGAACTCATCGTTGCGTATCGGGTACGCTATCGATCATTGCAACCTCTTTAAAGTAAAATTAATATTTAATTTGTAAATATTAATAAATATGAAAATTCTTTCTTCTTTATTTACCTGGGATGTTACAATTCTACTTGTCCTCACACATAAAGCTTATAATATCATCTATTACCTACTAAAATCCAATTGAAATAAAAATATAGGACGATCTATTTTTAGGATCAAATAAATAACTCATTCTAATTAATTAATAATATTATCCATGGAGTCATCCCGAGGATTGGGATAAGAAATCCTAATAACATTCTGATTTTTATTTCCTTGTGTTTTAATATTCTATATCTTCTATGTATATCATAAAAACAATAATAAAATTAAATCAATATCATTATTACACTAAAATGTTATTATTCTAATGTAATAACCGTTATTTTACTTACAATCATCCATTTAACAATATTGAAATTTCACACACATTATATTCATTTCACATCTACCATAAATGATGTATTTAGTTTTACCTTCCCAATTAACATAGATGGAAGTAAAATATAAATTTAATGATTTAGTATTTTAGTTTTATAATTATGAAGACCATTTAAGAATGAAATTGTAATTATATTCACTATGTTAATAAAAATTGATCATAAGGATTTTATCAACAAAAAAATGATAATATATAGGCACCATTCATAATTTAATTCTATTTTGGGAAATGTACTATAATAAAAACATATATCATATTATAATGGTAATATATATTATAAATATTTAATTAATGACGTTATGGTATGATCTGATAACACCATTGTCCATATTCAGTATATTGGAGCAATTTTTGTGATATTTTCCTAACAACACCATGTTGTTAATAAGTGGAATAAGATATACTATAAATGAAGCACTTATGATAAGAATTGAACCCCAAAAAAGTATGACACAATAATAATATAATTATATGAATTACTAATTGAATCTTATTTCTCAATAAAGAATATCTGAGCAAGCCCGATAAGGTGGAGACCCAAGGCCATGGCTCTTCATATCGAATTCTATTCGTTGAGATATGTTTCATATTGTTCCCTATGTAATATTTTATTATATGAAGTTTTTTCTATATTATATTAATGTAAATTAATACAAATTGTTATCTTATATAAAATTATATATTGTGGTATCCCTTTAATTTTCTATTGAATCTTAAAATATAATAGTTGTAATGGTTTATCATCTTAAATTTTCGTCATTTATACATATTTAATATTGTGTACTTATATTCATGTATAATGTTTAAATTGGGAAACATTGAAATAGTATATCATGATTATTAATTTTTTCATTTTATTTAATGTTTCATTTCATATTCTATAATTACTTTTTTTTAAATCAATTTTTACTAAATCCAAGATATCTTTATTAAATAAATTTATTTCTAATTTATTTATAATCATTCTCGATTGATTACATTATAAAAGTATTATATTTTTTTTTATTTCTAAATTTTATATGGTCTATTATATTAATATATAAAGAAATATATTATTTAGATCATTATCATACTCATTAATGAATTTAATTATCAATAAAAATGTGATGTTGTTATGAATTATTATCATATGTTTTAATGTATTTTTTACTCCATATAAACAAACATTATATTTTTATTAATTTAAAATTAATAAGCATAATGTATATGTAACGTTTATTTTCTATCATCTTTTAAATCCTTTAAAAAAATTAATGTCTTATTTATGATAATTACTTTATGGGTTAATTTAACCACTCATTTTAATAGTTTTAATGGAATACCATGTTTTCTTAAGGTACAAAATTTTTGGCATTTATATATGTTCTTATTTATGTAGATTACTTTCCATGTATACTGTATTATTCAAAATTATTTAAATTTTTTTTTCAATTAGAAATGTAATATTAATTGTTTTAATAAATAAATAACAATATTTTATTCAACTACTATTTCACATCCCGCCTTCACCAAGATGAGAGAAGAGAAATCAGATTTACATACCCTTGCTTATTCTAATTGAAGAAGATATAATGACCCCCGAGACCCGCCTCCAATAGGTCCCAGAGTTGTGACTAGCCCTAAAGGTATAGAATCACACACACGATGGCAGGCATTTCCCTTTTTCTTTATTAGTATGGGGATATAAGATAGTAAATCCCAACAACACCAAACTGGTGGTAAAAGTAAATCCAAAGAAAACCATACACATATGCATGTTACAAAAGTAAATTCCCCAAAGTACAAGGAGACTAAAAGGTAAAGTACCAATGAAAAGTAAAACAACAACTGAAACTGTACCAATGTCTGAGCTAGTAAGGCCCTGCAGGATCCGTGAAGTCCTCCTTGAAACCTGAACGTAGTTATATATATGTAGGGTGAGCATACGTGTATACTCATTAGGGAAAACTGAAGACTCTTGTGCACAAGTGGGGAGGTATTCTAATGCCCTGTGAGAAAAGAGATAACCAAAGCACCTAGCAAAAAAAACTATCCACACAAGCTTCACCAAGGCTCACTCCCTAAATAGCACAAGTCAAATAATGTATAGTAATAAAACATCGATGTCTGGGTACCCGAAGCCACTTTCCCACAGGTTATTGAAGACATCCTACACATCGAACCAATCCTTCCATTCTCACCGCAGTCCCACTACCACACCCCGCCCGCACACACCTGGGCCAAAAACACACATCCCACCCATAAACACCAGGTCCACAATCAGAATACGTAACCACCCCCGCAAACAACTGGGATAGAACAACTATTACCACGCCCGAAGACACCTGGGCATCATCCCGAAGATTCTTGGGAAACAACCTTCCTGCACACACCTGGGCCAACCACCACAACTACCCTTCCTGAAGATACTTGGGATATAATGGAACTTAAGCGATCACAGCCTACCCGAAGAGTCATGGGATATTCAGGAAAGGAAGCAGAAAAGGATCTAATAACCTTCCCGTCATAGTAGTGTTGGGAATAAAACCCTCCCCCATGGAATGGTGGTGTTTGGTACTAAGTACTCAAAATGGTTTGGGCATGAATAATAATCATAAGAACTACAATTATATGTATAGGTAATAAGAACTCATCCAAACATACGGTTTCCAAATCCAACCTAAGCACAAATACCGTCATTACAATTTATTCATAAAAGAAAAGCACACCATGTTAGTACATGATTTATTTTATGAGATTTTTCGTGATTTTATTACCAAAAAATCGGGATTATGAGAATGTTACTTTGTTGGATTTTATTATCGCATGTTAGTGTTCGATTGAAATATGTTACTAATTTCATTTATATTTAATTAATGCATTCATTTTATAAAAAAATTTATATTGTAATAATTTATTTGTTCTAAATTTATGGTAGAAAAATAAATTATGAAATGATATTCCATGAATATGTTAATTACAAAAAAAATCCTAAATAGGTTTTTATGGAAGTTCTTAGGGAAAAAATTTTTAAAACCTATTGGGAAATATTTTCACACAAACAACATTTTCTATTGGATATCTATATATTATATTGTTCCAGGTCTAAAAAAGGGAAAGAACCACCTAGAGATGGTGGGATTTCATGATTCATGGGACCCTTTAGTGATAGTATGTATTGTTATAACTATGGTCATCCTGATAAATGGGGATTAAAAGATGTTCACTAGATTAATATTGTTTAATTTTGTTATGGATGATGTATTGAATTCAGTTTTATGTATTCTTCATTATGATACTTCATTCCTTTTAATGTGTTTTCCATATCGATTATTTCTTGTTTTATCTTTTATTACTCTATGCCAAAGGTATTTTCATCTTGAAAAAATGTTACCTTTGACTGAAAGTTGGTTTATGGTTCTTTTCACCAACTTAAGGCGATTCTGAATTCCATTTAGGTTATTTGTGGACCGGATAAATAGCAGGTATGCCAAGGTATATGGAATGGTACATAAAAAAATACTAATATTTTAGAATATATTTTTCTTAATAAATTTTATGGATTTATTTTCATGGTATGCACTCATCATTAAGCTAATTGAAATAATTACATTTGAAAATAAAAAATCAAACATATTATTGTAGTATTAAGTAATTTTGGAATAGTGATATTAATTATAATTTGTATTAATTTAATTAATTGTCTCACAATAGAATTTTGTTGTTTAATAAAATTGTTTTATTTTATTTTTATATATTCTATTTGAATAAAAAATGTATAAATTTTATTATTAAAATATGAGAAAATGAATTTCATTTTTAAAATTTTCATTTAATGAATATATTTGAGTGAATTTTACGATTTTATAAAAGTTAATATTGTCTTGATGAATAGTGAAATATAGGGATTTTATGAATACAATAACATTTATGACATCATTAGGATATATAGATAAATTTTAAAATGATAACCCTTTGGATTATCCAAATATATTTTTAGTGGTTAAAATATATTATTTTAATGTAACGTGTTAAATTTTAAAAATCAGTCACCAATGTTTTCAACCAAGGTTATATTATATTTAAATAAAAATATATTCATTAACATTAATTTTGGGTTTCCAAGATGGTATTTCTTTTTTGAAAAAAAAATATCAAAGAACCATAATTAAATTAACTATAAAATAATAAATAAACAGTATACACCACTATATGAAAATCATGTACATAAATAAGGTTAAATTATTTTTAACATAGAAAATTGCTTTTAAAAAAATGTTATTAGATTTTGGGTACGCACATATTAGAATTTATTTTTTGATATTATATGAATTTAATATTGAAGAAAAATAAATATTTGAAATTATCATATTAAAATTGTGATAATTTAAAAAACATTTATAAAAAATTAACAGTTACTGTAGAAATAGTTTATAACTGCGGTTAAGTCCAAAGGATAAAAATGTGTTAAAATAATTGTATAATGGGTTAGGATAACATAAAAAATAGTCTTGAATTTCATGGGTTTAGTGTATTTAAATCACCCTCAATATATATTAAACAATTTCATTTTTTATTCACATTAAAAGTAGTGGGGCTCCATTATATATTAATGTTCTAAATATTTACATGGGTCACACTCCCATCACATATAAAACGGAAAATCGACCTCTCACATACCCACACCACATGTTCACTATAGTTCTTCCAAACCCTATACAATTTCATTACCATATTAATTAATATTTTCCTATATTTATTTCACAAAAGAATATAATCTATGGGAAGAATAATATATATGATAATGGAAGATAATCGAAGAAGGGTGAATTTTCATTACTGAAATATTTTAGGATTTTTAACCTTATAATCTTCAATATTGTCTGCACCTATCATGACAAGATAAAAATTATATCTTATAAACATTGAAAATATTTTATGTTAATTATGAATCCATTTTCTATCTCATTTGTAGCTATTTGAAAATAAAATTATCTCTCATGATTTAGTATGTGCAATCATCTCCTTTAATTAATGTATTATGTTTTTTCTTAAAAATATATGCTGAATTATTATATAGATATAATTAAATAATATATTTATCTTTATTACATAATGTTTAATTTTTGAAGATAAAACATTATATAACTTCTTAGACATGAATCCATTGGATTGAAATAATGTTACGTGTGCATACATATGAACGAATTGATATGATTCATTTTTCATTGATGTATTAACATAATTTTTATAAATATTTATTTTATTAATATATATAATATTAATGATCTTATGATTATTTTAAAAATTTATAATATTATTTACTTTTTTCATTCTATAATATTTATAGTTACAACATAACTTGTTGATACATAGATACCATCACCTCTATGAAATGATTTAATTAATTTTTCATCAGAAACATATATGAATGGTTATAAAAAATATAAATGATAAATATTGAGTGTAGTTATGATATTATTAAGAATAAATAGGTGAGTAAATCATGACTATTATTTAAGGATTTTAATTATCAAACAACAATATGCTTTTGAAATGAAATATTTAAAACCAAAATAATAATTGTAATGATGAAATATTAATAAATTTAAAATTAGACATTATAAAAAATTGATATAACATAATATGTGTATGAATATTATTATATATGTATATAAAATCATAATATTTATATATTAGGTTATGAGTGTGTATCAAACAAATGGTCCTGATGTAAGCTTTTATATAAATGTATACTATTAATAGATTTCCTCTGTTGAAATTATTTTTAATAAAATCATGTGGACATTATCTTTTAAACCACATTTAGTTTCCACTAATTTTGTTATATATGGGATTCATATCTTCCCTCGGTTCTCCTACATTGTTTTCAAAAAAATAACAATAATTTAATTATGAAAAGATTATTTTATTTACTCTTTCCAGTATGTAATATTTCTCTACTATTTTCAATTTAATCTAATTATATTATGTTAATTTTTAATAATAAATAATTTTATTTAAAATTGAATTTTCACTAACATTTATATTAACTTATTATTTTTTAAATGAATCCTTTTAATGATTTTCCAAATTAATTAATGTTTATTTTTTTTAACATTGTGTAAATAATATCCTATTTCAAAGTATATGACATAAACATATTTCACATAATTAATTTTCATCATTCATCATAAAGCCTCCATTACACATTTCATTGGTTTCTAAAAATTATATTCCAATTTTTGGTCGAAATTCAATTTGTTAATGTTAAAAAAATGAATAATTTCTATTAATTTTAGAATGAAATTTTTAATTCATTTATATAATGTATTTTCACTTATATTAATATACTTTAATTTCTATTATGTTGTAAAGCGGATATGATCTTATAAAGAAATCCAAATTACATCTACGGTTAGAATATGAAAAAAAATTATTATTGATTTTTATGAAACATGTTTTATTCAAAATGTTCAATTTGACTATAATTTAGAGGAAAAAATATTTATGATCCAATGGAACACATAAAAATGGTTATCATTATGTTCTATGTATCACATGAATTTGATATCCTCAAATGTAATTGGTAATGAATTTTGTCTCATTTTATAATATGATTAATAATGGGGAGTGAACCTCATCTAGATGAAAACTTTATCTAGTAGGACAGACTGGAGAGAGAGAGACTTTATTGATTAAATGATGGGAATGGGGAGTGAACCTCATCCAACATATGTCTCTATCATCTATGATCTTCATATAAGTGATCCTTGACTGTAACAACCAACGATATTATAAGATATAATTTTTAATATAATTTTTGTTATTTTATAATACATAAAATATATATTTAATCATTTGTTACATGATACACTTAGTTGATGTTGTGTTACATGAAACACCAACTTTATATAATATTATGTTTAGCAAAATATTTATCATCTATTACATGAAACACAAATTTTTTTATTAAATGTTAAACAATATTAAAATATTATTATTTCATATAATAGTTATCATGTATCATGTATAATGATGAGATTCAATAAGATTAACTCAAATATCTAAATATAAGTTTTAAAATTTTTATATAATAGATTATTGGGTGACCATTTAAATATAAACATAAATAAAAAACCAATTGAGAATATTTGAAATCATTCTTCAAAAAAACTACTTTTATGAACACAAACATGTTTTATCCAAATAAATTAAACCAATAACATTATCTGAAATATTTATAAGTAATGAATCTATTATAAATTAAATAAAATATTTCACATTCAATGTATTTGTTTTCTTGAACTGTGATAAGACAAATCCCATTTTAGGCTTATAAATGTATTTTCTTAGTAAACAGTTTTATCTCATTTTGTACACTTATTTTAAAATTAAGTTTTTAGAATTTTTTAAAAAAATTAAAAACATATTAATTTTTGAAATTACAATATCAATATTATCATGGATTTATTTTCTGATATTTTTTTTCAAAATATAAATATTTCATTGAATAATAAAAAAATAATATTTCTTATAAATAATTTTATGTTCATTTAAAGATTTTAGAACCAATTTTCTTTTAATAAATATATTTTGTAAGAATTAAACATGATCAATTTTAAACATATGGATACAATATTTTCATTGTAATAATTTTTTATATATGATTTTAATATAAAATAATGTTACACTATTGATAGATTTATTTTTAGAGTCAAGGTTTCTAATTACCTCTATTGGATAATTTTTTTTTTAATTTTGTTACTACTATTAATATAATTTGGAAAAATGTATAAGATATTATAAATAATAATAATTTATATTTTCTATTATGTCCAAAATAATTTTACTACATTATGATTTGTAGAATGAGTAAGAAAATATTTAACATAATTAAGATGAAAATAGGTTTACTGAGGGGATAAACATAATCCTGAATACTAAAATGACATAGATGATTTTCAAAAAATACTTTTATTACCATAATATAACCTTATCCAAAAATAAGGTTAATGTATAGACACATGTGTTTCCTTTTGGAATGTTAAAATCATGGTTACACCTTTTGTTTTTAATATCACTTATGTGGCACAAACCTCACTTATAAAGGGCCACTACTTTCAATTTCAACTTAAATAGTCAACACTCCTTGGTTCAATGAATAAGATCCAAAATAACCTAAGTAATTACTACTATAATCCTATATAAATTATTTTTTTCCATAAATACAACATTTTATGGACTTTGAATCAAACCAAGGGAAGTTTTCTATAGAATAGGTAACTTCCCTAGACAAGAATTTTATTTTATTTATTACTCCACCTTTTTTAATTAATTCTAATCGTCATAAAATAATAAATTAAATAACTTAAATATAATTAAGTGTTATTATACTATGGTAATTACCTACATCTATATCTGCCTCCCCTAAATTTGAAAGGATAATATCCCTCGTTTTCACATTGGACTACCACCTATATAAATGATGTAACACATTTATGTAAACACATCTCACGGTTAGGGATGGTGTTTTATATAATATATATATTTAAAATTTTAACATAACATCAATTTTCATAATTTATAATCATATATTAAATTTACATTTTTAATTCATAAGGGATCCAACAAATGTTTTCCTATGTACAGTGGACTACCGCCTAAAAAACGTTTTGAATAATTATTCATGTTTTCATTACAATGAAAGTAAAAAAAATTGGTTTAATTAATAAGAAATTATATATATGAAAAAAAAATGTTTATTTAATTGTAATATATTATTTAGAGGTCATTAATTTTGTATATTAAAAAATGGAAATAGTTTCCATCTATATGTATGGCATTTCGTCTCCATGAACAGTGTATTTTATTTTCTATATGCCAGGTTTATGGATGACAACAAATAAAAAATTTTAAAAATATTTTATTTATTTAATTATTAATTTTATGGATGTCATTTAACCCTGATCATACCATGATGATAAAAAAATCAAATCAAAAGTGAATAATAAAGACTATATCATTTGATGTTACATAGTAGTTTCAACTAATGCGATCAAATTCTAGAATTATAAAAACTTATCTCGATTATTTATCATTATTTTGATGATATGTAAATGAATTACATTTCTTTTCTTTTTTTATGATATGATAAATTTATTATGATTTATTGGAACACTAATTGGAAGAGGGAGATATAGGTGGTTATAGTTACTACACTGGCACCTCCCCCTCAGTAGAGGTTGGTCCTTAGACATATCTTACTAGATATTGACCCACTCCCTTTTCCAATTTTTGGAATCCAAATTTTAACCCTCTTTCCCTCAGATTTCTATCAGCCCCAATATCCTTGAATTCTTTGAAAACTCCATAAAACTATCAAAATCCACATTATAATTCACTGATGCATATTCTCTAATGCATCAATCCTTGATTTCTAAATTCAAAAATCAACGTACTTTGATGGAATTAATTAATTGCTTCATTTTTTAATCATGGAATTTTTAAGAGAGATCCAGGGTAGGGCTTCATGATTCCAAACACATCATGAATCGTTTTTCATATGAAGATGATATGATTCTTTCATAGTAAAACACACTTTTCACTTTTTAGGGATAATGTGTTTTTCACTTAAAATTGTCATATGATTTACATATTAAACCAAATTCACAAAAAACGTGATCTTGTTATGATTTAAAAATCTCCCAATACCCTTTAAAAGTCATTCAATTGATTATATTCTAGGTAATTTAGAAAGGAGTTACCTCTATTCAGATAGTTGGAGTAGGGTTTCTTGTCATCTGATTTCACTGACGATATGTATTGAAGTTCATGTGTCTATGTGTCATGTTTCATCCTTCTGGATTATTGTGGGAGAAGTCTTATTAAATAGATAGTTTTTTGTATTTGAATAATGGTGTGAGTTCTCTTCATCGTGAAAGATGATGGGGCACAACATAGAGGTTTTCAGGATTAGATGGTTGAGGAAAATATGCTCTGCTTTGGAGGTTCATGAAAATCAGACACAAGTAGGTCCGTCTGTTGATTGTGGAATGCTCTTGGATGTGGAATTTAATGAGTTAAATGTGGGTTGTGATGGTTATATTTGTAATTATAGAAAGGATATTGTTATTTTTATTTCGGTTGATGTGGAGATGCATATGTATGCAAAGGTGTTAACTTCTAATCCAAATGTCACTATAATTTATAACAGATTGAGATGAGTTGTATCAACCCCCATAGGTGATAATGGGGTTTTAGGGTATTCAATTTCACTTATAATGGAAAATGTTAATCTGTATATAAAGGATGGATTTTTTATGTAACATGAATTTCTTGAAGTCGATAAGGAGTTAAATGATGGATTTTCAAGCCGCAATGCAAAATTAAGGAGGTATCCTATCAAGGAATATGTTAGATTGTTATATAATGAATATATTAGTCTTGAAGATCAAGAGGCCCAATTGGATATGATTAATGAAGATATGTAAAAGGAGAGGGGTTATGGTGATCAAGCCACTTGGTCTTGAAAGACACTAATATACAACCATAATTTATTGGGTGTGGCATTTTTATCCCAATGTCTCAGATGTTGTAACAAGCTAATATTTCATTTTACATTATCTTCAATAGATTTTGTTTCATAAAACATATAATTTTATTGCATAATATGCAAGACTGAGATTCTGAAAAACAATATTTTAGTGTTGTAATTATTTAACTGATACATTTATTACATGTCGATTAAATATAGTAATATAAATAATAAATAAAAATTATAAATTTTATTTATAATTTATTCAAATAAATAAAACATATTTATTGTTAAATTTATATGTTTTCGTAAAATAGTAATATGTTTATAAATACTATTTTCATAAAGGAACTACTTTTTATGACCATTTTTGAAAAATAACAAAATTAATTTTAGACACTCTAATAATTTTAATTTGTAAAATAATGTTTATTTTTAAATTGAAAATATCAAAACTAACTTAATGTGAGTTTATTGGTAATTTTCTTGAAAAATTATTATTTATGACAAATAGTGAAAACAATGTGTTATTGATAAAAAGTGATTCCTTCATTTATATAATTATTTTAATTTAAATTTATTTAATGTCATAATAGATAAATAATACATTTTATAACAAAATTATTATCATTGGATTCCTTTTATAATAGAATTAGAGTTAAAATTTGATTAACAGTTTGAATGTCTATTTTACCCACCTTCTTTCCACATCTACTGGATTTGCATTAAACGTAATTCTTCCACTCTTTACAATTAAATTTAAAAAAATGGACATAAATGATTTTCATCAGCATGAAAAATTTGGTCTTATAAGATCATTATATTTTTTTGTGGAGTAGTAACTTTTGGATCTCATTTACCACTATTAAAGGAAAATAAGGTTATAAACTGTAAAATTAATACTATAATAATAAAATATTACCCAAAAACATAATGAAATTTCATTGGATAACTCGGATTAGACTGAAATTAAAATTAGTCAAAATTATTATCCTTTTTAGTCCACTATTGTCAGATTAGGATATCTGTTGTATTTTATTCCATGAAGAGTTAAAAATGACATATTCAAATCTATTATAAACTTCATTTTTAATATGAGTGTATATAATTATTTGGTTGAATATAACTAATATTTAAAATAATAAATTGATTATCTACGTAATGATAAATGTTATAATAATTTTAGGAAATAAAAAATTAAATTAAATGGTGACATAATAATTATTTAGTAATTGAATTAATAAAGAATGAATCAATTAATTATTATTAAAAATATTAAAATAAATATAATATGACTTAATTAATAGAATCTAATACATTTTTAAGATAAAAACCCATGTTATTAACATATTATAATTATTTTTTTGATGTTATCATGTTGGTTGGACATTTTTAAAAACTCAAATTTTGAATAGAATCAAAATTGACATAAATTATACTTTAAAAATAGTAATATTTAATTAAATGATATAATTTTTTAAAAAATATATATGATTCAGATAAATATCTACTATAGTGGTATATATGTCTTATATGATCCAATTTGGGTTCTTTTATAATTTTGTAGTATCTATATTAACCTTATAGTTTATAAATACAAGAATACATGGTAAGAGTTGAAAATTTTTACTAATGGTTAATTCCTAATGATATGATTAATTTTATGACCTAAAGATATCTAATAACAAATACCTGAGATTATTTGGTTCCATAATCTTCTTATCCTATAAATAATTATATTTTTTCTATTATAAAAAAATAATATTATAATAAATAAATATCTCTTGATTTTCATAAATTCCCCTCACCCTCATATAAATGGGAACTTGTCCTTCTATTTCATTCAGACAACCAAATCCATTTCTCTATGAAAAATCATAACATTTATTATCTAAACGTTCTAACTTCTTCTTAGATTCCATAATTTGGTTTTAAATCCAACATAATGAGTCCTTCTATGGAAACCAAAATGAGACACCCAAAAATGTGGTAATTTTTTTGTCAGCTCTTTCAAGGTTCTTTTCTTCTTCTATATCCTCTTCTGATTTGGTATTCATACTAAGTAAATAAATACCTTATGTTATATATATTGAGATGTTATTATTATTATTTTACCACCATATCACTCCATTTACCCATCCTATAAAAATTAATATCAATATGTGTGTGTACGTACGGCCTACCGTCTCCACACTATGGTGTAAACTGTTTTCCATTTACACATTACTTATATGGGTATAATTATTAACATAAATGATTTAACTAATTAATATGACATGATATTTTTTCTGTAAAATTAATATTTTATCCAATTCCATATGATATATCTATTAATGAAATGATAATGTCATTCTTGTGTCTCTACGACTTACCGTCTCTAAGACATGAGGAGATACATCTTCTACATTCCCATCCAAAAAAATATTATAAAATATATAAATAAATAATAAATATATGACATAATAATTAAAAAAGAATAGTATATGTATACATATATATGAATTTACATATATTTCATTCACTTACTTCCAATCAATAAGATAATAAAATGGTAACAAAGATCATATGTATGTATGGTCTACCATCTCCATGAATGGTGTATACCATATAATATTTCTATATATTAAATATTTTTATATCCAGAATATATAAAATATATAAATCATGTTATTAATTTGGGATGTATTTAAATTATTATCTATATAATATTTTCCGGAATAACCAGTCAAAACACTTGTGATAATGTAAGAGATTATTAACCGAAATGTTTTTTAAATATGGAATTTATTAATAAATAGGTAATATAAAGTCACAAGTGGATCATATATGATATGAAAAATTTTATTATGATTCTTTGAGAAGTTAATAATATTATTAAAAACATTATACCGAAGTATAATATTTTACGGATTGTATCAAGCCTATGGAAAAAGAATTCATTCTCACTTTTAATTTTCGTGAGATATAAGCCTTGTTCACCACATATTTCTTATGTGTGGTGTATTAACTTATCCTATTATATTTCATATCATGATTAAATATTATTTTTGGTACTTAAATATTAATTTAAATAATTTAGTATTATGATTTAAATGTCCAATGTGGTATTGTATTATTTAAAATTTTAAATAATCAATCATTTTTTTCATTTCACTCTTCATGATATTATTTTACATAACAATTTATAAGGATTTAAAAGGATTATAAAAGAAATATTATCTAAATTTTATGATCATTCAAATATTTTCAAAATTGGATCATATAATATTTTTTTAAATGATTAATTTGACAATATCAATATTATGTGAGGTATTTTATATGTTAGTATTATCTAGGAAATATATATCTCCAATTTCCCTGTTTCCAAAAATATATTTCAAAATATTATTGAAAATTTACTAAAATCAATTTTACCCATGTTTGAAATTTTATAAACAAAATTTAAAATAATCTTTTTATCATTTTACAAATTAGTTTCTTTATAACCATTTCGAAAAATTTAGGAGAGAATGTTTTTTAAGTTATATGGAACAAGAAAATATTTTCACCGTTATGATGCCTTATGATTTTAAAGATATCCTTACAGGATTATAAGGTTATATTATAAATAATTGTATCATTTATAATTTTTCAGCTTCTAAACATTACAATGTAAAAAAAGGATATTTCTTTTAAAGTGTTTTAATGAATTTAATAAATTATGTTCATCTAAGTCAATATCAATTGATGGATTTTATCGTTACTTAGGGATGTATTAATATAATACATTCTTACATATTTTATTAAAGGTTTTATGATATATTTTACTATGTATTTGATATGATAATACAATTCTTGGTTTATGGTTAATGTATTAGTATTCCATAAGCTAGGTTTAAGATGATTGTTTATGTTATGTTTCACCATTTTCATTAGAGGAAAGTTTTTGACTTATTCAGTGATATGAGGGGCCTTCTATAGCCCATGATGTATCAGTAGGTCTCATAAAGAAAATTATTGTCTAGGAATAAGGCCATTGTAGTATGGTAATGATCTTGGAATGATTCCTTAATGGAATGGTTATGATTTATGTCATTATTCATTGCAACATTATGAGATTTTTTATTTATATTACATGTGATTATTTTACTAAAATAATATCCATGTGAATGATTGAATGAAATTATTGGATTTATTCATCCCATATAATATTTAAGGTAATGTAAAAATGACTTGTGTTATAATTTTTTACATTTCCTTAAAGGTTTATTCTTATTTCATTAAGATTATACAATATTGTATAACCAAACTGATCTTCTGAGCTCAACCATTTCATATAATTTATGTTACTAGGATTATCTGAAGGGTATTATGATTTATATGAAGGGTTATTCAAAGATAATAATGTTGGTCTCAATATATTATCAATGTTGTATGTTATGTTTAGATTTTTAATGTAAAGTTCATATATGTGTTCTAGTTTCTAAGACTGTTAAACTAATAGGTCCTTCAGGATTTGATTCATTTTAATCCTTCCAATGAATTAAATTTATGCACCAGCTCTTATATTATGGGTTTGGGGAATTAGAGTCAGTATCAATGGAATTTAAATAACTAACAAGGAAATATATTTATAATATATATATTTGGGACTATAACCCATTGTATTATTTTGGTAAAATAATAATTCTGTGTGTCTTCCATGAAATACATCTCTATCTTGAAACTACCAGTGGATGTGGTCTAGCACTGATGTATCTCGGAGAAACATCTATGACAAGGTGTTCTTGTCTTGACTTGGGGTAACCTGGTATACAACAACGGGCCTTACTGTGCACTTGGTTTGACACTCACGGGGGGTATTCTTATGATGATTCAAATTTTTATTAAAACGGTTATAAAGGATTTATGAGTGAATATGTTCCCATAAGAAACATTTTTAGGATTATGATTCTAGATATTTGAAAATATTTAATTATTAAATAGCATTTTTCTAATTTTTTATTATAAATTATGATATGATCTAACCAAGTGTAGGTCATCATTTAGAAATGGTGCTCGGAAGAAAGATTAAAAACTCCACCAATACCCATGATTCAAATAGTTTGAATAATCATATCATTAATGGTTCTAATCTAACATGTCGATGTAAAATATTATACCTCATATTATCATAATGTGAATAAATAGTATGATGTGTTAAGAAGATATGTAAATAATTATCCAATTCCTATGGCTTTGAAGGGACTCATGAGAAGAATATGATGAGAGTGAGAAAGAAGGATAAAGGGATTAATAGAAACTGTGATTTCCCCACATGTGATAACAATGGAAAGAATCACCCTACTAAATGATTGAAGGAAATAGAAGTTTTTTATAACTATGTATAAAAAGTAAATTAATTTTTTGATTGAATGGGTAAGAAAAAAGTTTCCAATTTATGATGCTTCATGTGGAAGGAGATGGGAAGATATGTGAATCAACGTCCCAATCATAAAAGTATAACCTTGATGATACTATGGGATAAAAATCATGTTATGATATAGAAATTGATGAAGAGGAATGATTAGTTTTATTATATTTTTAATGAAGAACTATGTCATTTGATTAATATATCAATGATGTAATACTAATTTGAAATATGAAAATAAATAAGGATTGTATTATAGAACCATTTCATTAAGAATGTGAGATTGTATAGTACCATGTAATGTGACACAGTTGTAAGTTAATTTTTTTTTGAAAATATACGGTTTAGAAATGATAACCCTTAATATTATTGAGATAATGATGTTGGAATAATGATATGATAGATTTGGATAAATTATATTAGATATTACTCAAAACCATGGAACTGATTATTGGTTTATATATTCAATTATTGTTAGTGTTTAATGAATTTTTTAATTTAAGGAGTGTATAAAGTATTATATGTTTTACATAAGGAATAAGGAAGCACATACATATTTAAAAACTATTTTATGGAAATTCAGGGTATCACCTTGTTTTTTTAGAACACATGATCAAGGTAATCACATGATTTTTATGTAACAAAAATACCTCAATTATGAAATGTTACATTACTTATAAATTTTTACACAGTGTGTTAGATAGAATTATTTTGCATATATCTAATGTGTAGAATGAATTAGGATTATAATCAGATATTATTTTTATGGGAAATAAATTTCAAAATATTAATTTTGGAATTTTTTTTTAATTTAGTATTATGAAAAGGAAAACCCATAGGTCAGGTGACGACCTTCCACATTATACAAGGATGTGGGATTTGAACAAACAACCGAAGTGTGATAAGTATTTATCACTTACCACTAGCCTACTTGGTGTCCTAGTTTATATAATGTATTTTTTATTTAAATGTTATGAAATATGATGTATTAATTAATTTTTGGGAACCTATTCAATATTTTAAAATATTAAATGTTTTGAATTATATTATATTTTGTAGAGATAAATTAGTTTGTGGAAGAAATTATTTAATGGATGGAACTCCACATGTCATGTATGTAAAATTCATTTAGTTAATATTTTATAAAGGTGATAAATTATTAAACTATAGGGATAGGATCTTAAAAAATCTTCTCTGTAATTTATTTTGCGATGAATTATTTGTACCCTTGGATAATATTATCTTTATATATTTCTACTTATTAACCTTATCCTAATAATATTCTCTATCAATCTCTATCAAGACATGACGATTCAATTTTATTTCATTTCCATGTTTTCATACGTGGAACCCTACTATGTTTTATCTCTATTAACCATCAGACTTCCCTTTATTATGTTAAAATGATGGTCTAATTAATCCATTTTCTGATGTGGAATTTTAGTAAAGATATTTTGAAAAGTCCATCCCATAGATCTAGTTTCTGAGTATAAATTGTGAAGATTCAATTTATTGAAGTAGTGGATGGTTTAAAACCTCAATATTTTATGGTAATTTATTCACAATATCTTTTAATGCATGCAACACTGACTTGGCATGCATAACACGCACGATTGAGTTTCGGCTAAACAACACATTAGTGTTGTAATTATTTAAATGATGTGTTTATAACATAACAATTAAATATAGTAATAAAAATAGTAATAAATACATTTTGAATACTATTTATAATATTATAAAATATATAAAACATATTTATATTGAATGGTACAAGTTTGGGTAAAATATTTATATGTTTAGAAATTATATTTTCTTAAAGAAAATACTTTTTATGTCTGTCTGGGAAAAAATATAAAATATAATTTTAGATGCTATTATAAACTGAATTTTGTAAAATAGAATTATTATTTGAATTTAGAAAATAAAAATTAGCTTACAATGATATTTTTAGTATTTTTTTAAAATAATTTTTGATTAATAGATAAAAAATACATTATTTTTAAAAAACCCAAATTTTTCCTTAAATAATTATTTTACATAAAATTTATTTTAATGTCAAAATTTATAAACAATACATTTATTAACCTAATTTAGTTCATTGTAATCATTGTATAATATATTTAGATATTAAAATTATTAAACTTCGGAATTTCTCTTTTACCCGGTTTCTAGCAACATCAAACTGATATTCATTTAACATAACATTACAGCTTCTCTAAATTTAATTTTGAATAATGGACATACATAGTTGTAATCAGAATGAACAATTTAGTTTAATAAGTTGAAAATAATTTTTGTTGAATAGAAACTTTTGGATTTTAATTACGAAGAGTAAAGGTATATAAGGTAATTAAAGTTAAAATTGATATTATAATAATAATGTATTACCCTAAAATTGGTCAAATATCATTGTATATGTGTATTTAAATCAAAATTTACCTTATATCTTAATTATGATCCATTTTATACCACTTTTGTTAAATTATTACATTTATTATTTTTTATTTAATTAATAGTTAAAATCATCATATTCAAATTTTATTAAATATATAATTTTTTATATGCAGATATATAAGTGATATGGTCCTATATAAATAATATTTATAAATATAAAATTATTCTCTAAATAATTTTAATATATTTTCAATATTAGGAAATAAATTATTAAATTAAATGATGACACAATAATGAAGTAGAAAATAAATTTCTAAAGAATGAATCAATTAAATGTTATTAAAAATATAAAATAGATAATATTTGACATTATTTAAGGACATTAAATAATATAATATAAAACATAGAAATTATATTAACATATTAGAAGTATTTATTTGAATTTATCTTGTTATTTTTAATTCCAAATTTTGAATAGTATCAGAATTTATATAAATGATACATTAAAATAAATAATATTTAAATATGTGATATAAAATTCATAATAATCTATGATTCATCCAAATAACATTTATTGTTATTAATATAAAATAAATTATCGAAGTTGGTTTCGTTTGGAATTTTATTTTTACTATATTAACCCTATAGTGTAAAAAACAACAAGACACGGTAAGAATTAAACTATTTAACTAAGGGTTAGTTTGAAATGAAAAGATCATTTTTATGAACAAAACATGTATAACAGATATTTTTTAGAGGATTTATAAGAATCCTCAACCTATCCTTAAGATAAAAAATTTTTTCTATAAATTTATAATAAACATATAATAAATTAATATTATGAGATTTTCCTAAAGTTCCTTTCAACCCCTTATAAAAGGGTACTTCTCCTTCTCTTTAATTCACACCTCTAAACCCTTTGCCTCATAAAAACTCTTCCAATTTATTTTACTAACATCCCTTAATAAATTATAGAGTCCACACATTTTGAAAAAATATTTCATATGGACCTTTTGTGAAAACCAAAAGGGGACACCAGAAAACAAGATAATTGTTTGTCACCTATTTCAATGTTCTTTTCTTATTATATATAATATTTGTATTATTTTTACATACTAATTTAATAAATACATAATATAAAATACTCATATATTTTGTTATTATTATTGTACAACCATATTTCTACTTCTACCTATCCTACATAAAAATAATATCGCTATGTGTGTGAATATACAACTTGCTATATCCACACTAAGGTGTAAATTATTTTTCTTGTACTCTATATTTATATGGGTATAATGATGAATATTTATGATTTAAATAATAAATATATCTTGATATGGTGTCTGTACAATTCTTATTCTATCTAATTTCATACCATTTAACCATCAAGGTAATGATATCGTCGCACTTGTGTACGTATGACTTACCATATCAATGACGTGATGAGATTCATCATCCATGTTAACCATAAAATAATGATTATAAAAATTAGGAATAATTATTAAATGTATTAAGTAATAATTCTACTATAATAACTTAAATATATATATATATATACATATATGTCATTCACTTACTTACATTTAATATGATAAGAAAACAGAAACAGCGTTCATGTGTACGTATGTCCTACTATCTCTTGGAATGGTGTATTGTATTTAGTATATATATTTATATTATTTATATTTATATTATGAATATATAAAATATATAAATATTTTTAAACATTTTGGATTTAAATAAATAATGCTCAAAGTAATACATTTAATAATAACATGTTAAAACATGTGCAATAAAGAAATTGATTATTACCCAAAATGATGCTTTAACATTGAAATTACTAATAAATGGTTAATATGAAGCCATAAATTAATAATATATGATATCATAAATTTTATTATGATTCGGGTAAAAATAAATAATATTTTTAAAAACATTATACATGAATTTCTAACATGTACAGAGTGTATCGTACTTATGTTAGGGGAATTCTGTCACACTTCTAATTTTTATGAAATATAAGCCATATTTAACAACTATTTCTCTAGAATTTTGTATGTACTGACCATATTATATATCATGTCAAGACTATATTTTATTGAAATTATTTAATATTCATATAATTATGTCAGGAATATAATTTAAATATCCAAAGTGGAATGGGATTATTTGAATGTTCAAAGAATTAATCCATTATTCTTTTCAATGTTCCTGATATTATTATAAATCAATATTTATATGCATATAATCGTATTATAAATGAAATTTTATGTTTATTTCTAATATCATTAAAATGTTTTAAAAAATTAATATTTTATTGGTTTTATTGGATTGTTGGTTTCCCAACCATGTTATTAATAAATGTTGTTTATACGTAAGTATCATATGGGACATTTTTATCGTCCCTTTCCATATTTCATAAAATGTATTTCAAAATATTATCAAAAACTTTTTAAATTAATTTATACCCATGTTTAAATTTTTATAAATTTCTGGAATGAAATATTTTTATCTTTTTCAAAATTAGGTTCTTTATAACCTCTTCTACAAATTAAGAAAATAATGTTTGGTTGTAGTGGTTTTTTCCTCTATTATGATGCTATAACATTTTGTAGCATTACTTATAGGATTATATGTTTATTTAAAAAAAAAATTTATAATTGTGAGGCTTCAAAAATATTCCAATTGAAAAAATTGATATTTCGTTCAATTATTTTTAGGTATTTTATTAAATTGTTTTCATTTCTGTCAAATCCTTTGATGGATTTTATCATTATTTTAATTTTAATTTTTATGATACAACCTTCGATATTGTATTGAAGGTTTCATGATATATTTGTATATGGATGTACTATTTTTATAAAGTCCATGGTTTATGGTTAGATTATTATCATTTTATATGCTAGTATTAATACGAATGTTTATGTTATTTTCACCCTTATCATAAGAGGAATGCATTAGACATAGTATGTGATGGGGTTGATCAATGTCCCCCCAATTCATCGGTTTGTCTCATGCGACAAAATAGAGTCTTGGAATAGACCCTTGATGGTATGGTAATGTTCCTGGCATGGTAACTTGATGATAGGGCTATGATGAATAGAATTATTCCTTCCCACATTATGAGATTTGTAATTGATATGCCATGTTATTATTCGACTAGTATAATATCAATGTGACTGTTTAAATTTTAATATTTTATTTATTATTTAAATGATTTAGAAAAGGTAATGTTTAAAAGGCTTGATTTATAATTCTATTCCTAACTTTAAAAAATTGTGCTTCTTAATGAACTCTTTTGTTGATTTTTTTATACTTACCGAGCATCTGAGGCCACCCTTTTCAAATTTTTTATTTTACTAGGATATTATGAAGGGTATTAGGATTCCTAAACACGGTTATTCAGGATGAATAATGTAACTATCAAAGGATTATTGATGTTCTATTTTATGTTTTAAATTGTGATGTAGTGTTTATTTATGTAATCAATTTTCCTAGGTTGCTAAACTTATTGGTACTTTGGTATTTGATTCTTTATAATCATGTTAATTTTTTAAAATAATGCACTGAAATTGAGATTCTTGGGTTGAGGTGTTATATATATTCATGAATAGGAATAATGATATGGGGATCATAAGAGGAACATGAAAAATTCAAATTTATAGGTACAAATACAGAAAATTCATAGCTCTTCGGAAATTCAAGACAGGTGGGAAACAATAACTGATGATGGAAACATGAATGCAACAAAACCTCATAAAACCTTGATCTATAAAAAATATTAATTCAAATATATCATCATTCATGGAAATTAAAATATAGATGATAATGATGGCAGCATCTCTTCTCCTCCAAAGAGAAGTCAGCATAAAGACTACTCCACTTTTCAACAGACTGTGTCTACCAGGTCTTCTTCTATGGTGTCATGAAATATTGAGATCTAGATGTTTAAAATCATCAATATATGTATCTCTCAGTGTAAATTATAAAATTATGATTATTTTGATTATGGTAATAACTTATCTTATAATGTTTGCTAATATTTCCTCTCACGGACTTGGTCACATCATTTGCCTCGTATGATTTTCTTGTGTATGTTTTCTTGCTACTTAATAAATGTTCAGTAGATTTTTATTCTGACTTTACATGTCTAGTATTGGAACACTAATATATGGATTATGTGACCATGAGGACTTATATCTCTCTCCCACACATTAAGTAATGGTGAATTTTATATGTTCTCAAAGCGCACTCGTTATGTTATCCCAATCCCAAAAAGGGTGTACAAAATAATTTCCCAAATACCAAAATATGTTGAATGGTAGGATATCCCAAGCCCAAAGCATGTACATGGTTGGCTAATCAAATCATAATATGTTACAAATTTATTTCAATGTATCCTTGAAATATGAATTTTGACAAGTGTTTATATGATATAAATCTCTGTCTTCATCCAATGTTCTCTCTCATGGATCATGTTATATGATACCATTATGATTAATGTATTATTAACTTCTAAAATTTAGTAAATGACTCATTTTTGGATCCCTGATATTAGGGTATTATTTTTATATGTATTCAATTGTTATTATATCCATATACTATTGTTATATTGAAATATCCCTTTTTTACCCTTACAATGAATCTGAACTCACCCTTTATTATATTTCATTTACTTGGGATATGATGAAAAGAATTATGTATGATATGCCTACATTGGTTTCTAGGTGTGGAGAACATAGTGGGAGATGATGTATCACAATTATGGGTTATTTTTTTATGTACCTGTTTTTTCTAATGCACTAAATCAAAATGATTTTTGTGTGGATTATTATATTATATATTTAACATTCATCTATTATGATTTAGTATTTATATATATAAAAGATTGTTCTATACAATTTTTATCATAGGAATGGTATATTTAAAATATTTAAACTAAGATGAGAAACTTTTCATGAGATTTATAGGGTTATTGAAATAGTTATGTCTAGTGATGTATCAGGAAATACGTCTATAGTTGAGTAATAATATTGGAAATAGTCCTATAATTTTTAAAAAGGATAGAGTGAGTGGATTTAATGAAATCAAATCCCTATCTGGACACTAAAACTGAATATTTCTCTAGAAAAATGGTACATATGGGGTATTAACTCCATAATGGAAGTATTGAGTCGGACTCAATAACCACATAGTGCATTAAAATGGGACATACTGTAAAACTAGTTTTTATCTCCCTTAGGTATGTATTATAAATTCACAAACACATTACAAACCATCATTAATGATTAGTGTGATGACATTTAATGAACATGATTAAGACAAAGGGGTCATATATTTAAAATAAGGTGTAATTATTTAGACATCCAATGAATTTTTTTTCAGGATTATGTGGTTTTTTCACAATGGATAGTCTTTATTGCACTATGATTCTCGGTGTTATTAAATGGATGGGACCTCTATGAAACGTGTTAATAATGAATGTAATATAAAATTTATTTATTAGACACCAAATTAAATAAATTTTATGGGATATGGAATGAAAATAAGGTATATTTCCTCATATCATTTTACATTCTCTTAATTATGTGGAAAAACAAAAATATCAAAAATTAAAATTAATTTCTATTGATTCTTTAATGAAGAAAGATCCACCAAAATTTATTGGTTCCATTGATCCACCTGTTTCTAAGAAATTGATCAATACCACAAAAAGCATATTTTCCATTCTCCAATATTCAGATAACGAAAATTTACTTTTGGATCTCAATAGTTTAATTTAAGAATAATATCATTGGTGTAGCCTTATTAAGAATACAATCAAAGAGGATATATTTTAATCTATAGAATGGAATTATTTTACAAGGAAATTTTTCAATATGACATTCCATCGTATTATATGAACTGTGATGGAGAGAAATTTCTCAACCTCAAATTAATGGATGGTGAATTTATTTTTACTGATGTATCTAATTTTACAAGAATTGTGATGTACACATCAGGTTTATTAATCAATCTAGATAGATAAATTGTTTTATTCATTAGTGTGAAAATTTCATTTCATTAGCATGAATTGGATATCAAAATACATTATTAGCTAGGGATAATAGATTTGATATACATAGATAGAAGAAATGGAAATTTCATCTTTCACCATTACCATGGTATTGAAATTAAAGGGATGATTTATTTTAATTAGAACCCCATTAAAACACTTGGTTGAAATAAATTTCATTCACCTAAAAACTAGAATTGTGGGAAAAATCACTCCAGTTATTTCCTAAAATAAACATATTGGTGTTACATGTGGTGGATTCCTCGACATTTAAATGTTAATACTGAATATATTTGAAGAAACTAGTTGAAAAAAATAATGAAGGGGGTTCTCAAAAAAAAATGCACCACCCACACTCTAGATCATCATGTGTGGGGAGTTTGGGAATTGTGATAAATAATTCTCTACTGAATGTGTTAATGTGGATGATAAGACAAAAAACAATTATTATAAAGTTTACATTAAAATATTATGCTATCATAATGGATGGATTGGATAATGATAATTAGGTCACTCCTATCCTCCCCACCTTAGTTGGTAATTTCATGCCCATTTTTTATGAATGAGACCTGTTAAAATCATATTATTCATATTTTAGTGAAATTTAATTTTAATAAATCCATATATATTTACTATATAATAATGATATCTCATTTTATTTTATATTATTACATGGTTGAACCCAAGAAACCAAAGAATATATTTTTGTATGTTATAATATATTATATATTGAATAATTTTTTAATTAACTTTCAAAAGTGTATATGTCTCCATGTAAGACTATCTTATTAGTAATTGATCCCATCATGTGTTTTGTTGTATAAGGATAATCATATGATAAAAGTCATTAAAACAACTTTTTTGGTTTTTTGTGATGGGATTTTATCAAAATTAAAGATATTTTAAGATGAATTTATAAAAATAAAACCCATTAGTTATATAAATATGTTTTCATGAAAAATTTATTAGAGGATTAATGAATTTATACTTTTGTGAGTAGGATTCATTATATCTATAACCATTAGGGTTACACATAACTTTGATGTTGTTGTAATTTTGGGTAATAGTCAATCACCATACACAGTCATCTAACTCCTTCGCTATTATAGAAAATTTATATCTAGATCTAAAAGATAGAATATATATATAAAGGAAGTGGTGAAATATTGATTTCTTTTTTAATTGAGGTTATATAGTTACATATATGTTATTGATAATAATTCAATATGATCTTGATAATGATTATAGTTTCAAAATATCATTTCATCCACAGAACAATTTTCACTCTGAGAAAATAATTCAAACCATAAAATATAAGATAATATTATATTATATATATTTGAAAATTTATCATGATACACACATTCTTCCAATTTATATTTCATAAAATAAAAGTTTTCACTTGTGCATTTATATGGTTTCTTATAGAGTCCATTTGGTAATTAATCATAGAACTAGAACGTTCTGTAAATTTCATCCAGAAAAAAAATTATTGGTAAAAGAGGTAGATAACTAAATGGTAGAAAATCTGATAGCCATTCAACAACACATAATGAAATCACATATTTGAAAAAATATTATGTTGATAGTCATCAACACTATAAAAACAAATTAAAGTTAGTGTGAACGTATTACTATGAATTTCTCTACATAATAAAGAAGGAAAAACTAAACACTATGGTATATCTTTCCAGTTTAAATTCATGATCATATATAGACTATATCTTATCACATAGCACTTTCACTAAAAATATATTAAATTCATTAGGTGTCCCATGTCTCTATCATGATTAATTACATACATGATTGATCATATGTACTTATGTTAGTGGGTTTACCACTAGAGGATGAACATTATTATATGGAAAAACTAGTTGAGATTCTAGATAAAAAATGTATATGAAACAACACCACTCAAATAGTCACTGTTTTAGGGAGATACCTATATCTTGAGGAAGTTATGTGCGAACATGATGATTTAATGAGATATACTTATCCTATATTTTTTTGTTCCAACGAGCCAAATTTTGACGGTGATATACATTTTCATGGGAGTATAATGTAATACCCTAAGAATTTAAGATTTTTTTTAAATAAATTTGATACATTGTGTTACATACAACACAGACTTTATTTTTAGTTACACATAACACTGTTCATTCTTTGTTACATTTAATATTCAGTTTATATTTTCTTACATGCAACACTGAGTTTTAAAAAAATAAGACATGATATTTAAATAGTATTATTTAATATGATAGTTATCACCTTATCATTAGAATGGTGGGTATGAATAGTAAAATCTAAATCTTGAAAATATTTTGTTTAAAAATGTATATATAACGTATTTGATAGTGACCAATAAATTAAAATTGAAAATAAAAACCAAATGAAAACACATGAAATGTTTAAAAAAAATATTTTCATGCCTACTAATGCATAGTACACATATTAATTAAAAAATCACATTATTTGAATGATTTTAAGGAAATTTATATACTATAAATTCAGTAATACTATTAACATTTAAAAAATCTATTTCTCTAGAAAAAAGATAAGAAACATTTCTAATTAGAAAATTAAAACACTTTTCTCTAAATAGAAAATTTGTCCCCTTTTCCACAAATATTTTAAAATTAGTTTTTTAAAAATTTAAGAAAACTATTTGAAAAATAAACTTAAATTTTGACAGATTATTTTCAAGATTTTATATCAGTGATTATTTTAGTATTTTCTGAAAATATAATTTTTTAAAAAACACTCAAAATTACTAGTTTTATAATGAATTTTATTTTGCTTTACATCATTTAAAAAAAAGTAATTAAACATGATTTGAGAAGAAATATTATGTCGTTTATATATATTATTCCAATTTAGGTTATTATAATCAATTTCATTTCAAATTTAAATGTAATAACATTTTAATGTTTTAAAATTTTTCACTTTTTCAACCCACTTTTTAATCACATCTACTGGACTAATTTTAAATTAAAATTCTCCCCATTAATTGGTGGAAATTTGAATAATATATTAAATATTTAGAATGAAATGGATTTATATTATATAACAAGTTAACATTTATTTTATACCACAATTAATAGTAAAATAATTACAAAATAAGAACTACGATTAAGGTGAAAATGTGTTTACAATGGGCTAAACTAAACATATTAATGTTAAATGATAGAGAATATTACCCAAAAAAATTTAATGTTCAAATACAGAACATATCACATTTATAATTCAATAATGTCACATTTTTTATCCTTTATTCATGTGAAAAATTTTGGTACACCTTTTATTTTTCAAAATTAGTAGTGCGCCACTCACCTCAGTTATAAAAGGCCACCTCCACTCCTCTACACCTCAATCACCCAAAACACATTATTTTCAAAAATATCATTTAAAATAACATTTTTAATTTTCTCATTTCATCTTTTATGTGTTAGTTTATTTAGAAATACAACCTATAAATTCTATAGGTTTAAACCAAATGTATTTTTTGGAGGATGGGGTAATATCCCTAACCAGGTGTTTTATTATATTTTATCACCTCACCTCAAAAGATTATAAATGATCCATAATAATATAATAAAATAAATACCTTATATATAATAGTATTTTATTAAACTATTTTAATTACTTAAATCCAACCCTTATTCTCTCATATAAGAAATGATAATATCGCTCATATATACGATGGACTACCTCCCCACAAACAGATGTGACACATTTTCCATAAGCACCTCTCATGGATGGGTATAATGATGGATATAATTTTTATATATTATATTTAAAACATAAATATACTTATGAAAATATGTAATCATATATACCATTTTACTTTCTATTCCATATGTGATATGTTGACATCACTCGTCTGTATGGCGGACTACCACCTCACGAAGAAATGTGATTCTTTTATCAGATATAGTTGACATGGAAAGAAATAAGGATATGTTTAAATAATCATATATTATATATTTTAAGTAATATTTATTTTGGAAAATTATTAAATAATTTAAATTTATTTTATTTTATCCATCAACAAAATGGAAAGGGGAATCATGTGTTGGTATTGATTACCATCTCCATGAATAGTATATTTCATTTTATATCTCTTAAGATTTTGGATTTATATAAATAAATATTAAATAAATATATATGATATTTATCTCATGATAATTATTTCATATATTATGTAAATATTATCAATGTAATTACCCCAAAAATAACAAATCAAAACATACACAATGAACACAGTTATTGTATGAAACTTAATTTTAGCTAGGAATTATAAATAAAAGGTAATAAACAATCATAAGTAAATAATATATGTCATTATATATATATTTATGGTACAATAACTGATTTATTATAATATTATATTTATTATACTATAGGTTCAAACATATATGATGAATGTTTAGACTTACGGTAAGGTATTTATAATTCAACTTTTACTTCTGGGAGATATATGCATGTTCACCACACGGTTATGTTGTGTTGTGAAATATACTACTCATTGTACATGTTATATAATGAAAATAGTTTATTTAATGTTTTTTAAAGTTTTATTCGATGTTATTCTTTCATGGGTCTTATAATACAAATGATACTAATGTGGTAATTATTTTATGATAGCATCACATTATTTATGAATATTGTTTATGATTGTGCCTCCAATGATGATATATGATGATCTATCTCTAAATAAACTAATATATTTTCTTATCTTATGGTCATTCCTTATCATTTAATGAAATAATAATATTTTTACTCTCAAAAGTAATTAAAATTATTGATGATTTTTTTGAGGAAAACCTACTCTATCTCTTTCTTTAGTCAAAATCACTATTCACATTCATGATCATGTATATATATTATGTTTCAAAATAATATTATCCTATATTTTGTACAATACATATTTACCCATGCTTGAATTTTAATAAATATTAAATGAAGTATTCATGTTGTTTTTTACATAATTCCTATTTCAATTTTACAAAAAAGTTGCGATTAATAATTTTCCTGACATATGTGACATGAATAAATTATCACAAAATCATAACCATTATTTTATTTTAAAATTAATTTATAAATTTCAAAGTATATTTAAAAAAAACAATTTTTTAAATGATTTTTTATCATTCATTTCGTAAATGCTAATTTTACTCATGAGTCATTCTATGAAATAAATAAAAAATAATTTTCCATCTATGAGGATATCATTTAGTAATAATTATGATTTAATGGGTATATAGTACCTTTCTATAATCCTTATTAATTCTCAAGTTGATATTTTAGTTTGATGAAGATATGGTTATTAAACCCATGTCATTTATATTAGTTATGTTGTGATTAATTCTTTATGATTTGTGGCACGTTATTTGTTTGGATTTTGTTATCGGTGGGACCTATATCTCCCACCAATGCAGTGGGTAATGATAAATGTTATATGTGAAAAACAGGTACACACATGGTTACCCCCATCCAAAAAAGGGTAATAGTATGATAAATCTATCGCCGAATATCATACAAGGGAGGTTATCCCAAGCCTAACGAAGGTTAATGAATGGTTATTCCAAACCAAGCATTTTATGAATTTATTAGAGGTTATCAAGGACTTAATATTTCACATTACTACTTATATTTAAAAAATCTATGTCTTATGAGAATTTTATTTTCTCATGTCTCATTTTCATTGATTTAATTATAATTCATGTCTTATGGAATATCAAAACTTATTCAATGACTCGCGTTTATGATCTATGACATAAGTTTATAAGTTTAATATGTTATTATCATATTCTCATAGCCATATTCTAATTTATATTGATATCTCCCTTTTTTACCCTAAATGATAATATTATCTCACCTTTTATTATGTTTCCTTTCCCCATGATTTGAATAATGGTATATTGTATGATATTTCATGGTACAGTGGTAGTTAGGAAGAGATTTTTGGGGGATGTCTTATCTCTTTTATGGACCTATAAAGTTTGTTCTCATGTTTCAAATGTAACTACACATAAATTTCTTAATGGTAGATTGTTATTATATTTAATTGATATTTATCTATTGTCACTTTATATTTATGTATGAGAATTTTCAGTCTCTTTATTGATTAATAAAATGATGTTATATTATTATTTTTATACCAAAATATTGTATTTATGATTATGATACACTCTTATTGATCATGATTCATTATTAATGATTCAATACAAAAAATGATGAATTTATGTTTGAATGAAAAATACATGTTCTGCATATATTTATATATAGTATAAGACATAGTGGTTTGGTTTCTTTAAGATATAACAATGTTCTCATTCCCTTATGACTAATTTATTCTCACTTATGCTCATCGATTTCTATATACCTTTTTTACCCCAATGAATCATCTGAGTGCACCCTTTCTAATGTTTACCTTTAGCTGTGATATAATGAATGGTTTTAGGTGGGTTATTTCTTAGAATTTTATTATTTTAGACTCCATTTCTCAGATATTTTGAATATTTTCATTATATAATACTATTATGTATTTATATGTTAATGAAATCAATCATTTATAATATAAGCTATATTATTGGGAGATATATTTATTATTATTCTAAAATTATATCATATTTATAAATCTAATTATTATTTATACATAGTGACACATTACATAAGATAATGACATCATTTTTTATATTATTTTTATATTACTATATTTCCTTGAACCTTTAATAACAAACTATTTAGGCCAAACTACTTATACCATAAATCACAAAATATGATCCATGTTTTATCATTCATGATTTAATTATGAAGTGGGATTATAACAAAATATTTTTCCCTCAACAATATCTTGATATTACGCTAATTTATTAAAATTAATTACATTCCCTATTTTTCCCTTACTAAGTGTTTTTACACTCATTATTTTGTTTCTAATTCACTTTGTTAAAATGGAGGATATGTTTTGGATATTTATTTATTGGTGTTAGGTGTAGAGAATTTATTAGATATATTTAACAATTAAAATAATATTATGAATCCTTATATTAGCGAGAACTAATTTTTATTTTTGGGAAATGATACTGGTATTCGTAGTTTATTATTTTCCTCCTAATTTATATTAAAATAAGAAAAATTATTGTTGTTTAAATCCAACTTATTATTTTTTATTAAAATTTAAATTGTTAATGGTTATGTTTGGGTCTCCTAAATATTAATTGACTAAATATCTCAATGATTGTTTTTTACCAAATCTTGTTGTGTATGTATATAGTGTCTTCAGGTGGTATCTAATATAATTTTGACTGAATATAATTTTAGAACTGGTTATGAAATTATGATTATAGGGTGTCTCATTTTCATTGTTAATATGAATTTTCAAATAAAATTAAGGTAATAGATATTTCCCAAAAAGATATTAAGGTTCTATTTGTACATATATTTTATCATAAATAAAGTATTGATGTACATTTGATATGTAAAAATAAAACAATACATACTAAACATGAAAACAACAAAAATATAAAAATAAATATAAAAAAAATTATTATTACTCATTACTTTTAATTATATAACCAATAGTGGTATTTTAGAAGATTAAGGGTTATAAATAGTGATATGGATGAAGGAAAATTTGATGAGGGAATTGAATCATCCTATAATAGTAAGTATAGAATTAGAATACAGTGATAAGTGAAGATAGTTGTGATAATATGAAAAGGTATTGATGAAAAAAATTATAGTGAGGTTTAGTTATGGAATGTTTCACTAGTTAAGTAAATGGATTTCATGGAGTATCTTTATAGATAATGTTGTGAGGGGAAGTTGGTGATTGAGGTAAAAAATTATAAAATTTAATCAATTCAATGATTTTAATATTTATCTAATTTTCATACTATGATTTCTAACAATTAAATATATGATTAACACTAATAATAGATTGGAATCATAATTATATAGAATTATAATATATATAATAATTATGTTTTCCAATAATCCACATTTTTTACCATTTTTTATTCTAAATTAAAAATCAAATATAATGTTTTAATAAACTGTGATGTAATATTTAAAGATAATATAATAATGATTCATTTCGTCACAAAAAATGTGTAATATCTAATCCAATGTCTATGATGTATTAAACAATATAATTTAGAGAATTATCGATGGTTGATTTAGATATGGCTTCAAAATCATGTAATATAAGATTGATTTTTTTTTCAAAAGTGGTTTATGTCTGTGGATGTCGAAGAGTAAAATATATATTCTCAAAATAAAATGTATTATGTTAAATTATATTTTTTCATATTTATATAATGATATTTACACTCTAAATCATAGTGTATGTTAAAAAAATATCTATTATAATATAAAATTATCCACTAGAAAAAAAAAATATTCACATTACTATTATAAATATAAGGTTGGACTATATAATATATACTGTTTTTTATATATATTGCATCTTCATAAATATATTTTTTTAAATTTAAATTAAAATATAGGCTTAAAAGTTTTAAATAATATAAATTTCAAAAATTTATAACATGAGATAATTAATAAAAGAGAATAGGTAAAATTCAAATAACTCATAGAAACCTTATTTTAAATAAAATGGATAAATGTTGGATCACTAACATATTAAAATGAATTATCTTATTGCTTAGTCTATCATATTTACAAATCTCTTATTTAAATTATACATTTCCTCTTAAAGAGTGATGTATACCTTTTATAATCTGGAAGAACCATTAAATATTGACCACAAATCTATTGGTTGGGGGATTTCATATAGATTCATGAGGTTTTGCGATTTAATTAATGTATTAATGGTTGTGGATATAGTAAAAGATCTTTTAGAGACTATGGTTCTATTATAATTCCTCAGGTTCATCGAATCGTCTCCAATTTATATGATGTTAATTCCATTGTCCTAAATAATTTTCAATGAACATTGAAAAATATTTTTCATAAACTACGAATGGATCTCATTTATGTTAATTTATAATTAATTTAATATCTTGAATATATACCTTTGTCATGAGACAGTTCTTTGATGTAGGGGTTGATCATATTAAGGTGATTCATCTTTATTTTTGATGTGTTGATATTGTCCAAACATAACATCCCAGAACTGGCTTCCATTCAAAGGTTCCCCAAGCCTCATTAGCCAAATGGTCTCAATAACGCCACCCTATTGTTCATATGCTACTAAATATATGTGATATCCTAGGATTTTTCATAGGGATAATTTGACAACATAACTAGAGTGGAGTACATCGGATTAATATAATAACAGAAATGAAATATTGGAAGCATGTGTATATTAATAAAACAGTGAAAATAGACACTAAAACAACATGTTCGGTAACAATCCAAAGTAGAAGTAGACATAAAAATATAGGATTTAGATAATAATAAAATCCAAAAATTTAGTCATGTGATCAATTTTATGATAATGTAATTTATGTCTCTACGAAAGTAGAAAACAATTTTCTAATAAAATAATGAAATACATGCAATAAAAAAATTTCATCGAGAATCTAAAAAAATACAACATCCCGATCACTCACTTAGTCATCTTCTACTAAAATCCATCCTAAGAAGGAATAGAAAATCAGGTGTGCAATATAATAAACTTCCACTTATCAAATTCAATATACATATAATATGAATGGGTACCAATGAAGGCATTAGTAGAGTGAGAGATAAATCCCAATAACCCACCACCACCATCTTCTATACAATCATTTCTATGAAATTTAAAATTCTAGTGTGTAAGTATATAAATTTGTTACAAAATTCAATAATGAAAACAGATACATACTTTATCCTTTTCTAGTAATTTCTCTAAACATATAATCATTTAGTAAATTATGTTGCATATTATATAAGTAATTCGAATGAGGTATAAAAATTTATAGTTTATTGTGATTGTAATAATATAGGATACATTGTAAAAATTTTAATCCTATTAAAATATTAATAGAAATGATCCAAGTTAATAACCAAGGCATACTATGATGATGATTATTAATATTATATTAATAAAAAGGATATATGAAAACAATCAAGGAACCTATGTCATAATGGATGGGTAGAACATACTAATAATTTGTAGATTGGATATAAGGGGTCCGAGTGTATTCTAATGGGTAAATGCACGACTAATTCTACTGTAAATTTTTCTAATCGAGTATTGGGATCTCATCATAGGTAAAACGAGTTAAGAATGATTCATCCCAGTGGTTTGTATCCATGTTACAATCTAATTCAATACATCCCAGTAGATCCAAAGAGAATATCTAAAAATCCAGATATATGAAATATAGTAAAGGGATACTATTGCGTCATTTTAGACATCCACATGTAGACAAAGACTTGTCCCAAAGTGGTTATCTCCCTCCGAAACTGTCTCCTTGAATCAGAATGGAGTCCTCTCCATGCTCATGGAAATCCTTCATAAATCCAAGTCTATCTCAATTATTACCACACATATAATAGTAAAAATTATGCACATAGAATAGGATACTTATGAATAATTAATTAATTAATTTTTTCAATGTATTAATCATGCCCATTAATAATTCAATTTTCCCATTCCAGTGCCTTAAATTGTAAGAGGAAAGGGAAAATAGTACATGAAACAATTCATTACATTAATTAATTTTTCAATTATTGGGTTCAATAGTTTAACCTTCATAATAATGGCATGGTGGGATAAGGATGTGAAACCGTATACGATTTTGTTATAATGATCCTGGTGAAGTTATAATTATGATTATAAATTGCATTTAATATTTATAAGATTAATTTGTTAAATTGAATGACATCACATAGAAGTGTAAAATGGGTTTGTAAATGTAATATACTTTTCTAACAAATTAATTTATGTAAATAGTTACTATTATAAACTACAAGACTCGTTGTACTTGAATGGTGGTCCATATAGTCGTAAATACCCACTAAATCCATAACCAAGGTAAACACCCTACATGGGGTTATCTAAATTGAATAAATAACATCCAATGATAATGAAAAAAGATAATAGGGGCCTCAAAATAGTAATATAGTAACTATAATCAAGTAATATGAATTTAATAGTGAATTTCGGGTGAAATCATCATGTTCACAACAACGATTGTTCATAATGTGTAGACACGTGATGGATGAGTCATAGACTACATACTTCAACCATATAACACTCTCCTCATATATTATCTACCATAAGTTTAGCCTATATCAGAAAAAATATATAGAATGTGTGAACACATTTAAAATAAAAAATATTTGACTAAATCAAAATAACAACATTGAGAAGATGAAGAATGATGAACTAAGCTAATGGATAGAGTATCGTACTAGGAGGAGTCCAAAAAGACCAAAAATTACTCAATAAGACATTGAATGAATGAATGGGATTAGAAAATAGAGTTAATGTCACTTAAAATCTCTAATGGAGAAGAAAAGTAGTCTCATGTGTGTTGAAAGTTAAAAAGATGAGAGGGGTGTTTTTATAAGAAATTTAATGTCATATTGATAATGTTACAACAAAAATCATGGGTCTTGATGCACTGACCATGTTCCCCTAACTATATAATAAGTAAAACTATAATATTTTATGTATTCTTTGAATAACCTTGAAAAATCTATGATTTAATGTCTACTACATTTTTCTTAGATACTCAACATGGACATGTTCCCTCATCCATACGATTTCCTCAAACCGTGTGGCCATCGGGACCCATCTATCTTGACCTCACATGGCTAGGGTAACCATACAGACCGTCTCCCATGGTTTCTACTAACCATGTTTCATAATATCTTTCTAATCCTATCAAGGTTTTGTGCTCTGATCAAGCCTCATACACACTATAAAGCATCTTGATGTCATTAGTGATCTATACTAGGTCCCAAAAAATAATTAGATAGAAATAAAAGGACGATACATAAATTAAAAACTAGATTCTTAGAGTCTTACACACATAAAGAAACATGCAATTGAATTCACATTCAAAGGGAGGAGAACAACTTCTGGAGAAAAACGATTTACTCTATGAATATAATGTAGTTATTATCATTTAGATTGTTGTGATTCCATATAAAAAGTACTAAATTGACATACTAGCCTCAGACAACCTCTATAATCCAGTCAATGACTTGTTTTGGGTTCTCCATAAATGAATCATTCACATTTATCTTACCCCCCCACCCCGAGATAAAATGTATGATATGGGTCAGCATGATAATAGAGAAATGTGAAATGTGGAATTCATTATGCCAGGAACAATACATATGAGGAAGTAACAATCGATATTCTGCAATACTAACTCTCTCATTGATAAAAAATTGGTTAAATAAGTTTGTTGTTGGATTCCAATTCATCCATAGTAATGTATGACCAAACTCAGGTAATACATGGGGGAAAACATGACCCTCAAACACGAACACTTGAGGTCATCAATGGTGGTCAGCGTAATATTTATTCTTATACTGAGTATTATTCAAACACATCGGGTTTAGATTAACCTTCTATTAAGTCTCACACACAAGACAAGAATCTATTATTTCTTTCTCATCTTTCTCTAACCAGCACTCGGCTGAATGGTACAACCTACTATACATGAAGAAATAGGGATCCATGTTAATATTCACAAAAAATATAATGTTATATGAAAACAAAATGAGTGGAAAATGATTCTACTAAGAACATAAAAAATCACGAACACATTCTCAGAGCATGTCCTCTTAAACAAGTATATTCTATTTTGACTATCAATCAATATAAGGGTGAATATTTTCTCTTAGAAGTACCTATGTACCAATAGATATCTGTAACCCCTTTTAGAACCACAATGTGAAATGATAATCTTTATCTGAAAAAACAGTACGAGGGACCTCATGTAGTCGTATGATATCACAGACGTACAGTCTTCCCGGTCCATCAATTGAGAAATTCTCTTATATAGTAAGGAATATTGATATTTATCTTATTTAATACATAACTACACATTATATATCACTTCCATGATGTGGTATCGGTAATATGAATACATATTATATAGATACATTGGAAAATTTCTATTCTGGATCTTGAAATTGATTTAATAAACTACCTAGTCACCGGTTCACCACCATGACTTGATAACATGTAGAAAACCTAATGGTAAAGCATCATATATGGTGTTTCATCCTAGGCCACCAATAGAACTATTTCATATCTCGATACATGTTAGAGATGTATGGATGAACATACCACTAGGAATTTTGTAAATCACACTTCAGTACATCTATCATGTCTGTACGAATCCAGTCAAGATCATGAATATGTCAGACATTTCCTCCATCTATAGACACGTCTATAGGTGGGTCCTCACTAGTAATACTCTCCAAGAGAACCAAGATATCTTGATCCAAAAAATACATTCTCATCACCCTTTAATGTAATATAACGATAATTATAAATGATTAGTGTTAAGACTAATCAAGGAATTTATTAAATATTTCATGCCACTAAGAGATAAGGACCATTAATTTCCATTCAATGCTGACTTCCAATATGACATGTGCCTATGTTTTTTAGCTCACTCAATCAGCAACTACATTTCACTTTCCAATCATAGTTGGATGATAAAAAAACAAAGGACTGAAGATATCCAAACCATATTCATTGTATGATATTAATTTCAAGTTATAATAATATATTGTTTAGGCTCTTGTGGACTATATACACCATAATGATCTCTATGATCATATAATGTTTCTACCAGTATAAATAATTAATCATATCCAGTAGCTCGAGGTTTTGTGTCAGGTAGTTTCTATCATGATGACTCAACTACAGAGATCTATCTGTGATTAATCCATCATCCTACATCATCACTTCTACAAGGATGATTCCAAATGTGTCATAGAAAACTATATAACCTCTATGAGGATTTGGAATAATAGAATATGTGTCGAAACAAGTCTTCCACTGAGATCTTGAAAGGATTTATCACATGATTATGAGAAAAGGAACAATACAACTTCCATGTATGACTACTATTATGTGAAGAAATAATTGATGAATCATTTATGAAATTTCAATAATGACCATACATTTCTAAGAATTATCTTATTTACAACACATTCTTGGGAAGCAACAAATAAATTATATCACTCACCTTATCTAGGTCAATAGATACTACAGATTATGAAATAATATGTACCAATAAGTGATAAATTACAAACTATAAATGGAACAAATAAATATTTTCATAAATCAAATGATCACTTAGTGTATTCACAATTATCTCAATATTTCTATTAGGGGTGCAAAGAGTTCTGAAAATACAACAGGATGTTCTCCAGAAATACTATAAAAAAGAATTTAGATATGGGTAAAACCCCTATTCATATAATCTAAAAAAAATAGTACGCACATTTTTAAGACCGAACGACATAAAATGTTACTCATACAAAATATAACATCTATGAGAAATTGTATAAGGTATGATTGAGGGATTGACTCACACCTGATGATATCTTGACATCAAGTTGATCATTGATAATACACTATATAATTAGATCTAGTTAGATAGACCATCTATTAGATTCAATGGATACATTTTCTTAACCATCATCTAGTTCAACCATATGTAATCCACATATACACAAAATTTCACATTTTCTTTCGTGAAGAATAACACATACGAACCCCAAAAAGAATTTCTGGGTTGGATAAAGGTATTATACTATAGATAATATAAAAATCACATTATCTCTAGGATCTAATTACGTTCAAACTTTTATGGATGAATTGAAACTAGAATTTCACTTAAAATGAGCTCAATCGTGAACTCTACCACTCTCTTAAGAGGTAGGATATAAAAATAGTAACAAAATGAATTCATGATTTGATGTACAATTGGAATAAAATATTCCATGGGTATTCCATGCTCCTCTATTAAGATACTATACATCTAGAAGGTCACTCCACATATCCAATGATTCTACAGTCTTTTCTACTAGACTTCACATTCCAATAACCCTTGCGAATTTAGTCTTCACCCACTGGGGATGTAAATGAAACCCTTGGATGGTTGTATTCCACATAGGTGTTACATGTAACCAACCAATCTATACAAATAATGACATCATATTCCATTATCTCAAGATTATGTGGTCGCATAGGGAGATTTAATAGCCTACCAAAAGGGGAAGTCCCTAAATTGTGGTATACCCTCTAGTTGCACACCCAATAGCGTGTCCAAGGCCATCACACCATAGTACTACAAAATCTCCAACCAAATAAATTCCATTGATGATAATGACTTTATGGATTTTGAATCACTTGTGTTGAATAATGTACATACAATATTGGAGGATACTAGAATAATACCTCATACTATATATGGTCATGCAATTTGATCTGAATGTATCAGTTGCAATGGACACATCTGACCTCATAAACTATATAATGAAATATATGGACTACCCTGATCAAGTCTGATCTACTAGAAATGTTAAAGAGAAGTCATCATACCATGTCCATAACCTATTCATTGACCAGTAATGTTGTTTTTATTCAAACTCCCCAGCTAACTTAATGAAATGGATCCAGCCCTTGAAGGATCAGTTGGTGTGGATCATCTTCCATTAGGTGTATATGGAAATTTCATATAAAATATTTTTATATGTCTCATAAGAAAAAAATAATGAATCATTCATAGGTCTCTATCACATTGATACATTACATTACATTTTTTTACACTAATGGAATATAATAGAGCTTCTAGTGTTGTTACACTGATCACCACTGCACTGACAATAATGCTCAAGGTTACACTTCCTTCAACTACTAGAACTAACACCATACCATGTTAGTAAAAATTTGTGTCTGAAACTATCACCTATGCTTAGGTTTATGTTAATAATAAGAGCGGAATTTAAAATATTATATATGGTATGTATGAGTAATACATTCAACTGAGTATGTATAGAATACCAAAGTCTATCCAAAAAGTGTCAAGAAAGCGATAGATCATCCTTAGATTGAAGTGTGGAAAAGTGTTGTAACTCAATAAAATGTGCTAAATAATCCATACATAGAATATAAACCAACTCTAGGTGCATTAATTTTATGGATTAGGAAGCTCTCAGCATCAAAGGAATGAATTAATCATATAATACTATTAGATGAAACATCGTACAACATGTAACGACCAAAACTATTATTAAAGAAAATTCCTCTTGATCTAAATAAATGACTCATTTTGTAAAATGGTTATAAAAACATATGCACTTCTAGTGTTTTATGTTTTTGTATTTTCAAATACTGTTAATTTTTTTTTACTGTTTCTAGTATAGACATTGAAAAGTGATCACGTGATTAATATAAATATATGGGATTAAATAATCCAATTTACTCAGACAATGAAAGTGATAGCCTTATCTAGTATAATTTCTCCATTAAAATACCATTTTTATATACTCCGAAATGAGGTAGTGTCACTAGGCTTCACTATAGACCAAGCCCAAGTCGAGCTTCCACATGTTAAAATTTAATGGAATCTCCTACACGAGACGTGGAAGTTAATAATGATTACCACCCGAGCAATGTTATCTAAGGCACCGCAAGTGTCTATCACCATTACACACCTCAACCATATACATTGTGTAGGTTTTATAAGGGGTTTTGTAACAATACCCTAGGAATATAATAATGTTTATTATTGTTTTATAGATAATTTACATTCATTTAATAATTGTTAATTTGTAAGTGATTTTTATACCACAATTAGTATTTTTAATTAATATTCCAATTCAATTGAAAAATATATTTTGATGAATTAATATATTTTAAAATTAAAAATAATGTAATAAAATTTTATTATTACTTATATACTTTTCATTAATTATAAAATATTGTATAATTTTTATGACTACAATTGTAATTTTTATTAAAGTTTCAAAACTGTTTTTGTCAAACCCAATGGATTATCAATAAATGTGGGTTTTTATTTTAAAATAAAAAATGCACATATTTAGAAAATTATTTAAAAAAATTGAATTTTATTTTTTGGATTTAGGATGTTGAAGTTATCTAATGGGGAATATTTCAAAAAATTTTGACAGTCGTTTTTTTACTAACAAATAAATAGTGTTTAAATATATAATGTCTTTTTTGAAAACATAGTGAACCAATAGTGTTTTGATAAAATAATATAGAAGTTATATTCTGCCAATATATTTTTCATTATTAATATAATGTGAATTTAGATTAGTTTTATTAATTTTACAATGCCTTAGTATACCCACCTGGACTTATAAAATATTTTATCATTTTAAAATGATTTCCTTGAGAGTGTTACTCACCTCCACATATGAAAGCCTAATATTATATTATGTTTATAAATTAGCCATACAAAATCACATTTTTCACTTCACTTTGGAAAAAACAATGGGAAATACCATGGGATGGTTTCTGGTTTTGATAAGTTTAATGTGTTGTGTCCAAAACAAAAATAATAAAGAATTCCTTCTCTTTTCCTACATAAACAACAAAATATCATTTTCCTCTTCACACAAACACATGTATCACGTCCCTAATATTCACTCTTCTATCTAGAAGCATCCAAAGGAACCCCAAGTTCCAAATAATCAGCTCTTTGGCCTCTCCCAGTCCTTTGGGATCAGACTTCCAAGCATGAGATTTCCTACATTGTCATTTTTATCTTTTTTTTGTTCTTATTCCATTTAATATTCAATTTAAAATGTTGTGATATAATTTCTCACCTCCCCAATAAATCCGTACATCTATTTTAAAGATTAGATACCTCTTTCTCACTCGTTAATTCCACCCATTTACAATTAATACCATGGTGAAAATCCATAATGAATTTCTCTCTTCTCATTTATATTTAAAAAATTATTTTTATATTATGCATCTCAATTAAATTAAATATGTTGGAATTTTATGTTACATGAACCCCTTATTGTAAATATCAGGTATATGTGATTATAGACCCCATTCTCTCCCATCATCATATTTTACAATTTCTATTTGTTGTCATTATGCTTCCAAAATTTCCGATGCCAAAATCATTGAGTAAGTGAATACCATACCCATTTCCCTATCAAGGGTATTCACCATTATGAATATATTCTTATTGATTATATAGTTTTATGTCTATATTACATATTCCATTATCATGGAATAAATGATGATTTTAAATGATTCCATGTTATATGATCCATTTGACACACTTATGCTTTAAAGGAAATGTTTACAAATGATGTGCCTTTATAGTTCTTAAATACATTGGTTAAATATTAGTATCATGATAAATCATGTTAAATAATTGTTAAATCCTGATAATTAAAGTGAAATGAGGTTTTCGAAATTCTAATTCCAGTAAAATAGGTTTTACTAATGCTCCAGGTACAATGAGCCATGGCTCTTGCTAATATCATGTTAAATATTGTTGACTCATTTCATGTTATGATAATATTTCTATATCATTCCTATAAGTTCATGTTTCAATATAGTTCCATTGTTATTCATACTTCCTAATATGTACTATATTTTTTATGTTATGCCTTTTTTATTTCCTTACAAGGCATTATAATTCGCCCTTTTCTTATTCAGCTCCTCAGGTTATCCCATGCAATGTTATGTACGAAGGAATGTTGTGGTCATGTAAAAGAAGTTATCAAAAAATTTATTGTGTTTTATGTTCAATGTTATTATATAATGTTTCTAATTTTCCAAAAAACTATACCCCTAAATCCTAATAGTTTTATTAATAGAAATTTTATTTAATAAATATTCTTTATGTCTGTAATGAAGAGCAGAGTTTTAATATCTTGTATCAGATGATGGGTTTTGTTATCTTTGGGATTTGGATTAGAAAAAACTTGATAAATCCTTAGGGATAAAACTATGTATAATAAAAACACCCATAAAGTTTTGTGGGTAATGATTAAGTGGATTATCATGAAAATAAGTCCATGTATGGAAACAAACAAGTAGTATTGGCTCTGGAACAGATGTATCTATGGGTAAAACCCGAAAAAAAGACAATGAGCTAGACTCAAACGGGGACTACTAAATAAAAATGAACCTTTCTCTTCACATTTTTATGACATTCAAAGGGGTTATTATTTTTTAAATCATAAGCATAGTATGAACCATTATTAAGTGAATAAAAAAACTGCCCCTATGAATTTATATTAGGATGTAGTTCATGGATAACATAGATTGAAGCCCATAAATTCATAAGTTAGGGAAATATATGTAATTTATATGTTATATTTTTTTATCATTTGATTCACTTTTATTTGTTACCCCTTATATTACTTTTATTCCAGACAATACTTATAATATGATGACATGAGCAAAAAACTGATGTAAAGATCAATGTGATGATTGTTCTAATGAGATTTCAAATTCTATGGGAGGGGGAATTACAAACATTGTCACAATACTATATCTGTTATCTCATGTTTATATTAGAATCATGGGTCAAGAGGATCGTCCACCCCCACCCCAATAAGAAGCTGCAATCAAGAGTTTCCTGAGACAAAGGAATCAAACATTTAATGGATCATCAGATCTCTCCAACATCAAGAAATGGATCAAAATCATTGATAAAATATTATCCATCATTCAATATTCCTAACAAGAGATGATTCCTCTGGATGTTTATCATATATAGGGAAATGTTGATCAATGTTGTTCATTGACCAAAAATAGAAATCACGAGGAAGAGATCGAGTTGTTGCAATGGGAGGATTTATGGAAAATGGTTTTAAATAAATAATTGCGGTGAACCGTCCAACTTAAGATGTAAAGGATATTCCTTTTACTCAAGGAAAAAAACAAAGAATCTATTAGATCATAAAAAGAATACATAAAAAGTATTGGACATTACGCATCTGGTATTGTTGTTACCCAAAATGCAATTGTTTCTTCTTCTTTTGTGGGATAAAACCTATCCTATAGAAATCCCTAGTGATTCATGGATTCGATAGCTATAAGAAAATTTTCTGATATGCCCTCAAAGTTGAAATAGAGATCAGCAAATCTCTAGGGTATAATGGGGATATGATATGGCATCTTTCTATTATATTACATAAAGTTTCATTACATTTTACAAATAGAGGATCTTTAAAGTATAGTTTCTTGGAAAACAAAAACATCATAAATGAAAACAACATAATAATTCTTCTGAACCACTCGTATGGATTCATCATAGGTTCATCCAATGTAAATTACTACATATCATATCTTAGAGTCATACATCTAAGAAAATGATGACTAGAAGTCTTAGTAAGGAAAAAAAGTAAAACAGTTGACATATGATATTGAGCAAGAAGAACATGAAAACAGTCATAAAGGCATGAGGAATTGAAGAATATGAGTATCATTATAAAAATAAAATGAATCATAACTTGAATATGTGGCTACAAAATTTCATTTAGACATTCATGAACATATAACCAAGGTTTATCCTTGAGGGTTAATAAAAATTATCAAGGTTATTCACCAAGGTATCATTAAACTTATCATCTCCAGAGATTAGTTATTTACCCAATGCATTAGAGTGCTATCATGGCACACCCATAATATGTCTTTATTTTCATTTGATCCACATAGATCTAAATCAATAATTTCATAAATAACCCAAACATAATCATTGAATTGGGTTTCATGTCAAAATCGTGACGTTTAAAAAAACATAAAAATAAGATCGTTATGTCATTTATAACCCATGGAAATTGAGTGAGGGTTATATGTATGTAAATTCCAGAATAAAATTTATCATATTTTTATTTTTATGAACAACCATATAAACGAAATAGTTGTGGCTATTCATAAAAATAATACCAAATAATTTCGTGAGTAAAAGTGAGAGAAATGTTTAGACGAAATTTCTGCTACATAACGGCTATATAACATGGTTTTAGAAAATAATAAAAATAGTGGGGAAAAGGTTCTCCCATCCATAAAAGATTAATTTTTCAGTATAGAGACAGAATAAAAAGAAATAAGATCGTGGTGTGGATATTGGAATGATGCACCACAAGATAAGGAAACATGAAATGAAAGGGAAAGTGTGATTTATTTTACAAAAATTTAAGAGCCTAACAACGTCACTTAAAAATTCAAAAAACAAATTCATGAGATCACAAAGGGTATATCAATAGTTAGCCATGAAATTTATAGTAATGAGAACATATAATAACATACCATCAACATAAATAGATGGAAACAAAAATACACAACATAATGGAAGTAATGATTTAAAAATAGGAGGTTGAAAGGATCCCTTACCATGAAGAGTAAAATTGAAAGATTGAAGGTTAGGACCTTGGGAGGCTTGAGGAAAAATTAGGATGAATACTTGGATGTTAAGGAGGCTATAACTTCATTGATACTGATTTAGGAATGAAATGAATGAGGGAAATGTCTTGGTATTTATAGGAAAACTGACTGAATAAATTATTTATTTCCAAGGGACACCTCATCGAAGGTATTTGAAAACCCATGGGCCCACCCATTGTATTTTCCCATGGTATTGGACACAAGGAACACCTTAGAGAATATCTGACTATTCATTAGTGGATCAGAAATCTTACATCATTATTACATCGTTAATGATGCCAGTAAACCCCCGGAACTCAAAACACCATTTTTAATATTCCATGATAATTCATTTGTTTCAGAAAAATTACAAAAATTCACTCGAACCTAATATCAATGCTCTGGATTTAAAAATAGAGTCAATTTTATAAAAATAATTTTCAAAATATTTATAATTTAATTTTTAAATAAAATCATTATTTATTCCAAAAATACAACTTTAAAACTATAACTCATTTTGTAACACCATAAAAAAGTAATCAAGGTCCTATAAAAATATTTTATACCCATAAGACAATTATTTAACAATTATTGATTAAATTTTATGAAAATAAATTTTCATTTTAAATAATTAAATTAATTATAAAATTGTAAATAAAATTTTTATGGCGTACAAAATTACCAAAAAATAAACAATGATTGTTTTTTCACTTTTAAGATTCCTAAAATTTATTTATACATTCATGGGTGAAGTTTTTATTTTTTTGTTCAAATTACTATTAGTTAGTATTCATTAGTATTCATATGGACATGTTACTATTCCTACATTACTATTCTCTAAAAACCAATTTTATCTTATCAGACTCTTAATTTCTCATAGTTCACAACTCTAGAAGACCATTTTTTGAAAAATAATTTCACATTATTTATTATTTAATGAACACCAAAATATTATAAAATGTACATTTTTTCTAAATTCATCAACAATACACATCCTATATTTATCCAGTTATTTTTAAATTCACAAACATTCCCATAAGTAGAAATAAAAATTTTATTTATAGAAAAGGATTACACAAAGTAGCTATGGTTTCATTACATAGCCCCAAATAACACTAGTATAATTCCTAAGTGTAAGGTGTGATATAGACATAGAATCTTGTGGTGGCTCGGACAACATTGCCCGAGGGGTGATTTCTATCAGCTTGACCTTCTCCCTTAGGAAATTTTGTTCAATCATAATACATTGATGTTTGGATTGGGCTCGGTCCAGAGAAAAGCCCAGTGTTTCTACCTCCTTACCAAGCTCTAAGTGACGGGATCCATATGGCTCGAGTCTACTAGATGAGGCCATTCAATATTATTTCTGTATTAATTAATCAAGATAACTATATTTATAAAAACACAACATTACGATTTTAGTTTCCAATAATCATATTGACCATCATACATATAATAGTCAAAACCCAACGGTATCATTTTAAATATACCCACTTCATTAATTAAAGGATATATTTTGGATGATTATAAAATAAAATAACACACAATATTAGGAAACAAAAATTATTGAAAATGTTGGGTCATTACATTAATCCCCCATTATGAAATTTTGACCCCAAAATTTTATCTCATAACCATTGATGGGAAAAGGTGTGGCTATTTCTATCTCATGGACTCCTCCAGTTCCCATGTGGCTTCTTCACATTTTGGGTTTCTCCACAATACCATAACATGGTGGGTAGTCTTGTTTCATAATCTTTGTCTCTATGATCCAAGATCTCCACCGGCTACTCCTCACAAGAGACACCATGTTCCAGTTGAACAACCTTTTGATTTAGTACATGTGAAGGGAGGGGTATGGATTTCCTAAAGAGGGATACGTGGAAAACATCATGAACTTATGGATGATTTGGAGGAATTTCAAGCCGATACACCACTTCCCCACACGATCAAGAATTTCATAGGGGATAATGTACATATGGCTGAGCTTCTCTTTCTTCCCAAACCTCATAACTCACTTACATGGTGAAATCCGAAGAAAGACTTTGTCACCAACATTAAACTCCAAGTCCCTTTGATGGTTTTCGGTATAGTTTGTTTGCTAACTTTGAACTTCCTTAATCTGTTGTTGGATGGAATGGACCTTTTCTGTCATCTCATTCACAAGATCAGGCCCAAGATTCTTTCCCTCACCAGCTTCATCCCAAAAAGTTGGAGTTCTATATCGCATCCCGTATAGTGCTTCCTAGGGTGCCATTGTGAATCCTCTAGTGGAAGATATTGTTTTAAGAGAACTCAACTAAAGGGAGATGTTGATCTCATACACCTTTAAATTCCATTGAGCATGTTCTATGCATGTCTTCAAGTGTGTTAATAGTTTTTTCATATTAGCCATCAGTTTGGGGGTGGCAGACCATACTGCAATTCAATTTAGTGCTCAGAGATTGTTGAATACTTCTCCAGAATTTTTATGTGAACCTTAGATCACGATCAGATACGATAGAAACTGGAACACCATGAAACCTTACCACTTCCATCACGTAAATCCTAGGAAGTTGATCAAGAGATAAATATTCTAGAATGAAGATAAAATGGGAAGTCTTGGTGAGACGGTCCACAATAACCCATATCGCATTGTTTCCTTTGAATGTTATTTGGAGAACAGTGACAAAGTCCATTGTGATATTGTCCATCTTCCATGCTGCTATGGGTAGTGGTTTCAAAACCCCTTTAGGATGTTGTCACTTTTCCTTCACTTGCTGACACATCAGGCACCATGATGTGTAACATCAATCTCACTTTTCAAATTAACCCGCCAATAATTGTCACGAAGATCCCTATACAATTTCATGAAACTCGGATGTATAGAGAAAGTAGAGTTATGAGATTCATCCATCAGCTCCTTATTTATTTATGGAAGATATGGAACACGTAGTCTAGAACGAAATATCATTACACTTTCTTGATAATTATTGAACTCAAGAAACTTCCCTTCATTCACATCCCCAATCTTCTTCTGTGACAATGGATCTTCTTTATGATCTTTTTGGATGTTCTCTAATAATGACGTTTGAGAAAACATTTGGGTTAGGGTGGATTATTTCCCGTCCCTTATAATTCCCATGTCCAATATTACAAGTCCATTGATCAATGTAACTCTTTGAATTTCCATCGTGGACAGAACAACTTGGTCTTTCCTACATAATGCATCAGTGACTTGTGTTGCTCTTCCAGGATGATAATGATTTGAAAAATCATAGTCTTTAAGGAGTTCCAACCACCTCATATGTCTCATGTTCATTACCTTTTGTGTGAAAATATACGTCAAAAATTAATGGTATCTGTATATATCACATTTCTCCCCATAATGATAGTGTCTCTATAATTTTAGGAAAAAAATAACCGCAGCCAGATCCAGATCATGCGTAGGATAGTTCTTATCATGAGTCTTCAACTATCAAGATGCATACGCAATGACCTTATAATTTTTCATGGGGAGGCACCCATACACTTTCAGTGATGCATTGCTAAAAATAACCAATCCTTCTCCACATGAGGGAAGAGTTAACACATGTTCTATAATCAATCAATTCTTCATCTCTTGGAAACTTTCCTAACACTCTCTTGTCCTGATAAACTTGACCCCTTTTCAAGTTAACATGATTAATGGATTATAAAGTCGTGAAAATTTTCTCACAAACCTCCTTTAATATCGCACTAATCCATGGAAACAACAAATCTTTGTTACTATTGTAGGATGAGGCCACTCCTCTACAACTTTTTCCTTTGTAGGGTCAAATGTGATTTCTTCATTGGTATGAATGTTCCCCAAGAAAGCATCTTGAGGTAGCCTAAATTCACATTTACTGAACTTTCTGAAAATTCTCCCCTTCTGTAGAGTTTTCAAAATAACCCTTAGATGATCCCCATGCTCCACATGACTATTGAAATATATCAGAATGGCATCAATAAAAACTACCAAAATGTTATCATTGTAGTATTTAAATACTCTATTAGTCAAATCCATTAAAATAACAGGTGAATTAGTTAGTCCTAAGGGCCTAAAAACATTCTTGTATTGCCAATATCTTGATTGGTATGCAGATTTCAAAATATTTTCTTTTTTCACCCTCAATTGATAATAATTATACCGAAGATCAATCTTAGAGAAGAATTGTGCCCCAAAAAATTGGTCAAATAAGTCATCAATTCTTAGAAGATGGTATTTTTTATTTACTGTGATCCCATTCAATTCTCTGTAATCAATGCATAGATGCATCGATCCATCCGTATTCTTCACAAAGAGAATTGGTTCTCCCCAAGGAGATAGACTCATTCAGATAAAATCCTTCTCCAAAATAACATGGAGTTATTTCTTTAATTCATCCAGCTCTACATTTTCAATCCAATAAGGGGTCATTGATATTGGATGAGATCCAGGTACGAGTTCAATAGAGAACACTACCTCTCTTTCTGGGGGAGGTCCTGATAAGTCCTTAGGAAATACGTCAATTTATTCCTGGACGATGGGTACATTTTCAATCCTCAAACTCTCATTTCCTTCTTCTTCATCACCGATTAATTCCATAAATAAGTATATAGTAAGTTCTTCTAAACAATAATAAAGTTGAGATATCTCTACATGGATGATAGCTATAGTTTTCTCATTCAATGCTACTATAATTTCCATACTTCTTAATTTGATATTATCATTATAATTTGAGAGCCAGTCTACACCTAGTATAATGTTGAATTATAAAATAGAATGACTACTTGTTTGGTGATAATATTGTACTCACCAATGTAAATACTAGAGTTTCTAAACATTGATTATTCGTGGATAATCCCACCAGTAGTCTTGACCGATAACTCTACTTTTAGAAAGTCAGGGGTTGATTATAAATTCTTTGAAAACTTGGAGAAAATAAAATAATTTTTAGAACCAAAATATAACAAAGTACTTGCTAGCTTTGAGAGAGAGAAAAATTTTACCTACTACCACATCATTTAGAGAATCAGCATTAACTTTTTTGATAGAAAAATAATGAACTTGCTCTCTAGGCCTTTACTGAGGATGATGGTGGTTTCCCTCCACTGCGCTCAGATTTGGGCAGTGATTGGAAAAGTGCCCATGTTGTCCACACTTAAAGCATTGGACATCAGGTAAGGCCTGCACCATCTTCCCCTTTTTTTTAATGTTCGGATTTTGATGTTTCACTACACTATAACAATACCTCGCAATATGGACATCTCTTCCACACTAGTAGCATTTCCCACTCCCGAGAAGGAAGTTCCCCAAATTCTTCATATCACATTTTTTACATGTGGGAAGATGCACTTGCTTGCCTCATCTGCCTTGATCAAAGATCCTCCTTAATATTGGATCCATTTATCTCTTCTTGTCATTTGATTTATGAGACCACTGCGTTTCACCAAACTCTAGCTCGACATTTCTCGAACATACCACGATCTCCTCATAGCTGTCATAATCTTGGTTGGTGAGATTCTTCCACAGATGAGGTCTCAAACCACCATAGAACTTATAATTCTTCCCATTTGGTTCTATGACAAAAGTAGAGGTGTAATGTGAATGCCTAGTGAAGTTCATCTTGTATTTTCCCACAGATTCATTCTCCTTCTGCTTTAGCTCTAGAAACTACTTCTCCATTCATGTTCACATGGAACGAGGGAAATACTTACTAAAAAAGATCCCTTTGAACTTTTCTCACTCCATAGCTTCAACTTCTACTCTTTTCCTTTTTTGTTTAATCAGTTCTCACCACCGATTAGATACTATTTCTATGTAATAGACATCCAGAGTGACCTTCTCTTGGTATGAACAACAGAGCACCGAAAAGATCTTCTTGATGGAGCTGATCCACTACTCATCAATCAATTTGATAGTCGATACACTAATGGGTGGTGGTCATTGACACATAAAGGTCTCAATGGAATGTTGTTACCATCGAAGTGAGATGTTTCTCTCAGCTAGATTCTAGTTATTTCCCATATCTTGAGTCAGTTGGTACATCATTCGCATGAATGTTTCCATTATGGATTCCATCGGAGGTTCATCAGTACATGGTCCATTGTGGTCACCATTTGCATGGTTCATCCTATTTCCTACCATTTTTAAAAGAATAAATCCTTAGTGAGAAACTTATTTCATTTACGAATCTTTTAACTATATTGTATTTTTGTCTTAAAACCTCATTATACAACTACATTTCTCGATTAATCTTTCATAATGATTCATAAAAAGATTATCATTAACCTAGTATATCCCGCGGGAGTGTCATAACCCAGACTGTAGGGAGACCCATTTTCATGTACCAAGATACCTCGGGTCAAGCCCGAAACTCGTTGTCAGAATTTTCATTCCTATGTACCTCTGTGCCAGATCCACCTCTACCTGGTCATATCTAGAATGTGATGTATATTCTTGATAAAACACTTACTTAATACTCTTCAAAATTCCAGGAAGTTTTCATATAGTTAAACATTTCTATAGGATTCCTTCTAAATATTTCATAGCCAAATTTCTATAAATAACTAAACTACCCTTTGATACCAACTATTGAATTTTTCCTTTTTATTACATATCTTTTCATTACTTTTTACAAACAGAGGTTCTATAAAGTCAAGTGTCTTGGAAATCAAGAACATAATACATGAAAATAGAATAAAAAATTCTTCTAAACCACTCGTAAGGCTTCATCGTAGGTTCATCAAATGTACAATTACTATATCACATATCCAGGAGACATACATCAAGGAAAAGGGTGACCAGAAGTCTTAGTATGTAAAACATGTGAAATAGTTGACATGTGATATTGAGCAATAATAACATGATAAAAATAATAAATGCATGATCAATGGAAGAATAAAAATATCATAACAAAAAGAACGTCAATCATAACTTGAATATGTGTCTACGACATTTCAGTTATAAATTCTAGAACATATCACCATGGATTATCCCTAAGGTGTCATAAAAATTACCCAGGTTATTCACCAAGTTATCATGAAACATATCATCCCCAGAGATTAATTCTTTACACAATGCATTAGAGCGCTATCAGGGAAAACACATAATATGTTCTTATTTTCATGTGATCCACATAGATCATATTCAATCATTTCATTAAAACCCCAAATAGAATCAATGAAATTGGTTTCATGTCAAAATCGCGACACTTAAAAAGAGCTTAAAAATAAGATCATTATATCGCTTTTTACCCATGGAAAGAGAGTGAAGGTTATATGTATGTCAATTCCAAAATCAAATATATCATATTTATATATTTATGAACACCCATATAAATTAAATAGTTCTGGGTATTCATATAAATAAAACAAGATAATTTCTTGAGAAAAAGGTAGAGAATTTTGGTGAAGAAATTTCTGTAGCATAATGGTTATAAAACATGGTTTTATAAAATAATATAAACAATGGGGAAAAGGGTATCCCATCTATAAAATTTTAATTTTTAATTTTTTGGAAATAATAAAAAGAAATTAGATCATGGTGTGGATATTGGAATGACACACCAAAATATAAGGAAACTTGAAATGAAAGGGAAAGAACAATTTCTTTTACGAAAATTCATCATCCTAACAAGGACTCTTAATAATTCAGAATACAAAATGATGAGAGTGGAAAGGGTTTATAAACAATTATACATTAAATGGAAAGTAATGGAAACATATAGTAACTTACCCTCAACATAAATAGATGGAAACTAGAAGACACGACATAAAAGAAATCTTGATTTAAAAAGAGGAGGGTGAAAGGATCACTTAGCTTATAATGTAACTTTGAAAGAATAGTGGTCCAGAGATTGGGAGGTTTGAGGGAACCTTGGGAAGACTCCATAGGAGGTAAGGAGACCAGAACATCATTGATTATGATTTTGGAATGAAATTAATGATGGTAATGCCTTGTTATTTATAGGAAAATTTGAGTGAAAATTTATTAATTTCAATGGAACACCTCATTGGAGGTATTTGAAAAAAAGGGATTGGCCATTGTATTTTACCATGTAATTGGCCACTTGGAACACCTCATTGAATATATCTATATTCATAAGTCGGATAAAAATCTTACATCATTATTATATCATTAATGATGTCATTACACACCCGAAACTCAAAACTACATTTTTATTATTCACTGATAATTCACCTGTTTGAGAAAAATCCCAAAAATTCATCATAATCTAATACCGATGACATGAACTCAAAAATGAATCCCATTTTAATAATATATTTTTCTAAATATTTTTTATTTTATTTTTAAATAAAATAATTATTTATTACAAAAAAACTACTTTAAAATTATAACCCATTTCGCAACAAAATAAAAAAGTAATCAATGTCCCATCAAAAATATTATCCCTATAACACAATAAAGTAAAAAATTTATGATTAAATTTTATGAATATACATCTCCATTTTAAATTATAAATTTAATTATAAAATTATAAATAAAATATTGATGGCGTACAAAAATAACAAAACATAAAATATGAACATTTTTTCACTTTTATGGTGTCTAAAATGTATTTATACATTAGTAGGAGAAGTTTATATTTTTTTGGAAAAATTTCTATTCATTAATATTCATTAATATTCATATCGTTATGTTACTATTCGTACTCTACTACTCACTAAAAACCAAGTTAATCTTATTAAACTCTAAATTTATTAGTGATCACAACTGTAGAAGACAATTTTTGTAAAATCATTTCACATTATTAATTATTTAATGGACACAAAAATAATTTAAAATACCGCATGTGTTTAATTTATCAATAATAAACCTCATATATTTATCTAGATATTTTAAATTCTCACAAATTTCCATAAGAAGAAATAACAATTTTATTTATATAAAATAATTACACAATGAAACTATGTTCTCGTGGAATAGCCCCTTATCACACCAGCATAGGACCTAATTGTAAGGTGTGTATGGTGATAGAATCTTGGGGTCTCTCAAGCAACATTTCCCGAGTGGTGATTTCTATCAGCTTGAACTTCTCTATTAGGAAATTTTGTTCATGCTTCATATATTGAAGTTCGACTTGAGACTGGTCCAGAACAAAGTCCAATGATGCTACCTCCTTCCCAAGCTCTAACAGTTGGGCTTAATATGGCTCGAGTCTACTAGATGAGGTCATTCAATATTATTTTTGTATTAATTAATCAATATAACCATATTTATAAAAACACAATGTTAAGATTATAGATTTCAATAATCATGTTGACCAACTATAAAAAAGCAGTCGAAAATCAACGATATCATTTTAATTATACCCACTTCGTTAATTAATGGATATAGTTTTGTTGAGTATAAACTAATATAACAGACAAAATTAAGAAACAAAAATTATTCCAAACTTCAGGTCGTTACATATGAAGCGTAAAGTGGACATTAATTATGGAAGTTTGGTTGATAAATTCAATGGGGCTCTAAAATTTCATCACACCACAAGCCAAATTTGTGGAAAGAAGCACCCATAAAATTTCACGAAGGGGATGAGGAAATGATTTAGGTGTTGTAGAGAAGGGAACCTATCCATTAACTGCTGATAAAAAAACCCATACCTATGACATTGGGGAAAAAGGAACCATTAGACACTCAATTAATTGTTTATTTCATCAACAGTAACGAACCATGTAAATTTTCAATCCAATCCCCTAAGGAAAGGATTTTTAGAGGAATCAAACAACCTCCAAGGTAGAAAGGGTGAGATATTTCCATGACTACAAACAAAGCGATCCCCAAAAACAATGTGGTGATCAGTATTCTAGTTATTCACTCAATAATAGTGAATGAAATTTTTTTCATGTTCTGCATATTATTTTATATACTGAATGATTAGTAAAACAATCACAAAACCACCACAACTCACAGATGTAGAGATGATTTGGGGAATAAAATTTGGGGAAATCATTGCATCCAATAAATATAACTCATCCTCTATCTTAATTTCTGGATTGATCATCCAAGATAACCTCCTCATACTCTGTCTGGTGGAATATGATGAAATTATTGTCATGGATTAGCTTTCCCTAGATAGATCCAACATATATTTCAATGAAAGGGAAATAACTCTCCATATGGTGAATCGACCCCCGATTCTGCACAAGTTCATGGAGGAGGATGAATCTGTTTAATAAAATTCATCTCAAGAGTTTATATTACTGCCCTATGATTATGCATAACTTTCTTAAATGATTGAGTCTAAGTATGTAACCATATTTGAAAACATGCCTATGGTGAATGAATTCGCTGAAGTGTTTCCTGAGAAATTACCTAAAATTTCTCCTAAAAGATATGTCGAATACTCGATTTATCTTATACCTAGGGAATTTATAATATTTAATTATTAATATAGAATTGTTTTTGTAGAGATTTAGGATATAAATAAAAAACTGCAATGGAATTTGGATAAAGGGTTCATACACCCAAGAGCTTCACCTTGGGGTGACCCATCCATCTTCATCGAGAATAATGATGGGGAAATAGACCTTTTCATTAATTATCGTGAGCCTAAAAAATCACTATAAAGGACAAGTATTATATGCCATGAATTTATGACTTAATAGATCAGCTACATGGTGAATAATACATATCTAAGGTTGATCTGTTGTCAGGATATTACCATGTAAGGGTGAATAATGACAATATCTCCAAGACTACGTTTCTTACAAGGTATTAGCCCTATGAATTAATATTAAATCATTTCGAACTCACTAATTATCCATCAATCATCGTGGAAAAGATGAATAAATTATTTATAGATTACCTCTACAAATTTTAGTTTTCCAATACATGATATTAAAATATACTCAAATACCCTGGAGGAGAATGAAAAGAATCTAAGCATTGTACTAGAGACATTGTCAAAGGAGAATATCAATGAAATGTTTAAAAGTATTACTTATAGTTTATGGAAGTCTCATTCTTGTGTCATATCATCACAAGCACTGGTATATCTATGGATCCCTCCAAGATAGATGTAATTGATGGATGGATGATGCCAACATCCGTGAAAAATATCTGTAACATCTAGTGTTAGTTGGATATTATCGATAATTTGTAACAAATTTCTCACAACATTAAAACACTTGTTAAAAGATAAATCGAAGGGAGTCAAGTTATTGTGGAGTGATGAATGAAAATGTAGCTTAAAGGAGTTGAAAATAAGGCCTATAAATGTTCTCGTGCTCACACTACCCACATGTGGAGAAGTTTTTGTGGTAATCCCTGATGCTTCAATGAAGGTCCTAGGATGTCTGTTGATTTAAAAATAAAAAGTAATTTTTGATGCTTCAAGGCAATTGAATGTTCATGATACAAAATATTGAACACATGATCGAGAGTTGGCTACTGTAATCATCACATAAAAAATTTGACGATAATCTATGTAGAATGTGTCCATAAATTCTATCATTTATGAGAATTGAAAAGGATCCAACCTTCTAAGATTTTATTAAGATGTCCACGAGAATCATAGATAATGAAACGTAATCAATCCATTCAAAAATTATTGATCAATTGTCTCTTTTGGAAATGTTAATGGATAGTTAAAAGGATGATGTGTGAATTTAGAATAATGTGGAATATATCAAAAAATATAAATATCTATATTTTAATGTTAATGATGATGGAATTTTAAGAGTCGGATTAAGACGATGTGATCCATATAATCTAGAGTTAATGAAATAACTTTGGAATGATGCATATATTTCGAATTTCTCCATTGACACAAGAATCAAAAATATGTATCATGATATCTTAGAGAATTATTGGTTGGATAACATGAAAAAGGATATAGCTGAGTATACATCAAAATTCACGGTATGTCAGGAACTGTATAATGAAAGGAATATATCTTAGGGGATGATTCATACAATACCCATACCAATATGGGAATGGAAGAAAATCACAATGGGCTTTGTCAATGAAAATCTGAATACATCCAAAGGTAAAAATGCAATCTGGTTTGTTATGGATTGTATTTTAAAGAGTTCAAATTCCTTTGAGATTTGAGATGATGTCCTATTAGATCAACATAGACAAATATACATCAGAGAAGTGGTAAGGCTGAATGGAGTTCCACTATTTATTATATCTAATCGAGATACAAGATCCACCTCTTTGTTTTGGAGGAGTTTCCATCACGCTCTGAATACTGAGATGGACCTCATAATGTCTTATAATCCTCAAATTGATGGAAATATGAGTGCACTATCCATACACATGACGACATGTGGGGAGAAAGATCAATGGACTTAAAATGAGTATGTAATCAACATATTCCCCTGATTGAGTTATCTTACAATAAAATATTCCACTGAAGCATCCATATTTATACATATGATTCCCTTTATGGGAAGAGGTGAAAAACACCAGCATGTTGGGATGAAATTGGGATGTGAAATCTCCTAGGTCTATAAATGGTCGATGAAATGGTGGAGATGTTACGACCATCCAACATCACATTAAATCTCCCTAGACACGAAAAAATAGCTATGTTGATGATCATCAATGACACATAGAGTTTAATGTTGGATATATGGTATTCATCCTCTTAACATCTTGGAATAGAGTTATATGATTTAGGGAGAAGAGAATTATTATTCCAAGGTACATCGTCCTTTTTTGAGATCTACGATTGCATTAGAGAAGTGGAATATCGACTAGAATACCCAATGAACATGTCTCAAGTATGTGATGTATTCTAGGTATCGCTATTGAGGAAGTCCATACCTGACCCATCACAAGTAATCAAACATGATATGTAACCATTATAAAACGAAATCTATTATAAAAAGAAGTTAGTTAAGATCTTATATCAAATGTAAAATGTTATATGAAATAAGACAATGCCCCTCGCGAAGGTGTTGTGAAAACCAAACAAGTTTGAAGAAAAAACATGTGGATTGAATGAAGTGATGAACCAGAGTTACCCTCATTTGATTAATGGTCGGAAAAGATATTTTTTGTGGTGAAATTTCATAAGGGGGGAAATTGTAATAACCAAAACTGTTATTAATGAAAATTCCTCTTTATCTAATTAAACGTATCAGTATGTAAAATGGTAATATAAAATATATTAACTACCTTGGTTTTATGTTTTTTGAATTTAAAATACCATTAATAATTGTTACTATTTCTAATATAGTCATTGAACAATGATCACTAGATTAGTATAAATATAAGTCTTTAAAAAATAAAATTTACTTAGACAGAGGATGTGATGGGCTCATTCAGTAGAATTTCACTATACAAAGCCCATTTTTCCAAGATTGGAATGGAGGTAGCATCGAAGGTCTTTGATCTATACCAATCCCAATCCATGCTTCAACATGTTAATATTAATCGGAATCACATATAGTATAAGTAGACGTTCATAGAGATTACATCCCGAGAGATGTTATCTGAGCTGCCCCATGAGTTTTTCACAGCCGTACACCATACCCGTAGGACTTAATCATGTGGTATATGGTTTTATGTGACGTGAACCTAGAACTATGATTACATGAATTATTTTTTGAATAAATAATATAAATTCATTTTATCAATGTTGCATTGTATGTAATTTTTAAATCACAAAAAATATTTTTAGTTAATATTAAAATTAAATTGAGAAATATACTTTGATGAAATAATTAATTTTTTAATTAAATATTTCTTTAAAATAAATAATAATATTACTAAATTTATTTTTATTAAATATAAATGAACGTATAATTTTAATCCATAATACTGTAATTTTTATTAAGGTTTAAAAAATATTTTTGTCCAAACTTGTGAATTGTCAATATATATCAGTTTTTATTTTATATTTGAAAATGAACATATATTGAAAATTATATTGGTAATTCGAATGTTATTTTTGGATTTAGGATGTCAAAATTATCTAATGGTGATTTTTTCAAAATTTTATTTGATATTCAAATTTTTAGGTAAGAAGTAAATCTCTTTTAAATATATAATGTGTTTTATGACATCAAAATGTCCCAATAGTTATGTAACAAAATACTATAAAAGTGATGTCTGACTAATATATGTTTTACCTTTAAAATAAGCTTATTTAAATAATATTATTGATTTTACAATGCCATAGTGGACCCTCCATGACTTATAAAATATTTTAACATTTTAATATGATTTCCTTGAGTGTGTGACTCACCTCTACATAAGAAATCCTAATATTTTATTATGTTATTTTATTGTTCTTATAAAATAATGTTTTCCACTCCACATCGGCCTAATATGTTATTATTTTTAATCGATCATTCCACTTCAGTCAAACCATTTTTTCATGTACCTACTCCTATTTACTCTCTCGGAATTCCTACCATGTCTCACATAGATCCAAATAATCCTTTCTAAAACATCTCCCAATCCTTTGGGATCGTACTTACAAGTATGGGAGTTTTTCCTTTCACATTATTGTTGAAATTTATTTATGTTGTTATATCCTGTTATTTTCAATTAAAAATGTGGTAGTATGATTTAACACCTCCCACATTTTTCTCACCTTATGTATTAATGACTAGGGACCTCTTTCTCTATCATTAATTTCTCCCATGTACACCCGTTACCAAGCTAATATTCAGTAATGAATTTATCTCTTCTCAATTAGATTCACGAAAATATTTTATATTATGCATCTATATTCCATTACATATATTGGGATATTATGTTACATTACCCCCCTAAATTCAATTTCATGTATAAATTATGATATAATGCTTTCTCTCTTATCAACCCATTTTACGATTTATATTAGACTTCATTTTCCACCAAAACATCCCTTTCCAAAATAATCATGTATGTGAATACCATATAAATTTCATTATCAAGGGTATTATCCATTATGAACAAATACATATTGATTATATATTTTAATATATGTATTACACAATCCTTCATCATTGAATAAATGATTATGTTGAATGATTCCATGTTATATGATCCATGTGGCACATTTATGCATGAAAAAAATGTATATAAAGGGTGATCCTAGAGGGCGCTTCAATGCATTGGGTAAAGATTATTATCATGATATGTCAAGTGAATTTTGGATTTACTCTTCCAAATTCATGTGAAATTAGGGTTTAATCATACTAATTGAAGTGCAATGAGGGTATACTCATTCTCCATGTGGAATGATCACTGGATCATGCTAATATCACATTAAATGTTGTTGGAACATTTCCATGTAATGATAATCATGATACATCAGGCCTTTATGTTCATTTTTCTCTTGTTCTCCATTTATATGCCTATATCAAAATATGTCCTCTATTATTCATATTATTCCTTTTTTACTCCCTTACTGTGCCTTATAGCTCACCCTTTACTTATACATGTCCTAGGGTTATCCCATGCAATGTTATGTACAAGGAATGTTGTGGTCTTGTATAATATGTTTTCAATAATTATGTTGTGTTTTATGTACTAAGATGTAAAGTAATGTTCATAATTTTCCCATGAAATCTGAACTATTGACCCATAGAGTTGTCTTAAGTGAATTTTTAGATGTTAAATAATGTTTATGGGTGTAATAAATAGCTTGGTTGTTATGGAACATTCCCTAATGATGACCATCATTGATAATCGCATCCCTCCAGGGCATTGGAAAATCATAAATTGTATAGATTTTAAGAATGACCCTCCTGTTTGAGGGTATCTCTAGATGATCAATGATATATATTCTTGCTACTATCCAAGACTTATCATCCTATGGAACTTAATTACCCAAAAAGGGGGGATAAGGTTGCTGCTAGAACACATGACTCAAATTATCTATAGTAGGTGAATGTATTGTAGCATCCTTAATATACTACATTAGACAAAGAAAAAAATAACAAAGATAAAAATTAGTGACAAAATTCGGTATAATATATGTCTCTCTAGGTGAATCTATTGGACATAAGACTTGATGCTCAGGTCCCACCATCACTATGGCATGGTTGTCACTACCCTTCTGGAATATTACATGTGGACTTCTTGGTGTCATAGCTATAACAACGTTAAGAAAACTCCTTAAATCGTGCTTTGATGTCTATTGGTACACTAAAAGAACTAAAAAACAATAGGTTTGCACTACCCAAGTCATAATACCGCAATTACAGTTTTTATAAGGATAAATATTGATAGGTTTTTAAATTCAATTTACAAGGTTTCAAGTCCATGAAAGGTCAATAATATTTTTATTCTTCAATAACATAAAACTATTTTATTCTATAAGATAATTTTTACCAATTATACTAGAATTTAATCATTTAAATATATAAATAATTTATGAAATTAAAGCATCATTCCTTGTGAATGAGGTCCCATACACATTTTCACTTAAGTAAACACTAATTTAATTCCAATTTAACATTGTCTAAATAAGGACTGTGAATATAATCATTAATATATAAATGATAAACTCTTTTAATAACCTGTTTCAATCCACAAGGGACCATACACCTCATTAATTGTAACTAGAAATCACATAATCACTGCCAAAGTGCAACGCATGTGACCATTGGTATATAAATTATATGGCTATAAACAATCCATTATAGAATTACCTATCAACATATATAGGAAAAACAATTTAGGATTATTTTTATGCAATAAATAACTAACTCCTTGATATTTTGTAATGATATTTTCAAAATTAGAATATATAATAGGCCTAACTCACTCAAAAATAATTGGCACTATAGGAAAATGAAATCATGGAAATGTACCTATGTGGAATGGGAATATGCATAGAATGTTAATTCTAGGAGCCTACAACGATGAAATTTAAAATGATCCTTACACTCATATCATCTATAAAAGGATAATAATATTATCAATCATAGAAGTTTTAACATCATAATTCAAGTTCCTCACCAAACAGTAAAATTGTATGAATATTAATATGAAAAAATGAAGCATCAATTAATATTTTAGGAAACTCAAAATTTACCATGGAAATGGGATATCTATTCCCAAGAAATAATTATAACTAGGGTTATAATAATACTAATCTCATTTATATTGACTCTAAATAGTAATTCAATAAACTAACCACTTCGATACCACTCTGTGACGTCTTGGTCCACGGTGCCCCTCAATGGTGTCCTGATCTAGGTTGGCCACATGGCCTCAAAACGCCTCCTCGTATTCCATAGTCTATCGACATGAAGTGAGGGAATAGTTTGTATATTTAGAGATATAATTATCTAATAACTATATTGGATTAAAATAGATGAATATAATAATTCATATAGAATAGTTGAATCACATGTAAATAGATTTCACATTAGATACGGACACTATAACAACTAGAATAGTAACCCAGAACAGTGGAAGCAGACATAGACATCAAAGAACCATATAATAATCAATGATAGAAATTGAATCATATATAAAAGATGATGATAATGTATTTCATGTCTCTATATAAATAGATAACAAGATTACATGGAATAAGGAAATACATTTAATAGAAAGAAAGAAAAAAAAGAAGCAAATAACTATCGTGTATCATAAGAAATATCATGATCATCTGTTTCTGATCATGACCCTATGAAACCAAGAAAGATTGTGTGTCCAATGCAGGACACTTCCCCTTAGCGATACATGAATTTTTATAATCTTCCTAGGTACCAATGGTGCCCCTGATAGGATTCTAAATAAATCAATATAGTCCACCAACAATGATGTATATTCCATATACTCTATGAAATATATACTAAAAGTGTCCATGTATATATTAATGTAAAATAATTAAATAAGGATAATAGAAACATGATTCTTCCTTAGTTGGTAATGAATCTGTTCATGTAATAGTTATATATTTATGTTCAATTCTATATAAAGAAGCCAAATGAGGTATATATGAATTGAAAAATATATCGTGATTATAATAATGAACGATCCCAGGTAAAACATGGAATCTTATTATAATATTAATTGAGACGATCCAATTTAATAACTAAGGCATCCTATGATAATGATGATAATAGAGAGGATCTAAATAAATAACCAAGGAATACTTGACCTCAGGGGTCAATCCAACTCAGTAATAATCTATATTCTCTCTATAAAGGGTATAAGTGTAATACAAGGGGAATATCTTATGGAATTCCATTATAAACCGTTCAGATTGAGAGTATGCATCTCATCCATGGTAATATGAGCTAAGCATTATTGGGACCAATTCGGGGCATACATGATGCCACATGTCCAAAGGCATTGCATTGGTTCCAAGGAGTGTTTATGAGTCATCTAAATATCCAAAAAATTGAAATGGGATCCTACAGTGTCATTATGAGAATCCACTAGTATGTATGGACAATGTTCCACGGTGGGTATCTCCCTTGGAAATACGCTACCTAAATCAGAGTGGTGTATTGTGAGTGCTTAAGGAATTTCCTTGAGAATCCAATGATGGATAAAGTATGATCACACTAATAAAACTAAAAAGATCCCCATATAATAGCCAACATATACAATGTTCACTATATAATTTATTCCTTGTAATACTCATGCATTTTTTATAATTCAATTGGTTCATTCCATTACCATCCAATCTAAGTGGTAAGGATCTATTGATCATGTAACGACTTATTAAATTAATTACATAATAAATTATTGGTTTGAGTTCTTTTCCATTAATAATAATTACGAGGAGGACTAAGGATATAGAACTATTTATGATTCCATTATAACGAACTAAGTTATGTTATGTCCATGAATATATCTTCTATTTAACATTTAAATTATTCATTGATTATTTTGAATCAATTTCCATATAAGGGTAATGTTTTTCTATACATGTAACACACATTTATAATTCATTTATTTATTTAAACAATTACCTTTATATTATCTATGTAAATGATCACCTAAACAGTGGCCAATATAGTCATAAAAATTGAATAAATTCACAGCCAAGGGAAACACCCTACTTTGGATGGTCGGTGTTGTGGCCGTATCCTCCAAAATGAAGAACTCATATAAAAATGGTCTTAGAATGAAAATATAATTACAATAATGAAGACATATGGATTAAATAAGAATCATTGGGTGAAATTGATATGTTAACAACAACATTAGTGAATAAAATATTGAGACATTAGGGATGACTCATAGACCACCAACATTGAGCCTATATAAATCTCCCCATCCAAAATATGCAAATAATTTGTTCTAGATCAGGACAAATATGAATAACGGATCAACAATTTTAGAATTGGTCATATGATCTTATATTAAAATTGAATACTCAAGATAATGAAAAAAAATTAACCTCGTTAAGGATATAAGAATTAATAAGTGGAATCTAATGAGAAAAATGGATCTTTTATTCGATAATGGATGAAAAAGAGGGATAACGATTATATTTTAATTTTCACAAGGATGCTTCACTAAGAGAAAAGATGGGTATCTAATCCACTAAAAGAGAAATTATGAGAGGGTAATATTACAAGAAATTTACGCCCAGTTTGGTAATTTTACAACAAATATTAGTGGTTTCTCAGTATTTCAATATGGCTATCCAAACAGTTCACCAATCGTGCACCACCCAGTGCTTAAGGAGGGACCCCTCATGGTTTATTGTTCATAGTTTGACTGAACATTTTAAAACCACTTCTACCCTATGGAACATTTTTCTATGATACTCACATTGGACTATTCTCCAATCCATAGAGTTTCCCCAAAAAATGTGGACTCATAAAGTCCTATATCCCTGATCAAATGATTTGGGTAAATATATGTAGTAGTTTGAACGATTTCTACTAAATTTTTTGGCCATAATTTTTCTCCATGTTCTAGGTTTTTGAGATATGAATAATCTTTGAACACCCCTTAAAACTATTATGAAGTCATTTAGAATATTTACTAGGTCCGTAATAAATAATTAGAGAAAAACATCAATTGATATATACCTCATCTTAAAAACCAACTATATAAAAAAACTGGATACCCTATCATGTTGATATAAACATGATCCTTTTATATAAAAAAGTCAATGATTGTACGTTAGGTTGAAGTGATTATGTACTAATCATCGGGAATTACTCCATTGATAACTAATATGGTCACTTAAGACTGTAAAAGATTATCTCTAGATCTATCCTAATATAGAGAAATAGAAGAAGGGAATATAGCTCATGCTTTAGTAAAAACATAAGAGAAATTATTTGTTGAGAGAGAATCTTTTATGGATGTGACATTTGTGTAAAATGACCAACCACAATAAAATATCATAATATTATTTTTATATAAGAATTGGTATGGATTCATATTAATTATTTTCACAATGGGCCTTTAAAATAACATAAACTCAAAGGGATCCCATGGAATGATAAAATTTTATTATTTCAATTCATGGTGTCTGCCAATCCACAAGATGGTACATATTAATGAGATCTTTGCTTATAAATATTTTTCATTTGATAAATAATATGGTCTCACGTTAATTTACATTTATTGAATTATTGAATAAATATCACAAATTATTATTATTTTATATACGGTCTACTTAATAAAATGTTTTTACTATTAACATAAATAATTAAATAATTATTTAGTCGCTATCATATTAATGATATGTTGTAAATATTAAACATTAAATAAATAAATAAATAATATATTCATATTTTGAGGGATAAAATATTTATTTTGATATTATAAAAATAAATTATTTAAAAATGAATAAAAAATTATATGCTACCTTTGGAATAATAAGAGATAAAAATTTATTAATAAATATATATTATAATAAAATAAATATCACAAAAACACTATTAATTTATTATATATCTTAATTTAATAAATATTAAATAAAAATTAATTATTGTCATAGATAATAAATTTTTTACAATTTATAAATAGAAATAATATTTTACAAATATCAAAGGAAACACTTTTTTCAGTCCCACTAGGACTCTTCCTACGTGACATTAGGTGTTATTTCCTAATGTCTATGATTACTATCTATCAACGATTTATGTTTGAAAAAGGGAAGATGATATGTCACTGTGAACAATACTGTAAATGAATACTCACAATGTAATATAAACCCATTTTTATCTTGTTTCATAGATAATATTTCACACCTATACCATCAACCAATATCATTATTAATAATTTATTTGACTATTTGAAATAATATATTTGTTACAAAATGTCCACGGGATTTAATGTGGAATTATTATTTAAATTGTCTGTCAAAATATGAATTTTAATAAAGGATTAAGGGAAAACCACTTTCTAAAACTATTCAATAAACAGACATCATTAATTATGAATCTATCATAACTATATTTTCCATAATATCTCTTCAGGGGTTAAAAAGAAATATTAAATTTTATGATTCATAACACACATTAATAATAATTCAAATGTATAAGAACTATTGCACATGATTTAAAATTATAATATATAATGACACATAAACATGAGGAATTAATATATGAGTGTTTATTATCATAATCTCCCATATGAGTGATTTACATGTGAGATCATTTTGAAAAATCCCATATATGATTTTGAATAATCCCACCTAGTATTAGACATAATCTTTATCAACTCCATGAATATTTTGTATACATAGAATAAAATTTATGATTATCAACACGGAAAAAAAATATATTCTCATCATTTTATGGAACTTTTATTACAATATCAATTTGATAGATATTCTAGTACAATTTCAGGTTAATGTTATATAAAATATTTATAAATATGTACGAAGGTGTTAATATTAAAATCCATGAATATAAAATCAATATAAAGTAAAAATAAGTTGTTTCTTTGGAAATAACTCTAATGGCTCCCACATACAGTGGAGAAAAATATAAAAAATTGTTCAATAATAATATATTAAAAAAATTATTCGGTTTATGGCCATAGTTACTAGGTTTATAATAATTCTCATACTAGGTCTGGTAAAGCCAAATATCATTATGAAATATTTTCTTCTTATGACATAACTAATTTTTTAAAATCCATAATGTATTCATATTAAAAACTATACACATCTTTATCCATTGCATGGAAACATTCTTATTGGAAATGTACATATAAAAATTTTAACTTAATACTGAGAATACATGTAGTTTTGGTATAACATTAAATGGGAAATGATATTTACAAACAATACCTTAATCTATATCAAAATCAACTATGTGATTAGTAATTGAATATATAAAAATTTCTGGTTTAATAATTATGGTAATTCATAAAACATAACAATATTTTTATACTCAATGAAATTTATCTAGATAAATACATATATTTATTTACACATATCACAATTAATCCAACCTCACGAGACATAAAGAACCGGTCTAGATCTCCCTTTTTATGTAATTTCATAAAGTTTTGTTCACAAGTTGGTTCAATTATGTTGGATTTGTTTGATATTAACCAATTATAAACCATACATTAGTGATTAAAAACATTAGTATGTATCATTCCATATGATAGAAATTCAAAACACTCAATCTTATGTAATTTTTTTAATAATAATTATCTCTTCCTACTCCCATGCATGTTCAACTACAAATATTTAATTACCATGAGAATTTTTCAATTAATTTTATAAGGTTTGTATTGAAATCATTAATTAATAAACACACTATTAATATATTTAAAACAAAAAGGGTTCATTTTTTAATTTCTTGTTATATAGAACCGTTTTTCACCATTAGGTAATTTTTTAGTGAAATTAATTTATTAGTTTTTACAAACATGTAAGATATAATGTTTTATTCTTATATATTCGACATTAATATCTTGGAAAATTATACCCCCCAATAATATTAGAGATATATTAGATTAATTTGATTAAAAATTATTATTTAGTGATCACTATGCATGATTTTCCTTATAAATGAGTTTATTAAATATCCATATCTTATTGGAATTTATTGATATAAATGGACCATTCTAGGATGCCTTATAAAAATATAACATAGAGTCTCATTTTTTATATAGTATAGATATAATCCATATGTACCGTCTAATTGAGTTGGAAGTTATAATTTTTAGAATAATATAATGATCATTATAGAATGATTTTACATGATTATCTCTAAAAGATTTTAGCAATCATGATTGATGTATATGTTTTGTCCCAGAATAATTATTTAATTAATCATTAATTCATTATTGGTATCAAAATGATAAATTAATATCTACATTCTCTTGAATAAACACCATGAATCTCAAGTCATAATTTTTTTTAATATATGGAGTTCCTCAATTTTAATACATGGATTCAACTATAATAATTCCTATAACCTTTTAAACCTCATAGTGTTTCCACTAAGTAATTATATATAGGAAACATAATTTTTACTAAATTAATTATGTATTTCTAGATATATAAAACATAAACCAACTATTTTTTTTGAATTATAACCTAATATGTGTCTCAAAAGCTACTCATCCCTTAATGATTAAGAGAGTCTAGATTTCAAATATCAACTCATGTACATCCAGATCCTTAACCCTTTGATGTTATTACTTCTACCGCTACCATTAAATATAAAGGTTGTTATTAGGAATCATTATCAAAGTAAACAATATTTTAAGATCATTATTGGATATAAGAATAATAACTAATATTCCCTAGGTGATTTACATTAATTTATTTCTAAAAAATTATTTATTATTAATTTTCTATCAAATCATTGTAGTTATATCCAAATATATTATTATCATATCACAAATTGTATGATATCAATAAGACAATATTGATGGAATATAGTTATTCATTTCACTTATATTTTCCCAACATTTCTATGAAGAAATTTGTATAGATTTTTAAATTATATAAGACATGTAATTGAAATTTCTTTTACTATAATCACGATATTGGTATATTTAAATATATTTGTGTTTTAGAATACCATTACTCAACTTGAATAATAATTTATTTCATATATCATATGTTATTTGAAAATACATGAGTAATGTTTTAATATTTTTACTATGTTAACTCATTTATATAATATATTGTTTTAAAAAACTTAAATAAATCTCAAAATAAATATATTTATTTTTAAGGATATAATATCTTCTGTTTTATTTGATAAAGTGTTATGCTTCCATAATTTGGTATGATTGTAATATTTTATATTAATTTTTATTTTTAAAGGATATAAACACTCTTATAAATATTTAACCATTACTTTAGTATACTGTATCATAAAAAAATATTGAAATTTTCAAATTTTTCATTTTTGTGAATAGATGGAAAATATATAAAATTTTATAATAGTAGTTATTACCAATTCTAATAAATACATTCTATAATTTTAAGTGTTTTTTATTCAAACTAATTCAACTAGAATCACACTTTCTAAACCTCTATTATACTTCAACAGACTTATTATGATTTTCCAATAATTCATACTCTTATATGCAAAAAGAAATAAAGAAATATTTTATTTTATTTCCCAATAGGTCAAATATATATATAATTTTTGATAATTTTTTTCTAATTTTTTATAGGTATTTATACTTTACTTTTGAGAAATTCTTCCAAAAACCATATCCTTTCACATGATAATTAAATAGAATACCTTTAATTTCCCACCCTCTGAATACATTAACTTATTGAATTTTTTTTATGAAAACGTTATCATTAAAATTCCATGGGCTTTAATACATTTTTATCGGTTTTTCTCACCATAATGTGTAAGAAAATAAATTTACTACAAATAATATTTTAATATGTAACATATTGAATGAATTATTTTAGAGTTATTTCAATATAAAATTTATCTCATTATTGATGAATAATTCGAACTCTATTGGTAATGAATTTGAAAAGAGATTCATCAATGATATCATATCAAACAATATTCTTCACATTAAATAATGTTCTTTAATACTTTTATATCATCTAAAGAAATAACCCTCATTCCATTTTACACTAATATTATGAAGAAATTATCTTATTTTCTTTATGAATATAATTTTTCTTCTGATTTGTTAGTAGATAAGATATCACAGTGGAATCTATAATGACCTGAACAATTATTAATAAAATTCTCCATGAGGTCTAATTAAATTAAATATTATGTATTGTGTATATAGAAAATATATGCACTTTTTTTGTTCTATTATATCTTATTAGATTAAGAAGACTATTAAGAATAATTAACATTGATAATGTAGTCAATGATTAGGGATTGTGATATTGTTACAAATATAGGGTTTTAACAAATCCAATTGATATTGAAAAAGGTAGTGATGGCCCCAACTTGTAGGATCATAACCTATGAAGACCATTTAAATAATATAATTATGGAGATAAAATAAATTGTATTTTCACTTAAATAATCTCATATAGAGATCCAATTACTTTGGAATGAGTGAAACCGTTTATGGGGGACGTTCAATCTTATCGAGATGGTAGTCCAAAACATATTTTCCAAACTACCCAATGCAATTCTCAATGTTGTGCACCATACCCTTAGATATTTTTCTGTTTTATTAATGAAATATGTATAAATACAATAGTAATGAAAATATTTATATTATATTTTCAATAGAATAATTCCCTTGTTTTTTTCTTATTATATCTTTATAGATGATTTATTTTTATAAAACAAAACATATACTATATTTTTGTGTTTTATTAAAATTAAATTAAGTCATTAATTTTAATGAATTAATGTACTTTTTAATTTATTTATACTATAATAATATAATTTAATAAAATAATTTTTATTAAATATAAATAATCATATAATTTTTATGAAGTTGGATTTGTTACTTATATGCGTTCAAAAATTGTTGTAGTAAAAAACCCATCATTTGTCAAAAAAATAAATTCTTATTTTACAAGTTAAAATTAATATATTTTGAAAATTATATTGATTAATTGAATATCATTTTTGGAATCAGAATGTAAAAATTATCTAGTAGAGAAATCATCATAATTTTTTTAGATAATCCAATTTTCGGTAAAATATTATATTATATATATATATAGAGTGAATTATGACAACATAACGACTCTTAAGTGGTGTAATAAATGATATAAAGGGTATCAAGGAGAATATATTTTTTTTGTTTAAAATAATGGAATTTTATTTTTATTTTATTTAGTTTTTAAAGAAAGTAGAAGTTTTCTAAAATATATAATATATTTATGGGAATTAAAATCATTTTTTGGTGTATGATTCACATCCCCATTGTAAAGGGTATTATTTAAATATGATTAGTCATTGTAAATTAAAATGGAAGAAAAAACCCCTATTTTTCAGAATCCATGAAAAAATCATGGTATGTTTTTTGAATTTTGTTATTTACTTATATAGATTCCAAAACCTTGTTTGAGAAATAATATCGAATTTACCACTCCTTTTCCATATAAACCCACCAATTATCTCATTTAACTTCACTAAAAAATATATGAGAATATCATTAATATTACATCTCCTCTCTATATTCCTCCAACAGTTCCCCGAATATCATCATAAGATCCTCCATGATGTGTGGAACTGTAATCTCTCGTAAATGATCCACACCTTATCCTATTAATTCAATGTAACTAACAATGAATACCCCCACTTACACTGGATCCAACTGCAATCAATTTTTCATAAATAATATATTAAAATATATTCTTGTGTGTACGACCATAGTTACTAGGATTATAATTCTTCTCTTACTATGGTCGGTAAATCCACATATCAATATGTAATTTTTTTATGGTGAGATCACTACATTATAAAAATACCTCATAAAGATATTAAATATTTTCCACATATTGATCCCCTATTTTAAAACATACGTCTTGGTTATGTCTATATTCATATCTTATATTAATAATGACAATACTTTTACTTTTGGTCTAATCATAAATAGAAACATCATTTTTTGAAGTACCTCATTAATCAATATTAAAATATGAAACATGATTAGTTATAGAATAAATGAAAACCATTGTTTTTATTAACATGGTAATTCATAGGAAATAACATTATTGTTTTACTAAATAAAATTGATATAAATAAATCAAATATTTTATTACACTAATCAGTCTTAAGCCCAATTCTCCTAGCGGCGAGAAGTCATCTAGTTTTACATTTTGATGTAATATTAGATAATTTTTAAACAGGTTGGTTAAACAGGTTGGATATGTTTCATATTAACCTAATATTCCACATGAATCAGTGATTCTAAGAAATATTACATATCAATCCATTTGAATTAAATTCCAAACACTTAATATTTTGAAAATTTATTAATCTCAATGATTTCTTGCTTTTTCTAGACATGATCAATTATAAATATTATATGATAATAAGAATCCTATAATGATATTCTTGAAATATTTTTAAAACATTTAATAACAAACACAATATCATTAGATAAAAAACAAATGAATCAATTTTTTTTTTCTGTAGAACATGTTTTAAACTTTTAGTCATTTTTAGAGAAACTAATTCATTAGTTTTTACATACTAGAAATAAATATATTTTTTCCAATTTTTTTATTATATGTATCATTTAAAATTATAACTCACCCATAATCATGTTAGAGAAACATTCCATTAATTTCATTCAAAACGAGTATTCTATGATCACTATTCATGATTTATCTATAAATTTATTTGTGAAGTATCTATATATTATTGGAATTTATTAATAAAAATAGACCTTTCCAGTTATGCCTTAGAGAACTATAACATAGTGTATCTTTTTATCATACTTTATTGATATCCCCAATATGATTATTCTAAATGATTTTTAATTGAAATTAAATAGCCTAATATAATGAAAATTATTGTATAATTTTACATGTTTAATTATAAAGGATTTTAGTAATTCTGATTGAAATGTATACTTTTTCATATAATAATTATTTAATTAATAATTTAGTTTTTATTTGAATCAACTTAAAAAATACTTTTCCAGTTTCTCTTGAATACTCACCAATATTTTCAAGTCATATCAGATATCAATATATAGTGTTCATTAATCTTGATACATGGAATGACCGAAAAGAATTTCTATAATCATTCCAACCATATACTGTTTCCACATACAAATGTTTTATATGAATCATTATTTTTACTCAATTAATTATGTATCACCCGCCATATTTATCATACAACACCTCTTTAGTTATGGATTATTACCAAATATATGGCTCCAAAACATCTCCTCCCACTATTCCTAGTGGAGTCTAGTATTCCAAGGACAAATCATGTAAATCCAGAGCCTTAACCCATAGTATATATGTCATCCACCACAATCCTTAAAATCGTTTTTTTACTTTATATAAACACTATCAAACATAACTATATTTTAATAACTTTATTTTCTATAGAAATATTAACTGTGATTTCTTAAGTGATTTACATTCATTTTTTAGTAAATTAATATTTTTTAAAAAACATTTCTTCTAATATATCTGCAATATGAAAATATTTTATTATAATATCACAAATGGTATAAAATCCATGAGTAAATATAGAATGAATATAGATATTCATTTCATCAATATTTACCATACATATTTAATAAGAAGATAGTATATATTTAAAAAATATATAAGACAAATCAATGATCTACCTTTTAATAAAATGAAGATATTGGTATATTTAATCATATGTGTGTTTTAGAATACCTTTACAAGACAATAAATATTAATTATTCTTTGGAGAATCTTGTCGTTGAAAATCCATTCTGAAATTTATTGAATTATTATTATCTCCACTCATTTATATCATTGTAAATTTCCAAGAAATTTAATAAATCCTATGAGTTATATGAATTTATATTTAGATTTAAAATAGTTCATGTTCCTTTTTTAACTAACTATAAAAACATTTTAGATTACTTTTATTCCTATTTGGTAACTTGAATAAAACATGGTAAATAATTTTTCAATATATCTTTTATCATAGCTTAACAATGAATAATAAATTTACCTATGTATGAAAGGGTCAAGTAATTTCTTTCTCATTTGATAAAGTTTAATATTTCAATAATTGGGTAAGATTATAAAATTTGATACAAATTTACAATTGTAATGGGTATATATGTTTCAATAACTATTGAACCATTATTTTTTTGTGAAGTACAAAAAAAATTCATTAAAATATGAATTAATTCATTTCTATGTATAGAGATAAAATATTATAAATCATTTAGAAGTAATCCATACCAATACTAATTATTCCCTCATGAAATTTAGATTTTTTTGTATTCTCAATAATTCTACTAGAATCAATATTTATAAACATCTAGAAGAATTAAATGGAATTCATATAAAGTTTCCAATAGTTCATAATCTTTATGATGAATATCTATAAAAAATCATGAATTTTATTTTCCAATAAGTACAACAAATATATTACTTTAAATGGGGACTATTCCTAATTTTTATAACTATTGTATTAATTTATTGAAATTCTTTCAAAATCTATATCCTTCCACATGATAATCAAATAAAATTATTTTAAATTACCACCCTTATAATCCTTGAACTCCTTATATTATGTTGTATAAAAACATTTCACATAAACATTATGTAGTCTTTCATTCCTTTCCTTTTATTTTTATCACCATACGGAATGATTAAATAAATCTCCACTAAAAATTGTTATTCTAGGTAATGTATTGATAAAATTATTTATGAGTGATTTATTTATAAATTTCATATATTAAATGATGAAAAATTGGATCCCAAATGGTAAATAATCTGACAAGATATTCAGGGATGATATTATGTAACACCAAAAAAATTTGTAGTACATTATTTCTTTATAGTTATGCAATAACATTCACTACACTCAACATTGAGTTCAAGCACATCACGACTTACCAAACTAGTTGTTCAAAAGCGGTTATAAATTGTATTAACTGAATTTTTAACATTATATAATCATTATAATTTTAGAATCCATATAATGAGTTTCATAGACATAATGTAAGAACAAAATCATTTTTCAGATAAAATAATAATTTTTCAAAAAATGCAATTGTACAGCCTTTTAATAGAGAACTCTTTTTAAATCCAATATTTTAATATTTTATATTTTCAATTTGGAAAAATAAACGTATTATTTAGAATCGGGACATATGAATTTAGTTTCAATAAATTACTGGGGTTCTTCTAGATAATATTCATATTTGGGTGAATAGTGAAAAATACAAATTTTTAACTGAAAACAAAATTTTTAATCAAAATAATTCGTAGTGTAGAATTATACATTTTACAGTTTTGGAAGTATGATTAGATTTTATTTTTATCATTTAAACTAATTCTTGTCATTGAAATTAATTTCACATTGAAATTATACTTAAACAAGTGTCAATATTTTGATAGTTATTGTTTCTTAAAAACACGCTATTTGTGTTGAAAATGAAAAATAATTTTAAATTAATAAATGAAACATCTATGTTTTTAATTTCTTAAAAAATACCTCATTTTTGAATTTTGAATATCAAAATTAGCTTATGCTGAATTTTGATATTTTTCAGAAAACATCAATTTCTGACGAATTGTGAAAAACACTGAGTTAATGTTTAAAACTGACTTTTTATTTAAATAATTATTTATTAAATTTAAATTAAATTTATTTATTTATATATATATATATAATAACTATCTATGTTCAATGTAATTCATTGGAGTTGGTTTATAATAATTATAGATATATAAAAATTTTATTGAACTTTTCACCGTCTTTTACCCACCTCCTAGGAAAATTTTCTAATTCCCATAAAACATAATTTTATCTCTTCTGTGATTTGAATTTTGAAAATCCATGAGATTTAGTTAAAATCAAGGAGTAAAATGTGGATCAATAAGATGAAAGTAATTTTTGGTAAATAATAACTTTTTACTTTTATTTACCCTCGTTAAAAGTAAATAGGGAAATTAAGGGTAAAAGTGTTTTTATTATTACCCTAACACATATACTAATTATATTTTCTAAGTATAATTCGGCGAAAAACATCCTTAGTAATAATATATGACCCTTTAGGTCCACTTGGATTTGATTAAGACTTTTATTATTATTTTTTTTAATGATGATTTAAAAGAGTTAAAATCGTTGTTTAATAACTAAACTATTAATAATATATGGTTATAGAAAAAATAAATTATACAATAAATATTCATTAGAAAGCTTAAAATATTTCATACATAATGGTTTTATTGGATATAAAATAATTAAATATATTAAGGACACAATGATGATGCAGTAATTAACTTATTAATGATAGAATCAAATAAATGGTATAAAAATATTAGAAAAATATAATTTCAAAGTTTTTATAAAATACCCAAATATTATATGTGAATATGACATGTTAGGGGTGAATCAATGTATCTTGTTTGATGTAATAATCTTTTCGTGATTTTCCCAAAAACAAAATACCAAATAGTTTCAAAATTGATATAAATTTATATTTAAAACAAATACAATATTATTGGTTGATACAGAATTCCTAAAAATTTATGGTTCAGCCAATATGATTAAATAATATTATATATGTAATTAATGAGCCACTTTAGGTTCTATTGAATGTTTAGAGTAAGATTATTAATCATATAGAATAATAATACAAGAAGACACGGTAAAAGTTGAACTATATAACTAAGAGTGAAATCTAAAATATAAGGTTAAACTGTTAACCTAAACATGTCAAAAACATATTGGTTGAGTTTATTTTGACCCATAACCACCTAAGGTTCTAAATAAAATCATTTCTAACCATTATAAACCTAATATGATTGTATAATAAATTAATACTTTAATCTTTTCCCAAAGTAACCCTCACCCCTCTTATAAAAGTGCACTTTCCCCTCTTCTAAAATTAACACCTCCAAAGCCATTTACCTCACCCAAAACGTACCAAAATATCCTACCAACTGTCTTAAATAATTTCTAGAGGCCATCCATTTGTAATAAGACCATATTTTGCAGCCCTTTTGATCAAATCAAAGGGAAGAACCCGAATAAGAGGTAATGATTTCACCGCCCTCTTTCATGTTATCTTATTCTTCCACTTACATTTTATTTTTTGATTCCATTATAAAATAATAAATCCAATATATTCTATATAATTTGATGTTATTTTAAATATGGCACAACTATATGAATTATTCTATCCATCTTATGAATGATAATGTCACCATACGTGCGTACGTACGACTTACCCTCTCCACACCGGTGGTAATTTGTTATTCAACACTATGTTATTTGGATGGATATAATGATGAGTTATATGTATATAAATAATGAAAATAAAATTCTAATGTCTCTGTAAAATTAATAAATCATCTAATTCTACACCTTTAAGTAAATGACATTGTCTCTCTTACGTACAGACATATTACCGTCTCCACGACGCGATGAGATTCATTTCCACATTCACCAATAATCGGTGATTATAAAAATATATATTACTAATATATATGAAATATATGACATAATAATGTTACTGAAGATATATATATATATGTACTTATATATATCTTATTCACTTAGTTCTGTTCAATACGATATGAAAACAGAAACAACGTTTATGTGTACGTACAGACTACCGTCTCCATAAACGGTGTTTTTCATTTCATATATATGTATACTATACATATTTATATTAGAAATATATATGATATATAAATCAGGTCTTATGTTCTGGAAGTATTTAAATCTTGATCTATGTGACACAATCATGAGTAACAAGTTAAAACATGTACGATGAAGAAATAAATTATTACCCGAAATGATAATTTTACATGGAAATTATTATTAAAAGGGTAGTATAAAGTAAAAAATGAATCATGAATGATATTATAAATATTAATATGGTTCTGGTATAATTTAATATCATACTATGGTCTTTATACAGGTGGAAAAACTCACCCTCTACTAATATAAAGTGCAAGGTAATGAGTTTCTTATCTCACTATTAATTCTGTGAGAATTCCATTATTCACCACTTATTTATTTCATGTGGTGTATTGTGAACTACCATTTGATATATATTATAATGATTCCCTTTATATTCATGTTATTCTATGATTTATTTGGTGGTTATTGACTATTTTTCAAATTACTCGATTGATTACAACGAGGTAAGGGTTAATTCCTCAGTCTCATTATTATCCGAGAATGTTTATGTGTAAGTATTTACTGGGACATTTTTATCATCCATGTAAATTCTTCATAAAAATGATTTCAAAATAACTATTTTTATGATTTTTGAAAGGTAATCTCTATCAACCTCATAATTTTACATGTTTTAAATATTTAGCTTTCTAAATCTTTTTAATTAATGTCTATGTTTTCAAAATGATTTTAAAGATTTATTTATATAGACCTGAATGTTTTCAAATGATAATTATTTTCAATAGGATCAAAGTGGTTTGGGATAAATTTATTCAAAAATCTATTTTAAATTACTTCCTTTATAAATGTGTTACTTTTAAATGATTTTACTAAAAAGATATTTCTCTCAAAATGTTTTACTCATCATTTTCAACTATGTCAGCATCCTTTAATGGATATTATTTTTGATTGAGGTTGATTTATTATAATACAATATTCCATATTATATTGAATGAGTAATGATATGTCTGACTGTAGATGTTCTATTTTTATACAATTCATGTTATATGGTTAATGTATTGGCATTTCGTATACTAGTTTTAATACGAATGTTTATGTTATGTTTCAACTATTCTTATGAGGAATTTCAGAGACTTAGTAAGTGACGGGTGGAGCCTGTTATAGCTCCTCGATGCATCGGTAGGTCTCATTAGACAAAATAGTGTCTTGGAACATGGCCTTGTAAAAAAAATCTATTTGTAGTATTGGAACAAGGCCTTGACTATGTGGTAATGATGTCCATCTTTAGGAATTCCCTCACTATGAAATTATTTATTACATGTGATTATTCGACTAGTAGAATATCAATGTGCATGTTTATATGGTAATGTATGATTTATTTTTATTATATTTTGTTAATGATTATGATTCAAAATGCTATTGTTTTTATCAGACATGTTTACATAATAGTTTATAGATTCTGCTAAATTATTTACCATTATTGGGCATCTGATCTCACCTGTTTTGTATGTTTTATTTTCCCAGGATTCCAAGATGTGTATTATGATTCATATGAAGGGTTAAGGTAAAGGGAATAATGTCATTCTCAAATAACTATTTTTTTATTTAATGTTATAATGTATAAAGTAATGTTCATGTATGCAATCAATTTTCCAAGACTGCTATACTAATCGGTCATTCAGGACTTGATTCCTTGTAATCATGCCAATGTTATGTAATAATTCACCGACTCAGGGTAACTGGGGTTGGGGCGTTATAGTTGGTATCAGAGAATGTTTAGCAATAAACTTGGAAACTAGATTTAGATAAACTCTGATTAGAGCACATTACCCTAAGATAGTCTTTGATGATTGGTATAGAATAACATACTATAATATTTTTATTGTAGAGATTTTGTGAGTTTTCCATGAAAATATATCCATGTATAGATACAAGCAGGTAGAATAAGCTCTAGCACATATGATACTAAGGGTAAAACCGGAAAACACTACTTTGAGCTAGACTCGAATGAGAACTGGTGCATGATAACAGGCCTTGCTGCACTCTTGGATATGACACTCCCAAGGGATATGCTTACTATATTTCTCATTTTATTTAGAAATCATTATGAAGGTTCTTCCAGTATATACCTTCACAATGAAAATATATTTATGGATTATATCTAAAAACTGTTAAAATTTTGTTAGATATTTTACTTGTTTGGACGTATGAATTGTGATTCATAAATGACCTAGTGTATGCCATTATTTAGAAATGGTACTCAGTAGAATGAATGAGAACCCCATCAACACGTATGATCCAAAGAGTAAGAAGGTTTATATCATTCATGCTATTAATCCAATATTCATAAAGGAAATAGTCCCTTTCATATTATCATTATATGAATAAATAGTACCATGTGTTTATAAGATTAGTAAATAATTCTCTGAATCTTTTGGCATTGAAAGGAAGAAAGAGAAGAAAAAGATTTAATAGAGAATGATGGATAAAGGGAAGAGGGAAAAGAATAATTTTCTAATATGTGATAACTTTTGGAAGAAACACCCTAGATCTTTCCTGAATGGAATGGGAGTTTTTTATATGTTTCGGGAAAAATGTCATCGTGTACGACACTACATGTTTAAGAAAAAGTTTTTAAATGTACAATGATTCGTCTCCAAAGAGTTGGGACACTATTCAATCCAATGTCCAAATCATCAAAGTATTCCACAAGTGATGTTGTTGGATAATAATCAAGTTATGATACTTCCAAAAATTAAGAGGAATGATTAGAGTTATTAGGTTGTTATCAAAGAATTATGTCATTTGTGTGTTGTATCAATGATGTTCTGGTTATAATAATTATGGAGTATATAAGGATAGTACTGTAGTAATATTTCATTAAGAACATGAGATTGTGTGGACCCAAGAAAAGTGACTCAATAGCAGATTGAATATTTGGAAAATATATGGATGAGAGAAAGATAAACCATAATATGGTTCTGATAGTGAGGTAGTGATTTTGGAATAATACATGTTTGATTTGGATAAATTATATTGCATAATATTGACTACCTTGAAACTAAATAATTATTTGAATATTCTATCAATTTTTTTAGTTGACAATATCTTTGGATAGAAGGAGTATATCATGTATTATAAAATTGAAAAAGGGAGCATAAATTTAATCAATAATGTTTTATGGTAATTCAAGATGTTGCAATGTTTTAAAATAAAACATGATTAAGGTGTTCACATGTTATTACGTGGCATAAAGGATCTTCGTTGTGTTTAACTTCCGAATAAATTTTGGACTATGAGTTTTGATAGAAGTATTTTGGAAAGGTATATTTTGACATTATTTTAGTATTTTCCTAAAAAGGGAAACTCGGAGGTCGGGCGACAACATGTCACGTCTTGTAAAGTCACGAGATGAGAAACCGCAACCGAAGGAGGACAAGGGTGTATCACCTACTACTGACCCACGTGATGTCTTGAATAGAAAAATTTATTTTTTTAAAGGATCTGGTAGATGAATTATAAATTCATTTTTTTGGAACCCTATACGAATAGGAACAATAGAATTTTTTAGTTCTATTATCTTTTATAGTGAAAGATGAGGTTGTGGTAGAAATTATTTAAAAGATGGAACTATACATGTCAGGTATATATATATATATTTTCTTCTCTTATTCTATGAAGAAATAATATCTTAAACATTAGTTAAGGGATCATAAAACATAAAATGTTCTATCATAATACCTTATGTTTTTTTGGAACCAATGATATTTTAAATCATCATAGATAGATGGTATTGAGGCACTAAATTATACAATTGTCTGTCAATTATGACCTCAATCACTCCCTATAAATATTTATGTTTTTCCTCCAATTATGTGTCTCTAATTTCCACCATGTTTCTACTAATCGGGATCATAATTTGGTGGTAACTTTTTCATTCCCCTTTTTTACTTATTAAGACTAAATTTTATTAACCAAATTTCCGATGTGGGTTTTCCCAAAAAATGTATTAACTATTTGAAACCTTTTATTTTCAAAGAACAATTTTATATTATGAGGAAGAAATTTTATTGAAGTAGTGATGAATGTAACACCCCAAGATTTCATAGTAAGTTATTTCTTCAGAATAAAGCAATAAATTTCACTAAACTCAACACTGAGTTCAAGGGCATCACGAATTACCAAAATAGCTGTTCAAAAGCAGATATTAATAGTAATAAATTAATATTTACCATTATATAATCTTTATAATTTTAGAATCCATATTATGAGTTTCATAGAAATAATTTAAGAACAAATTCATTTTTTCAGATAAAAGAATTATTTTTCAAAAAATGCTATATTACCGATTTTTATTGGCGAACCATTTTTAAATACAATATTTGAATCTTTTATATATTCAATTTGACAAAATAAACTTCTTCATTAGAATAGGTACATAATAATTTAGTTTTAATAAATTTCTTGTGTTTTTTTCATAACATTCATTTTTGGGTGAATATTGAAAAATACTATATTTTAACTGAAGTCTACTTTTTTAATCAAAATAATTTATATTGATGAATTATAGATTTTAATGTTTTGGGAATAATATTAGATTATATTTTTACCTTTTAATCCAATTTTATTCGTTGGAATTAATTTCACATTCAAATTATACACAATTGATAGTTATTATTTCTTAAAAACACTCTATATGTGTAGACAATTCAAATTAATATTAAATTATTAAATGAAACTTTTATGTTTTGAATTTGGTAAAATGGAATTCATTTTTCAGTTCGGAATATAATAATTATCTTAAGGTAAATTTTTGATATTTTTATGAAAACATTAAATTTTTGATGAATAGTGAAAAACACTGAGTTATTGTTTAAAACCAACTTTTTATTTAAATAATTATTTATTTAATTTAAATTTATTTTCTGTAAAAATAAATATATAATACCTATATATGTTCAATGTAATTCATTTGAGTCAGTTTAGAATAATTTTAGATATATATAAAATTTATTGAACTTTTCAACATCTTTTACCCACCTCCAAGGAGAATTTTAAAATTCTTATAAAACTTAATTTTACCTCTTCATTTAGTTAAATTTTGAAAATCTGTGAAACACATTTAATATCAAGGAGTAAAATGTGGTTCAATACGAAAAAAATATTTTTTGCTGAATATTATCTTTTTACTTTTATTTACCGTGGTTAAAATTAAATCGGGTAATTAAGGGTAAAAATGATATTATTATTATCCTAACACATGACGTAATTCTATTGGATAAAAATAATTCGACCACAAAAAAACTTTGGAATAAAATATGACCATTTAGGTCTACTTATATTATATTAAGATGTTTATTATTATTTTATTGAAAAAGTAGTTTAAAGCGTTAAAATCAATGTTTAAAAACTAAACTATTTTTTGATACATGGTTATACATAAGATAAATAGGACAATAAGTATTCATTAGAAAGATAAAATTATTTGTTACATAATCGTATTTTTTTGAGATAGAATAATTATATATATTAATCAAACAATGATGATGAGGTAATTATCTAATTAATGAAAGTATAAAATAAATGGTATTATAAATATTAATATAACTGTAATTTAAATGATTGTCTGAAATACACGAATTTTATAGGTGAATATGAAATTTAAGGGATTATTCAATGTATCTTGTGTGATGTAATAATGTTGTGATGACTTTCACAAAAACAAAATACCAAATACTGTTAAAATTGACATAAATTTTTATTTAAACAAAATACAGTATTATTGGTTGATATAGTATTCCAAAAAATGTATGGTTAGGAAAAAGGGATTCAATAATATTATATATGTCATTATTGTGCCAATTGTGGTTCTCTTGATGTTTATAGTAAGTTTATTAATCATATAGAGTAAGAATACCAGGAGACACGGCAAATGTTGAACTATTTAACTAAGAGTTTAATCTAAAGGATAATGTCAAAATGGTAACCTAAACTTGTAAAAAACTTTTTGGTTGAGCGAATTTTTGCCCATAACCACCTAAGGCTCGAAATAAATTCAATTGGAACCCTTATAAACCTAATATGATTGTATAATAAAATTATAATATATTATTTTCCTAAAGTGACCCTCGCCCCTCTTATAAAAGGGCACCCACCCTTCTCCCTAATTAACACATAAAAATCCATTTGGTTCGGTCAACCCTTGATTAAATATCCTCCAAACTATCCTACATTCATCCTAGAGGCCTTAATTATGTCATAATACAAACCTATGGAGCCGTTTCAATCAAATAAAAAAGAAGAACCCGAAGAAGAGGTAATGATTTCCCCAACCTCTTTCAAGATCTCTTATTCTTCCACTTACTATTTCTTTGTTGTTTCCATTATAAAATAATATATACAGTATCATCTATATATTGTGATGTTATTATAACCATGGGACAAATATATTTTTTATTCTATCCATCTTATGAAAGATAATGTCACCATGCGTGTGTACGTACGGCTTACCGTCTCCACACTGTGGTGTAATTTTTTTTCAACACTATGTTATTTGGATGGATATAATGATGATTAATATGTATATAAATAATGAAAATAACATTATAATGTCCCTGTAAAATTAATATACCATCCAATTCCTCACCTGAATGGAAATGATATTGTCTCTCATGCGTATGTAGGGATTACCGTCTCAACGAAGCGATGAGATTCATTTCCAAGATCACCATTCATCGATGATTTTAATAATATATATAACTAATAAGTATATAATATATGACATAAAAATTCTACTGGAGTTATATATATATATATGTACTTATATATATCTTATTCACTTGATCTGTTCAATACGATATGAAAACATAAAAAACATTTATGCCTACCTACGGACTACCATCTCCATAAATGGTGTTTTTAATTTCATATATATGACTATTATACATATTTCAATTCTAAATATATATGATAAAAACCCATTTCTTATAATCTGAACATATATAAATATTTATCTAAGTGATACAATCAAGAGTAACAAGTAAAAACATGAATGATAAATAAAATGATTATTACCTGAAATGTTAAATTAACATGGAATTTATTATTAAATGGGTAGTATAAAGTATTAAATGAATCATGTATGATATCAAAAATATTAATATGGTTCAGGTATAATTTAATACCATTCTATGATCTTCATATAGGAGGTTAAATGTACCCTCTACTAAAGGAATGTGCAAGGTAAGGGGTTTCTTATCTCACTTTTAATTCCGTGATATTTCCATTGTTCACCACTTATTCATTACATGTGGTGTATTTTGTACTTTGATTTGATATATATTATCATTATTCCCTTTATATTCATGATTTTCTTTGATTTATTTGTTGGTAATTGGCTATTTTTTATACGACTCGATTGATTACAAAGAGGTAAGGGTTAATTCTTTAATCTCATTATTATCCGAGATTGATTATGTGTAAGTATTTACTGGGACATTTTTATCATCAATGTCCATTTTTTATAAAAATGATTTCAAATTGAATATTTGATGGAATTTTGAAAGGTAATCTCTATCAAGATCCGAATTTTAAATGTTTTAAGGATTTTTCATTCTAAATATTTTTAATAAATTTCCATTTTTTCAAAATGATTTTATGGATTTATTAATATGGACATGAATGTTTTGAAATGATAATTCCTTTCAAAAGTTTAAAAGTGTTATGGGATAGTTTTATTCAAAAATCTATTGTAAATTACTTCCTTAATAAATGTGTGACTTTTAAATGAAATTACAAAGTGTATATTTCTCTAAAAATGTTTTACATGTCATTTTCCACTATATGAGCATCCTTTACTGTAAATTATTATTGAATGAGGTTGATTTATTATAATACAACCATACATATTGTATTGAATGATATATGATACGTTTGTCTATGGATGTTCTATTTTTAACAGTTCATGGTTTATGGTTAATGTATTGACATTTCGTATGCTAGTTTTAATACAAATGTTTATGTTAGGTTTCAAATATTCATATGAAGAATGCAGTGGACTTAGTAAGTGATGGATGGAGCCTGCTATAGCCCATATATGCATCGGTAGGTCTCATGAGACAAATTAGTGTCTTGGACAAAGTCCTTCACAAAAATTTTATTTGTATTCTTGGAACAAAGCCTTAAATATGTGCTAATGATGTCCGGCATTAGGAATTCCATCTTTATGAAATTAGTTATTACATGTGATTATTCAACTTGTAGAATATCGATGTGCATGTTTATATGGTAATGTTTGATTTTTTATATTTTGTTCAAGTTAATGTTTAAAAAGGTTGTTGTTTTTATCAAACATATTTCCTTAATAGTTTATAGCTTCTACAAAATTATTTACCCTTACTAGGCATCTGAGAATACCCTATTCTTATATTTTATTTTCCCAGGATTCCAAGAAGTGTATTATGATTTATATGGAGGGTTATGCTAAAGGGAATAATGGTGTTCTCAATGAACTAATTTTTTATATTGAATGTTAGAAATTGTAATGTAATGTTCATGTATGTAATCTATTTTCCAAGACTTCTAAATAGATCGGTCTTTCAGGACTTGATTCATTGTAATCATTCCAATGTTATTTAATAATGCACCAACTATGGGTAATTGGGGTCGAGGCATTACATATTATTTCTGAATTTATTCATCACATTAAATAATGTTCTTCAATACATATATATCATTGCATCTAATGCACCCCCTTATATTTTATACACATATATTAGAAAAAACAATCTCATTTATCCTTAATTCCATAAATCCCAAGCTATTATTCAAAAAAATACGACTAAGAAAAAACATTCATGACATAGTATCAATCTCATCGACATCACGACCAAATCCAAGTACACCAAATTACCCCCTGAATGTCTCATTTTTTCACCTTACCCATCAGTCATGTTCTGGTGTACTAAATGGGTATGTATAAAAAAACATAGTAATTTTTATATGTATATTGTACATTCAATAGATAATGTCCATATTTTCATCTTATTATTACATTATAAATTTTTTATTTTTAAACAACAAAACACTAATTTTATTCATCAATATTATTTAAATTTAATTACGGAATTAAATTAAATAAAATAATGTATTTTTGAAATATTTAATATTATAATAATATATTTTTAATAAATAATTTTGATTAAATATAACAAATCCTAAATAAATGATGTCAAATTTAATTATTAAAAGGGTTAAAAAGTGTTACTGTCAAGAAAACCGATCATTTCACAAAAATATTCAATATATTTTTTAAAGAATAAAATTAAAATATTTTGAAAAATATTTTGATGAAATTAATATTATTTCTAGAATCATAATTTCAAAATTACCCAATGGTTAATTCTTCATGAATTTATTAGACACTTCAGTTTTTTTGGATAAAAATTATATATCGGGTAAATATATGGTTTGTAATATGACTTCATAATGATTTATATTTGATGTAAAAATCCGATAAAGGGTCCCCACAACCATATATGTATTTTCAATTTAAAATTATTTTATTATATGTTTATTATATTTAATTTATTTATATTATAAATCCATTATAAATACCCCAATACATATAGTATATTTTAGGGCTTCAAAACCATTTCATTATGAGTATGGCTCACTTATACATTGGAAAGAGTATTATTTTATTTATTTATTCCCTTAGTCATGTAATATATTGAAAAAAAATACTTCTTTAGAAGAATATGTGGGATAAAACATGGTAAGTGTTGTGGATTTTGTTATTTTGTTATATAGAGTTCAAAAACTAGGTTGGATAAATAATTATGAATTTTACACTAATTCCTTCTATAAACCCACCCGATTTCCGATTTCACTCCACAAAAAATCTTGGTAGAATTTAATTACACTTCAATCATGTGTCATGATTCCTCTGAAGGTTCCCCAAATATCTATATAAGCTCTTATAACATTGTTTGAATCACACTTTCAAGGAAAGGGACCCTCACCATCACCTCTTTATTCTAGTTTCTTCATTATATTATTCTATAAAATTACAATTTGAATTGTTGGGATAAATTTTTCTATCTCCCTATGACTGTGAAATTTCAATAAAAATGATGAGAGACCTATTTTTTTCCCATCAACCCATTTTATTAATTATTAGTAGATATCATTATGTTACTGAAATTCCACCATGATTTTCCAAACCAATCTATTGTGTAGTGAAAACCAGTACCCATTTCCATTGAAGGGTGTTCACTATTATGACCTTATACATATTGACAGGGAGAATAAATTTATTATTCCACATTCCATTATCATGGAATAATATAGGATGATAAATAATTACCTGTTGTATGATCTACATAGTACACATAATCATGATAATGAAATAAATGTGACAGGTGAACCCTGATTTCTAAAGTGAACTATAGAATTGGGTAATTATTAGTCTCATGAGTCATGATGTTGAGATAGAGAGTGGACTTGATGCCATTTTGGTAATTTTTCCATCATGATTATTTTGTATGTATCTTTGACCAGTGTTTATGATTCGTTTTTTTACATTGTTGTCACATTTCTCAGGTTGCATTTGTGATTATCAGGATATATCATGACAACATGCCTTAATTCATACTTATTTGGAAACTCCTAGGTGATATTCATCATTATATTCATAATGTCATTTTGAACCATTATTATGGAATCAAAAAAATACCATGATGAATATATGTTATGTAATATATCATGGATAACAAATATTAAACCCTATATATTCTTATGTTATGAAAATACATGTAATTTACAAGTAATCTCTTAATTTCATTGGATTACCTTATTTGATTATAATACTTTAAAAATACACATCCATAGTTTCCCCTTTTATTCTAGCCAATATTAATTAAATTTTAAGAACCATGCAAATAATCAATGTGACTAGCAGTGTAATGGATTCCCTAATGAGTTGCCCAACCGGAAATCATGATATATCATATTGGGGGTTGCGTTGAACATGCCAAGATGCATAGAAGGCCGTGAAAAATCCATTGTGTGGGTATTCTGGGGTAGGAATATCTGTCTAGATTCCTAAATTGTTGAGAGGACCCACCCAATATTATTTCAGTGTTGAACCGATGATGCAAAAATCAGTGAGGGTGTAGGTAGGATACCTTCTAGTTGGATCTGTCCCTGGTAAATAAGATCCACCCCTCTCGGTTCTATCTATGCGTGACAGGATGTGGAACGTGATAAACTGACGATGCACACTGTCCATGAGTTTCATAAAAATTCATCGCTCGGCTGGGTAGATGATTCTATCACATTTTCTGGGGATTGGAGCCACACTAATGAGGTTGCAGGTGGTACATGGATGGATCATCACGGGACAACATGTGGTATCATTGGCCCTCATAGGATAAGTGGTCGATACCGAGCCATATGCCTGGAACTGCACTATGAGATTTCAAAGTGGAAAGCTCATGTTCTAAGATGTCGGTGTCATACCGGGAGTTGTGGAGCACCAAGGTAGGTGGTGAACCAAATCATCACCCAGTAAGAAGCATCTCTGTCAAAGAGGTCGTGGCTCAGGTGAAGCAGATGTGCAGCGGTGTCAGACATGCTAGCTTCACTCCGATGGAGGAGGTGGGGAACATCATGAACACATAGGGGAGAGTGGGCGCTCGGTGTTAGAGGGTAGCATGAGGATTCCATCTATTATACTCGAGTGGAGGATCTCTTGATTAGGTGGTTGGCAAGATTATTTCATTGGTGTAGGTGCGTCTAGGAGGTGGAGGTGACATACCTTGGCAAGGAGTGAAGCTGGTTGAACTAGGAAAGAAAAACCTTATCGAAGATACCCAATGAATCTTTATTTTATTTTCATATTATTTTCATTACATTTACCATTCCAAAAATTTAAAATCAATTTTTTTGAATATTTTTTTTAGTCGGCCAAATAATTTTTCCTCTCCGAAAATAATTACACAATCCCAATTTTATATTTTCTAAAGGCTACAACAAAATATTATTTCTACAAATAATACAAATTATTATTATAAATAATTGTTATTTTCATTATAATAATATTAATTATTTAATAGAATGATAATAATGATTATTATTATAGAAACCCACAAATTTGGAGGATATATATAATTCATATATTTTCTTCATAATTATTTCACATGAGAAAACTACAAATGATCCAAAAACAATGTATGATCATAACATAGTCATCCAAACTCGTATTGACTCATGATCAGAACCACTGGGACCACATTTTAACCTTATTCCTAAATTTAAGGAAATTTAATTTTTAAACTAAAAAACTATTTCTGACACACATATGATACCAATTGAATCTACCATGGTAACATTAGAAATTTGTGGGCCAAGGTATTTAAATTATTTCATCATTAGGGTGACAAGACTTATTACCATGACAATCTGCTCCCTAATAAGAAAATAACATATCACATAAATAAAATAGATGATAAAAATAATACGGGAACACAAATTTCATGAAACTGAAGCATGCACAACTACAAATGTTATCTGGTGATCGTTTCATGATGTATCTGAATCTGAACCCCTATATATCACCCACACATTCTTAAAAAATTAATTGGATCTTTGATCATCTTGTACTGGATGGTATCATATAGACATAACAATTTCACTGGTCTAATGATGTTATCCTTATTGATGGGACGTTGATGCATGAGGGATAGCATGAACTCATCACCTAGATTTATATTTTCTCTCCCTAGAAAGAAGTATAAGAGAGAGAGGCTATACAATATCTAACTACAAATAGTTTTTTCTGTGAGATTCTCTCACACAATATATAGTGGATGCTCAAAATACCTAGTAGGGTTCCCCATCCCCCATTTATTTAACATCTACTAAATAAAAAATTATAACAAACTAAACTACTTAATTATTATTATTTAACATTTGATAACATTCCTATAATATATATAAAATATATTACATGATAAACTCAAGTCCATATCTCAACATGAAATTCCCACATAATATTAAATGAACCTCTAATATTAAAATTTTATTTGTTAGATTAATATTATTAATCATATTTAAATAACATCTATGAACTCGTAATGAAACAAATGCAACAAAATTAACTTTTAATATAATAGAAATAAAATTTCATATTCTATGGGGATATATTCCATGGTAAACAGGCAAGCCTCGTGGGGGGGCCCAAAATTTTATATATACATATACAAATGAATTTGAAAGAGACTTTAATATTCTATTGGGCGTGACCCTCTAGTCCTTTATCTCAATAGAACTGAATAATATTCATAGTTCAAGATAATTCTCTAGAAACCCATATGGCACCCTAAAGGGATGAGGAATGTCCTAGAAACGATAACCATATAACAGACACATATTGTGTACTACAATATCTTTAAATTTAGATATCTCATAATTTTGGATGCACACTTATGTCATCTATTTTTTTGGCTTGGTTATTATTTGATATTACTCTATGGATTTACCATTATACAACATTGGCCATGTATTTATTTAGGTACTACCATCCAGATCAACATGGCCTGAGGTATAATCCTTCCTTCACCTAGAAGATAGAAATAATATAATGACAATTCAACTAATGTCATACCACCAATGATGAAGCCAACATAAGCTACCTCACCCTGATTTCAGTGTTATATATTTTCCCTGGCATCAAAGCATGTGATTAAATTAGACACATTGATAATTATCTCTTGTTAGGAGGAAAATTCACATGTCTGTCGATAAAAAAACCCAATGAAACCCAATACATGTGGTCTTCCTATTGCCAGGTCTGCCCTCATGATCTCAATACTATAGATCATCATGTTCGAACATCAGGAGAAGAAGTATCAATATTTATGATCCCCCAACACTTGTTAGTCAAAAATCATGTGTGTCTAGTCTAAATGATTAATCTCTAACATATGACCTTTGTTTCTGATTAATTTCATAGTATCTCAAGGATATCATTTTAGATTGGTATTTTCAATAACCATTTTATATGATAATTAAAATAATGAAAATACTGTTAAATAGTGGGATAAGAAATATATAAAGTATAATTGTCTATATATATCATGTATTTCTATCTATATACATGAAATGGTTATCAAAAGTAATGAAAATGTTGGATCTAGTTAAACCACTTTATTAATAAGTAAACCATGCAAAAACCATGGAATATTTACTAGAAACATAAAATAATTTTTCTTCAATCACATGATTTGGGAAAACCATTCCCAAATCATATAGTCTAAAAAATGAACATCCCCCTAAAATGACATCGAAATCAATAGGAGTATACCCTAAATGTTAAACGGTAGATTTAAACCCAATTTAGTGAATCTGTGGGAGTCCAAAATCTACCCACCATGTCACTTTATTCCCCCATATTGTCTACTAGATGAATGTAATCAACAAATTAATCTAAAGGAAGGTTCAAGATTAATCTTGGACACAAAACTAGAATCATGTGACCCAAATATCCCACTTATTAAGAAAACATCAATAAAAATGATTTCCCAAAATATGATTCCATAAGAATCTTATGAATTGATTATTTATTTAGGAAAGTAGTGGTAAAACGTGTAAAATGGCATAACATGAACATATGAACACAAAAAATCAGACATACCAAAACATGAATGTGCTTTCCAAGACCTAAACCTAACTAATGTATGAAAAAATGTGACACCATCATTGAAAATGTGGCCTAATTCTTTAGAATGAATGTCACATCCATCCAATATATATATATATATATATAAACACCACAATAACAAGGAAACCATATGAAGACTATTTGTGGGTATAGTTAACATTTATAATTAATCTAACCTAGAGAAACATTAATGGAAAAACACAGAAGAATGATCCAATCAAAATAGGCAAGGTTTGTCAAACACAGTGTCAATAACCAGGGAAACTATTTCAATGTCGTGTTAGAGAGTGTATCTTCAAGGACATGAAAATATTACTGAGTGAAGAAAACTGATTGTTACATGCCCATGTACAATGAGAAACAACCCCAACAGGACCATATTTAACAATATAATCCCCAAAATGATTAATAAACTACATCTATCTCTATATATTTTTTCTGATTGAAGTTCACATTTATACTCACCTTGGGAATTAAATGGATGCGTTGATCAATATGTGGAATGTATTTGAGTCTATAGAACTTGATACTAAATATGATTATTTGTTTTTGATATTATTAGTATCATAAATCAGAAGTATTAGGATACACGTGAGATCCATGATTTATGGAAGAAATGGAGAAAGGGATACATTGTTTTGATTAGTAGTTTTTGTTTTTGATTGAATGGTTATAGATTTGGAAAGTGTGGGAGGTCCTAATAATTTATAATGTCAGTTAGATTATTCTATGTCAATCCTAATGTTATCTATGTCATGAAGAAGTCAACACTATATGAATAATTCTCTATATTAATAATGTATATAAAGTTGAGGACAATTGATCCCAATTCATCTATGTGATTATCACCAGATGTTGAACTACATTAAAGATATAGAAGTTTTAATTTCATAAATAAATAACTATATGGTTCATTGACTGAACCTATCAATCATATCAATCATCATTTACATAAATTTTAAATGAAATCTTTCACTATAGATAGTGGTCCATCCATCATAATATTCCACTGGTCCGTCGGTGGCAGACATGATTTTTTAGGAATTGTTTGGACCAATTAATGATGATAGTGGCCGTTTCCTAGAATGATGAAATGGAATATTTTAGAGACCAATCTACCTGATGAAAATCAAAAAATTAGGTAAAAATTTTCATCAAGTTATATTGTTCGACAAGTTGGATAAGAAAGAAAGAAGAACTATTATTTGTATTCTATATGGGTGAAGAGTTATCAGATAGTACATGAAACAGATCCATCAGAGTGAAGAAGAGACTGATTCATCTAATATGGTTGACTTCAATAATCGATCAGAAACTGGACTTATCGAATGTATCATGTGAAAATTATTAACAATTTAAAGAATGGATAATTTTTGAGAATATATTTCATATGTATTTTAAAAGATATAGTTTCTACAAAATTATTTTCATAAGGGTGGGGGTTGAATGCTAATGAAGCTGAATCATTTTTAGGGAATAATAACTTTGAAATATCGAAGGCTACAAATCTATCAAATTAGAATTTATAAGGACTCATCATGAAATATTAAATAATATTGTCTTTTAATCATTAATTTACTATCTCTTACATAGAGACTTTTTTATGTTTATATCTAATGAAAATTATGGATTAAATAAAAAATATCAACCAAAAAATGTAAAAAGGTTGTGCTAGTAAAACAACATCAATTTTTTATAATACCTAATTTTTATATAACAAATATGAAATATATTCATGAATATTCTTCACAAAAATAATGAAAGGATTTTAAGTGGGGTAATATGGGGCCCATCGATATCCCTAATGTTGTACTAGGGGCTACACAACCTAGAACAAAACTGATGAAAAATTTCAGATTTATTCTGCTCGTTTAGCACCTGGTTTTCATAACCATGTGGGTGAGCCCTTCCTACAAAAAACCATTTACAGTTCGCACATGATATAGAAATTTGTGCATTAGAATCCCGTGAAGTCCAATTTATGGTGATTTTTTTGTCCTAAAGTAATGTTTTAAATGAAACATTCCTTCCTTAATCATCCTCCCATGGAAATCCAGCTTCATTAATATCTATATTGGGCTCTTCATACGCCTAAAGTGATAATTTCTCTCAAGATTCAGTCCAGATTTTAATTTGGTCCCCATTCATCTAGTTGGATCCATATAAATATGATCTCAATTTATTTTAAATATATATAATTTTTCCTCTTCCCATTGATGATAGTATTTATTTGTATCCTCATATGCCGTATATTTATGGTGTTGATTCATTCTTTAGATCTCTTCCAATTCATCGAAAATTAGAGGCTAATAATTCATGAGTAGAGTTCTATGAGTATGATGTATGTGTTTAATATCTCATCACTCATGATTTATAATTTTATAAATTTTTGTTTCTGTGCACTGATTCCATCGAGTTTCATCTATTTAATTAATGTGCCCTGATTGTAGTTGTTATAACTATGTTCTAAGACCCATTAATTAATTATTATTCATTATTGGTTGTTAGGTCCACAATAATGACCACCCCATATAGTTTTTTGAAATATTTAAGGATTTTTGTGGCATATTATGTTTCTATGAGCCATTTTTTGGGTGTTCTTATGACTTCTTATACTAATTATAAGTCAACCTTAATTATGTTACTTTTTAATATTCAAATGGCTAGTGCCATGTTAAATTTCACATGTCCCAAATGGTAAATTATTTAATTTTATAAAGAAATATAAAATGAAAATCGAAATTATGTTTAATATATATGATATAGACGAATGTAATATAATCCAACATGTCTATAAGAACCCTTTCCATTTCTAACAGAAGCTATCAGAGTGAACAATATTAAGTGATTTTACATATATGGGTAGAATTAAATTTTTGATTTTCCTTAATCCATATCGCACTATTTAAATGCATGTATTAAGCCAAAGTTTCTTGTTAAAGGACATTCACATATATTAATTAAATAAAAGTATCATGACTTTGAGATTCTGGGGCACATTATGAAAAGCATGGATGGAACCTTATATATTTATTAAATGGAATAACCATCACATGGTATAAATTATTCTATGAATTGACTATATGTTGCATTGAATATCGACAGTCACATTATTATAGTAATGGTCACTCTTGATCTAGATTTTTTATACCCATGTTAATTCATTGAGCACTCGTGGACTCTATTCTAAATCAAGGATGTTAGTTTCCATGGTAGAGACCTACCATGGAACATGATCCTCATACATTAGTGGATTCCCAATATGACACCATGGAATATATCATTTACTGTTATAGGATTCCTTGGATACACTCATTGGATTCAGAATGGCATCTATAGACATGAGTTTCTTTGGTTACATCCTTGGGAATAACCATTGTTTATCCGTCATTGGGAATATCCATTTTTTATATTGATTTAAATTGGTTTTTTTCTTGGGATTCAGTTAAATTAATTATTTTAGAATTCCTTGGATGATTTTTCTTGTATTACACTCTTACACCTTAGCCTGAAAACAATTACTAATGATTTGGTGACACTTTTGGTCTAGGTTTTGTTTGTTATTACCATGGAACCTCTTAATTATTATTATCATCGTAAATTCCCTATTTTACGTTGGATAATTCAATATTACTTTTATGTGAGGTTTTAGGGATTTTCTTACCTCACATGACATAATTATACAGACTGGGACCTAATTAATTAAAGAATTTGTTATATGTTCAAACACCAGTCGTTGGAGGAAATATGTAATTTTGTATTTACATTACTGTACTTATATTTATATTTATATACCTAACTTCACATTGATTCGGTTAATATTAAATGTATATGATGTTATAGGAACCATTGTATGTGGCGTACTGATATTTATCTCAGACTATATTTTGGCCTAAACTATAACATTGGAATACTAGATGTGTCCAGGTGTTGATAAAGGGATGTATGTCACATTGGAAACTTTAGTGATTGATTACATACGATGGTTCTTGTTGTGGATAATCGATATAGTTCTTTGTATGGTAGTGATGGCATTTAGTTTCCTTATGATAAATTTTATAGAATTTATTCAGGAATCCTTTTATCAATGTTTTACAATTTTATTGTGAAACTAAATGTATCATTATTGGATATTTATTATTACTATGAGTTTTTACTATTTTTTATTATCTAGTTTTCTTCTATTCTAACTTCGGTTTATATAGAATGTGTTATTTACCTTTTATATTATCTCGATTTGATGTGATAAACTCTAGTAATGAGGGATTAGTTTCCACATGGACACACCGTAGGCACCCGTTTCTAGAAACCAAAATCTAAAATTCAGTGAGATTTTATTCAGCATATGTTGATCATCGGGCCTGAGGCAACTCTGAATGACAATCAGGTCCCAAATACCACAAAGTGGTATCAATGGAATTCCATTAATACCATACTATTGGAGACAATTTTTATAAGACCAGGAATGCTTAGAAGGTGGTTTTAAGACTTCCTTGTTCAGTGCTAACACATGTTTGGGTTAGATACTGAGCTTCCTAAATAAAGATTTTTGTTCAGATTTTTATAATTATAGTTGAAATAATTTCACAATTGAGTGACTGAAATTTTTTGTTGTGGTTATTATTATTATTCTTGTTTACATCTGTATTCATCATTTTCCCCAAGAAATGATGGAAATAATCACTGTTACATGAATCATTATAGGCACCATGAATTCACATTACATGTATACTCCATTCCATATAGGTGCATTTCACTACTTTAATTACATTATATGCATGTGATTATTGAGTGATCCTTGTTTTTATATTTTAATCGTACAACTCTTGGGATTTGATTGAGTAGTTTCATATTTCAATTCATGAGTTTTATGCACCATCATTGATTATAATGAGTAATTTACAAATTCAATCCATTAATTTTAATTTTAATTTGTTTTGATCTCCCATGTTTACACAATGGGACATGATTCACTTGGACAAACAACTCATTTGAATTTATCATTGATATCTGTAAATAAGAAAATATTAATTATAAAGTGGAATTTGACATTGAAAATGAAATTTCATCCATTAAATGATGAGGCAAGGTATATTTGAACATTTCTCTACTAGAACCCATGTGATATAAAAAAGATTACATAAACATACACAGACTTCTAATGGGGTAGTTGGCATATTATAACATGGTTAGTGATCCCATTATTTTTTCATCATCCACTATTGTTTCTATATATCTTCTAAAATATTTTTTTGAGGTCTGTTCTTATTATTTGTAGACCAATTCTTCCACAACATCCTCATGTTGTACACTCAGTGAGTATAGAGGACCATCCTCTTTATTTGGTGGGCCCTACACCTCTAGTCAAACCACCAGGAGTTCAACATGAGGAACTGACTCTTATACCTAATATGGGTACTGACGCTAAGCAACCTGATCCGGTCTTTTTTCTAATTAATTCCAAGAAAGGTGTTACACTCCACTCACCTATGATGGATGATCTAACCCGTGAGTTCATGCAACATCATACTCCAAATGTCTCAAGGGATGGAAGTATGTAAGCATCAATGTCAAGGATGGAGGCCACCATATATATCATTTAGAATCTAGAGATACCTATGGGGATGAGGTCCAATTATTCCGTGTACAGCTTGTGTGTTTGGAAGAATCTATATGAGATAAAGTTACCCTAGCTAGTCACAATCAGGACATTGAATTGGATCATTTACAAACATCCTTCTATGATCAGTTCATTCCTCATATGATAATAGATGATACTTACATAAAGATCATCTATATTGATTAGGCTTCCATGATAGTCATGGAATATTAATCACATATCAAAACGTTAGAATGCATTGACTACATTTATCATGCGATGATAATTCACATGTTAGATTCTCCAAGGATGGACTTTTGTATGTCATCCATACTCGAGTGAATGTTTTCTACCTATCTAAAATTCAGTAAATAATCAATCATTCTATCATTAATGAGCACATCCTAAGGGACGTTGATAGTCCTATGAATAGAGGATCGACACAGTGGTATCCCAATAGTTATTTATCTAACAGAAAACCCACACACAAGGTTTTTATTTATGGTGGTTGCATCCAGCATACCCATACTGGTATCTCTATGCTTCTTCATCGTTATGTAAGAATATATAACATGATGCCTTAGTGTGATGGGGACCCTCTGTAGTTCTGGGACTCTAGGAATATGGAAAATTTCATAAATTAAATTGGACCATTCCATCTACTTCTAGTCGATTATGTTCCACAGTATCTCTACATTTAAGGTACGGTTCCATTATTTTGACTGACAATGAGTTGGAGTAGCATCGATAGGACTATATTAGAAGGAGGTCATTACTATTGTAGTCAGACTCCTAATCACGAGTAGCACTGGTAGTGTGTTCTTAATTGAGGGATTATAGCTACAATAAACGGTCTTGTTTCAGGCCACTTGAATACACTACAACCAATACATGAGGATCAGGATGCAAGACCATTGATAGTATAATGTAATATTCCTGTATCCCCCACTGTAGTGCCTTCATTATTTTATACAAGTTCTTCACAATACTTTATTTCCTTTTCTATAGATGAAATCCTCACTCTACAAATATAATATTAATATAGTGTAATGACCCTATATATGCCCTTGGGAGTTTAGATGGATGGAATATTCCAAAGTAGGGATTGTCCCCTTGAAGAATGGATTTTACCTTTCTTATGGGGCCTCATGGATCTCGATATGATGGGATTTAGTGTCATTATTAGTTTGGATTGGTTGTTTCATTATAACCCCTGGGTGGACTACTATCATTACAGGGTGTAATTTACTTCATTAGAGTTTTGAAAATATCTACAGAAGGGTGAGTGGGTTTTCCAAACTCATAGAGCTAGATCTGAGCATTATGGCATAGGTAAATAACCATCTATAATGTGGGAGACTTGGGCCAGTAGTACTAGAGTAGAGTATCGTTGGCTAGTAGATCAATACCAATGCACTAACTATGCTCTAGGATCTCAATCACCAGTAAAAGAATCTCAATGCTAAGGGTTTCATAAATCCTAATACCTCCCCTTGAGGTTCACCCATTCGGTTCCATGTTGAATGGTTGGAACCCTCATCCATGTGTAGATTACCAACGATTGAGAATGATTATAGTCAAGAAATGATATCCCTTTTCACGAATGGATGAAATATTTGATCAGATTTAGGGAGTTGGGAGTTCTATATAACTGATCTGAGAGTGGGATATCATCGCATGGATGTCATTCCATCAATCCTACCTCATATTTTTTTGGTTTCATGTATGTTCTTAATGGGTTCCTTGTAATGTTTTATAGTCTAATGAGCATGCTCTATATTTTCATGGATTTGATGAATACAATATCCACCAAAAATTTTATTATTTTTTCATCATCATTGTTGAGGAAATCTTGGTGTATTATCACTCTTGAAGAGACAATTATAAACATATTTTTATCATTATAAGTAAATTGAGTTAGATTAATCCTGACACGAGTCGTACTAAGTGCCACATCTGGATCAAAAAAATTCAATTCTTTCGTTATATTATCTTAAAATATTTATTCATTGTTGACCCAGAGATGGTGGGTGTTGTAATGTTCAATATGCAATGTAATGCCTCAACCATAGTTACCTAGAGTTGGTGCATTATTACATAGCATTGGCTTGATTACAATGAATCAAATCCTGATTGACTGATCATTTTAGTAGCCTTGTAAGTACTATATACATTCGTAAGTTGTTACATTACATTATAAAATAAATACCAAAAATAACATTGTAAAATTTGGCCAGATTTAAATCCCTTAGACTATCCCTGTCAGTCAGTCATAATATGATTATTTGCATCCAGGAAAAAATAAAACATAGAAATGGGTGAGATTAAGTTCTCAGTAAGCATATAAATATAACAGAAACCATCATAAATAAGAATAAACATTTAAGGAAATGTATAAGACTATAAAAAATATTTTTAAATAAAAAATTCATCATAATATGGGAAAAATAAATCAAATAAATCTATTTACTTATTCTCATTTATATTATACTAGTCTAATAATCACATGTAATATTAATATCAAATTTCATAATGATTGAATGTATAATTCTGGACATCACAACCACATAGTCAAGGCCTTTTACCAAGACTATAAAAATGATTTTTTCATGAAATTGTCCCAATACCCATGATTGTCTCATAAGACATACCAATCCATCGAGGATCTATATTGGGCTCCTCCGGTCACTTACTAAGTCAAATTAATTCTACTTATGAAATGGATGAAACATAACATAAACATTCGTTTCAAAACTAGAATATGAAATGCTAATACATTAACCATAAACCTTGAATGGTATAAAAATAACACATTTGTAGTCAATCATATAAAAAACAATCAATAAAATATTGGATATTTCATCACAATATAGAAACCTTAAACAATTGAAAAGTCAATCAAAAGGATGTTGATAAAGATGAAATCAAAACGATTTGAGAGAAATATCTCTTTGAATTTTTAAAATATTTAAAAGGCATGTAATTATAAATGAAAAAATTGATTTTGAAAATATTTATATAATATTATAAGAGAAGCTTCATAGTTTTATAATGTCAAAAAATAGATCCACTCGCCATATAATTTAAAAAACCATTCTGTCGTTAATTTTTTTCGAAACTTTCGTAAAGGACATTTTTGGAAAATGATGGAAAAGTTCCCTTATAAACAATTTATAAAATATAGAAAAGGGTAAAATTAATTTATCCCACATTATAGAAAATTTAAAAATATTATGAAATACATTTTTAAGAAACATGGAAGTTTATGATAAATGGTTCCCAGTAAATACCCACGTAAAAACAACCTCAGATAATGAATAGATTATAGAATTAACGATTATCTGGTAGTTTTCCTTAATCATGGGTATGTTAACCTATTTTATAATAGTTAAATAATTTTTATTAAATTATATAAGAACCACATACAAAAATATGATATTATATGTTATCTTTTAATATTTCATTGTTAATAATATTTTAGTAGTATCATCATTTTGGGTGTTAAATGATTTGTTTTCCATTATATGATTTGTTACAGAAGCCATGTTTCTTATGTAAAGGATGTATTTTATTAATTATTTTAATGATATTAAGTTCTAAAACATTATTTTGAATCATAAAATGAAAATTATTCTTCAATTATTATGATCGGGAATGAATTTCATCGCATTCGTGGAGACGGTAATCTGTACGTACAGAAAAGTGAAAATATCATTCTATTTATGGAGAAATCTTATGTAATTGGATAGAATTTCAAATATAAAAAATAATTAACATGTTATATTTATTATAAACAGCAGTTATAATCATTATTAAACCCATCCATATAATGAAGTGTTCGGATAACAAACTACACCACGACGTGGATACAGTTAGTCGTACGTACATACCTATGGTGACATGTCGTTCATTGGATAGATAAAATAATGAAAATGGTTGTAAAATATTTATATTAACATCATAGTTTGTATAAGGTACTTTAATTATTATTATTTTATATAAATAACAATGAAATAGGATGTGGAAGAAGAAATGATCTTTGAAAGAGGTGGTGAATTTATTACCTCTTCTGCGGGTGTTTCCTTTTGCGTTGATCAAAAGGGCTCCATAGGATGGAATTCGGATCATAGTACGGTCTCTATAACAAAGTGAGGATAGTTGGGAGGATATTTGAGTAGGTGTTGGCTGAGATAAATGTATTTGGAGGTGTGATTTTGAGAGAAATGGAAGTACCATTTTATAAGAGAGGTCAGGGTCACTTTTGGGAAATCTTAAAATATTGTTCTATTATACAATAATATTTGATTTATAATGGCTCCAAAATTGTTTATATATAGGGTAAGGTGGTAATGGGTCTAAAACCTCTCATAAAATACGTTTTGGATAGGTTTAGGTCACCATATTAATCTTATCTATTAGATTAACCTCTTAGTTAAATAGTTTATATTTAATCATGTTTTCATGTATTATTATAATAAATGGTTAATATACATACTGTAAAAAACTAAATGAACCCCCATTGGTTCACTATTGATATATATAACCTTATATAATCCATTTTTCTAGTGATTTAATTTTTTGGAATATTATATCAAATAATAATATAGTTTTTTTAAAAAAATCATTTGTGTGAATTTTGACACAATTTGGTATTTTGTTTTTGTGAAAGTCATAACAACATTATCACATAGAATTTTTTTTAATTGACCGTAACATGTAATATTATCCTATAAAAGTATTTCAATTCATGAAAAGTCTCAGTTTATATTTATTTGTATTCTTTTAATATCATTTATTATAATTGTTCATTAATAAGGTAATTACTACATCATTATTGTGTTATAAATAAATTTAATTATATAATTTATATAAATTATAAATAAAATTCAATTATTGTAAAATAATTATATAATTCTAATTAATTTTTATAATCAAATTTATATTATTTATAACCCAATATTAAAATTGTTTTTGTTATTAAACATTGAATTTAACACTTTTATCTCTTCTTTAAATAATAATAATAATAGATGTCCTAATGTATTCTAAGTGGACCAAAAGGATAATATATCATTACTAAGGATTTGTTTTGTCAAAATTAACTTATCCAATAGAATTAGGACCTGTGTTGGGGTAATTATAATTTCATTTTTTTACAATTAATTACACTATTTACTTTTATTTGTGGTAAATATAAGTTAATAGTTACTATTCACAAAATTAAATTCACCATATTGAACCACATTTTACATAATGATGTCAACTAGGTCTCTCATATATTTGAAATTCAATTCACAGAAGAGGTAAAATTTTGTTTTATGAAAATTTCCAAATGCGCCTTGAAGGTGGGTAAAAGACAGAAAAAGTTCAATAAAATTTTATATATGTAATATTATTATAAAATGACTCCAATTAATTACATTGAACATGTATAGGTATTATGTATCTATTTTTTCTTGATATAAATTTAAATAAAATAACTATATATTTAAAAAAAAGTCAGTTTTAAACAATAACACAGTGTTTTCACTATTCATGAAAAATTCAATTTTTTCAGAAAAATACGAAAAATACACCCTACGAAAAATTTGATATTCTGAATAAAAAAATAATGTCCATTTTGAAAAATAATATATATAATATTTAAAAAAATGGTATTACTATTCAAAATTGCGAGACTGATTGTTCATGGTGAGTTAGAACTCAATGTGGCATACATTTCAAGCTATTGTATTAATGATGAATATTGTGGATTTTTGGGGGTGTTACATTCTTCCTTCCATCATACAATTTCATCCCCGAAATTTATAGAATATTACAGCAAAAAATTATTTAGGTGGTTCTTCGTCATATGTTCCTTGAGTTCCCACATTACCTCTTCCATCTTATGGTTTCTCTATTGAATTTTCACCAGATGAGTCATCTGGTATCTCATCACTTGTTCTCTAGTATCACGAATCCTGATTGGATATTCACAATAAGACAGATCGGGTTGTAGTTCTATTTCTTCCTAGGTGAGTAAATGCAATGGGCCAGACATGTATTTTCATAACAGTGATACATGGTAAACATAATGAACATGGAAGAGTCTTGGCGGTATTTCCAAATGATAAGCTACAATTCCAATTCATTCTAGAATTTCAAATGGTCTGATGTACTTGGGACTTAATTTACACTTCTTATCGAATCGTATAACACCCTTCCATAGAGATACATTCAAGAAAACATAATACCCTACTTGAAATTCCAAATCCTTCCTTCAGTTATTGGAATAGCTCTTTTTCCTACTTTGATATGCTTTAATGTGGGTATGAATACTCTTTACCTTTTCCATTTATTGATAAACATGTAATGGCCCTACTAGTTTTCATTCGACAACATCATCCCAACAAGTTGGTTTGTGACATCTCTTTCTATATAACGCCTCAAATAATTCCATCTAAATACATTAATAAAAGCTATTACAATAAAAAAAATTCTAAAAATGTAAAAATTTATCCCACGTACATTGAATGTAATGTGATCAAGATCTCAACAAGTCTTCTGGGGTTTGAATAGTCTATTCTGATTTTCCATTGGTTAATGGGTGGTAGGTAGTGATCGAATGAAGTTTAGTATCAAATGCCTTCAGATGACTTTCCAGAATTGTGATTTAATATCGGGATCACGATCAGAAAAAATCGATTGGGTACTCCCTGATGGCTTACAAATTCATTAATATATATTCATTCTACATGTTAAAGTGGTAAATCTTCTTTTAAATCTTTAAAATGCACTGAATTGGTAGGAAAATAAAAATGACACATATTGCATCATTTCTTCTAGGAGTCATTGGTTACCCCATGAAAATTTTCATTGTAATATCATCCCATTTCAACTCATGTATGGGAAGTGGTTTCATGAATAATCCATGATGTTTTTTTCCAGCCTTAACGATTTGAAAAACCATACATCTTGACACATAATAAGAAATCTCCCTCTTCATTTATCCGACAAAAAATGATTCTTCTAATCTCTAGACATCATAGTGATACCATGGTGGATAGTGAATTTACATTTGTGAGCATTATCCAACAATTTCCTTTTGAGACCAGGTATATCAGGAACACATATTCTCTTCCCAAATCTCAAAATTACATCTTCATATATAAATTCAATCAATCTCCCATCATACACAACATTAATATTATTTTGAAACTGTTAATCATCAGTTTGAGAACCTTTATTCCTTTCTAGTATAGATGGTTTAACACCCTTTTGAAAAATTATTGATGTTTCACCTTCCAAGATTATTCCCATATCAACATTTTCTTGATCCATAAACATAATATGCATTTCAACACTAATCTTGTTAAAAACACGATGATTCATTCTTCTCAATGAATCTTCCACCTTATTTTCCTTCCCCGAGTGGTAGTGTATAGTAAAATCATAATATTTGAGTATTTCAAGACTTCTTATTTGCCTCGTGTTTAGTTATTTCTGTGATAAAATATACTTCATTCTCTTGTGATTTTTATATATCTCACATTTTCTATCATATAGATAGTGTCTTCATATCTTCAAAGCAATGATTGCATCTTAAACCTCAAGACCATGTGTGGAATAGTTTTGGTCATGAATTTTTAGTTTTCATGATTCATAGAAATAATCCTTTCATTCTACATAAGGAAACATCCATGAACATCATTGATGCATCACTATAAATAAGAAACCCTTCTTTCCCAGATGGTAGAGTCAAGATAGGTACATTTACAAATCATCTATTCAGTTCTTAGAAACATTGTTCATTGTATTTTTTACAATCAAATTTATCCCCTTTATGTATGATCTTGGTTAATGGGTTTGATAATCAAGAAAACTTTTGTACAAAACATCCATAATAACCTTCTAAACCAATAAAACTATGTTCCTCAGTTATACTTGTCTATGCTGGCCATTTTTGGATTTCCATGGACTTTAAAGTATATAAAAAGATTCCATCCTTACAAACAATATGACAATGAAAATAAAATTCTTGAATCCCGAATGCACACAAGCTAAACATCCCATATAATTCATTTCTTCTAAGGGTTTTCAGAATAGTGTGAAAGTGATTTTCATGATCTTTGTAGCTTTTTGAGTATACTAAGATATCATAAAAAACACCACTACAATTTCATCAAGATATTCCTTGAAAACTCTATTAATTAGATCTATGAAAACATATGGTTTATTAGTCAATCCAAGAGGCATTACTCTAAACTCGTAATGACGGTACCTAGTTTGAAATGCTATTTTCAGAATGTCTTTTTTCTTCACACACAGCTGATGATATCTAGATCGAAGTTCAATATTTGAAATATATTGAACTCTGTGAAGTTGGTCTAATAAATCATCACTCTGAGGTATGGGATAATTTTTTATTATTGTTATATCATTGATCATCCTATTGTCGATGCACTGCCTCATAGATTTATCTTTCTTCTTAACTAAAATAATAGAGTCTCCCCATGAAGAAACACTAGGGCGAATAAATCAATTATTACTCAATTCAACTAGTTGTTTCATTAGTTACACTAATTTATACTTGCCATTATATAAGTGGTCTTATATATGGGCCTTTAACTAGGAATTAAATCAATGGAAAACTGTATTTCTCATTTTGTAGGATATCCTTGTAAATCCTCTAGAAACACATTAAATGTTCCTTCAAAATATTTATGTCCTCTATTTCAAAATTTTGTTCATCTCCCATAGTTATTTCATTTTCTTCCTCCTAAATAATTGAATTTAGTTGAGATAATCGCGGTGGATCTATAATAATTGAGATCTGATGTTTCTTCTCTAAAGATAAGGTCCTCCTTATATTCGTCAAAAATTATAACCTCCTTCTTATTACAATAAATTTTCACATCATGGTCCGAAATCCAATCCATACTGAGGATTGTATCAAATTAAATATTGGGTATGATGATGATATCAGTATATAAAGAACATTTATATGCCATAATGTGGACGAATTCAGATAACATTGTTGCAATGATACTTCCATTGTGAGTTTTGACTAACAACTCCCTTGTTAAATAAAATCTGAATTATCTAATTTTTGTATAAAACTGGGAAGATATGAAAAAATTTGATGATATAGAATTAATTAAATTATTGGATAAATTTGAGGAATCCATTAAATTACCTTCCACCATGTCAATCAAAGCTTCATCATAAGAAATATGGATCAAATAATCTTGGCCTTTCTCCCTTATCCTTTTCTGAGGTAAATTTGTTTTGTGCTTAGGACTTTCATTTGAATAAATCTCCATTTCATTACCATTTATGTATTCAAAATTGATAGCCTCTTTATTTCCTTTAAATAACGATCATGGTGTCCTTTTTCACCACAATTGTAATATACTACCATTACCTTCAGGAAAAAACCGAGGTGTTTCTTCCCACATTTACCATAGGATGAAAATTAAGCTTTCCCTCCATCCCCTTATTTCCATTTGCAATGTGTTCAATACATCTATTCTTCTATTGGATTGCTTTAAAGTCGTAATACATTGAGAATTCCATTTCGATCTTGATAACACCTGAGACAATATCTTTATATGATGAGAGGGATTGTGAGACTCTTGCTCGGTGGAGAAATGGTTTACACCCATCGAAGAATTGATCAATCTTACTCCTTGGGATTCATATATAATTTTTTGCATGCCTTGCTAATCCTGTGAACTTAGCCTCATACTTTGTGACATTCTCATTCTTCCTTTGGCCTCAGGCTTAGAATTTGTCTTTCCACATTCCCTCCATGGTCATGAAGAGAGTATTATTCTATAAAAAGATCTTTAAACTCCATCCATTACATATATGATACTTATTCATCTACTTTTGTGTTTTTAATTATAACCACCATTTATTTTAATCTCTCATGAGGTGATAAACTACCATGAAATATTTTCCCTTTTTTTACTCCCCAAAGCATAAAATATTTTCTTTGAGGAACATATCCTTTGCTCACCTAGAAATGGATTTGTAATACCATTGAATGTTGGTGGTTTTTTCTTCATCAAGCTGTCTAACATTGTTCTTTCGCATTGTGTATTAGGGTGCTCCATACAAGTAAGGTTTTTATTCATAACATGAGTGAGTTGTCTTAGTATGGCGGTGAACTGATCAACACCAGTTGCATCACTAACTCTAGAATAATTATCTTGATTAGGAGGGAAATCCTTATATAGATTATGTGTGTTGATATGGTTTCCATTCCATCTACTATGTAACATTTCTAAAAAATGGAATACAATATGTCAGTTTGTGAATCAGAAGACATAATTACAAAATATTAAAACACTTAACGTAAATTGAACAGTTTATTAATATAACCCATAATCATAAAAATTGTTTTCCTTGAAGAGGTATATACTCATAAATCCTTCATAATTGTTTTTAAAAAAAATATGAACTATCCTAAGTATATCCCCCAACAGTGTCGTAACCAAGAGTGCAGTAAGTCCAGTAGTCATGTTCCAGGATACCTCGGGACAAGCCCCAAACTCCTTGTCATAATTTTAACACGAATCTAAATGAATGTCAGATCCTCATCTACCATCTTGTTTCCAAAAATGTATTTATTTCTTGGAAATCAAATAAAATCACTACATTAACAAAATTCTAGAAAGTTGCTATACAGTAATCCACAATGTTAATATTAGGGTAGTGTTATTTATTCTTAGTCTTTCTAAATCTATCTTCAAATTTTTGTACTAAACATTCTCTGATACCAACTATTATGCCCCAACAACAGTTACCCAGATTCGGTGCATTATTTCATAACATCGGCATGATCACTAAGGATCAAATCCTGAAAGTCCGATCTATTTAGTATCCATGGAAGTACTAGATACATATTTTTGATTTACCATAAATTATAAAATGAAAAACAACAACAACATTGTCTATTTTGACTGAATTTATATCCCCTAGACTATCACTTAATTTATGTCATAATATACTTCTTCGCATCCTGGGAAATATAAAACATAGAAACAGGTGATCTCAGGTGCTTAGTAGGGGGAAAATATAAGGGATACCATCATAATAAAACACAAACATTTATGAAATGTTTAATAATAAATCAGAAGCCATTAAAACATATAATTCAGAATAATATGTCCAAGATAAATCAAATAATGACATTTAATTATTCCCATGGATATTTCACTAGTAAAATAATCACATGTAATATCAATAACCAATTTCATAATGATGGATTGCATAATGTCAGACATCATAACCACATAGTCAATTCATCGTGACAAGAATACAAAAAATATAATATCAATGACTTTTTCTACGTCATTAATGTGTCTCATGAGACCTACCAATTTATCAAGGATCTATAGTAGGGCTCCACCCATCACATACTAATTCCAATGCATTCCTCAAATGAAAAGGTTGAAACATTACATAAACATTAATATTAAAACAAGCATACGAAATGTTAATAATTTAACAATAAACAATGAATGGTATAAAAATAATACATCCACAATAAAACATATCACAAGACATTCAATACAATATAGAATATTTTATCATAATTAATCAACTTCAAACAAGTTTAAAATCCATCAATAGGATGTTGAAATAGATGAAACTAAAACTATTTTATAGAAATATGTCTTTGTATTTTGAAATCTTTCAAAAGTCACGTAACTATAAAAGAAAACATTTATTTTTAAAAAATTCTTATAATATTTTAAGGGAAGCTTCAAAGGTTTCATAATAGAAAAAAATAGCTGCACTCACCGTATAATTTAAAAAATCCTTTATTACTTAATTTTGTCGAAATGGTCGTAAAGGACCTTGTTTGGAAAACAATGGAAATATTCATTTATAATCATTTTATAAAATTCAAAAACCGGTAAAAATTAAAATAACCTATATTTTAGGTAATTCAAAATATGTTTTGAAATACATTATTAAGAAACACGAATGTGGATGATAAAGAGGTCCTAGTAGAAACTCATGTAAAAACAACCTCAGATAATGATGAAATTGTAGAATGAACACTTACCTTGTAATTTTACTTGACTGAGGTTATGTTAGCCTCCTGTATAATAGTTAAATCATATCTATCAAATTATAAGATAACCGTAAATATAAATATAATATCATATGTGTTCTTTAAATATTTATTTGTTAATAATATTTCAGTAGTATGATCATTTTGGGGTTTAACTAATTCACATTCCTTTATATTCTTGGTTACATAAGCCATGTTTGTTATGGATAGGATGTGTTTGATTCATATTGATAATTTTATTAAGTTATCTAACATTATATATAACTTTAAAATAAAAATTATTTTTGACTGGTTATGATGGGGAATGAATTTCATCGCATTTGGGGGGATGATAATTCGTATGTACACATGAGTGAAAATATAATTATACTGATGGTGAAATTGTATGTAATTGGATTGTATATCCTATATAATGATAACATAAAATTTTATATTTATTATTTAAATCAGTTGTACTCATTTTTATTCCCATCCAAATAATGAAGTGTTTGAATAACAAACCACACCACAATGTGGAGACGGTAAGTCGTACCTACACACATATAGCGACTTGTTATTCATAGGATGGATAATATAATGAATATTGTTGTACCATATTTATAATAATGTATTATTATGTATAAGGTACTTGGATTATTATTTTTTTATGTAAACAACAAAGAACGTGGAAGTGGAAGATAAGAGAACTTTGAAAGAGATGGTGAAATTATTACCTCTTCTTCGTGTGTTTCCTTTTGAGTTGATCAAAAGGGATCATTAGAATGGATTTATGGTCAATGTAAGGACTCTAGGTCAAATTAAGAGTTATTGGGATGATATTTGTGTACGTATTGGTTTTGAAAAATGAATTTGGTGGCTTTATTTTGAGAGAAGGGGAAGTACCCATTTATAAGATATGTGAGGGTCACATTAGGATAAGCTTAAATGTTTATTCTATTATACAATTATATTCCGTTTATAATTTCTACAAAATGATTTATTTTAAGTATAAGGTGCGTATGGTATGAAAATGTGACAAAATAAACGTTTTAGAGAGGTTTAGGTCACCATATTAACCTTATCTTTTAGATTTAAGTCTTAGTTAATTTCTTTAACTTTTACCATTTATTCTTGTATTATTATAATAAATGGTGAATAAACTATCTAAGAAAATCTTGGAGAACCCCACATGGTTATTTATGGATATATAATATCATATCTAAGTCATTTAGATAGTCCTTAGATTTTTAGGTACATTATATCAATTAATAATATGAAAGTTGTTTTTAAAACCAATTTATGTAAATTTCGACATTATTTTTTTGTGTGAAGGTCATAACAACAATATCACTTCGAAAAAGTATATTTAATCAACCCTAACATGTTATATTATATAATAAATTTATTGGAATTCATCAGAAGTCTAAATTTAAATTTATATGGATATTTATAATATCAATTATTTTAATCAATCCTTAATAAGGTAATTACGATATCATCATTGTATCAAAATTAAATTCAATTAATTAATGGCTAAAATTTATAAATAAAATTCCATAATGTATAAAATATTTCTAGATATATAATTAATATTTACAGTAGAATTTATCTATTGTATAACCCTATATTAAAAATGGATTATTTGTTAATATTTGAAATTATAACTTTTAACTCTTCATTAAATAAAATTATATAAAATTTACTAATCTAGACCATGGAGACCAAAAGGATCATATTTTATTCCTAAGGTTTATTTTTGCATAAATACACATTTCCAATAGAATTATCTCATGTGTAAGGGTAATTGTAAAATCATTTTCAACATTAATTACCCTATTTACTTTTGACCATGGTAAATAAATGTTAAAATTTTCTATTCACTAAAAACTATTTTATTCTTAATGAACAACATTTTACTTACTAATTTTAACAGTTTATCTTGGTTTTTTGAAATACAATTTATATAATTGGTAAAATTAATTTTTATGCAAGCCTAGAAGGTGGGTAAAAGTTGATAAAAAGTTCAATAAAATTTTATATATCTAATATTATTATAAAATGAAACTAATGAAATTCATTGATCATATATTTGTATTATGTATCTATTTTTTACTTTTTATTAATTTAAATAAAATAACTAATTATTTTAATAATAATTCGGTTTTAAATAATAACGTAGTGTTTTTCACTATTCATTAAAAATTGAATGTTCTTAGAAAAATACAAAAAATTCACCCTAAGATAATTTTGATATTATGAATACAAAAATTAAGTACATTTTGAAAAATAAAATTTATAAAATTTCAAAAAGTGGGTATTACAACTCATAACGACTAGTGTTATTGGTCGTGGTCTTCTAGAACTCGATGTTCCATACAGCACGAGCTTTTTTATTAAAGAAGCCTTCTGTGAATTCTTGGTGTGTTACACACATCCAAATATTTTTCTATATATGGAGTTTCATGGAGATGGATATATTATATAGGTATTTTATTCATGGATTCTCATTATTTTCTCACCTATAACTATTCTTACAATGATTTTTGTTAAGTTCATACGGTCAAAAGAGTTAACGAAATAATTTTAGGAGATAAAATGATGTGTTCTCTTGATACCTATTCATGTTCTTCCAGGTCCTGGGAGTTGATATATTATTTTCTGTAATGAAACCAAAATTGGACATGGTGTTTTGTTTTTACATGTGGATAGAGTTATTTTTTATGGACCTCGAATGTTGAGGCCTCATGAGAGAAATTACCTGATGCACGACCAAGATCTAACATTAGTGGTCTGTGCCTTATATTGCTGGAGACCCTATATGATGTGATAGTTCATTATGGTGTATACTGACTATAATTGACTAAAATAAATCATTATACAATATGAATTGAATATCATACAATTAATATCAGTCGAGTTTCATAATTACTATGATTGTTTTATTGCTTATATGCTTAGGAGATATAATTTAGTAGTGGATGTGATAAGTCATAAAAAACATGACCAATCCGTATGGGAAATAAGTGACTAATAGATATTGATGGAGCTAATTTCTATGTTGAATATAGAGTTTCTCTATTTTCATGATTAGTATTATCATCCTACCTTGAGGTTTACATCTTCCCTCCATAAGTTAAAGAGAATTATATTTTTAGATCATGGGGTCCATGTTTACCATGATAGTATTTCATGGGTTGACATGCATCTAGATTGTTCCATGGATAGAGATGAAATTTTATATATAAAAGGATGTTTCATGGTTCATAAACACATGAGAGAGGAGTTGGGGTGATGTTCCCATCCTTCGTAGTGAGATGTTCATCCAAGAATCTTTAGGATGTATTGAGATATGAAATGCCAATGTTGTTGTCCATGGATGAATTATCAAATATCGAGATTTATTAATAGTTGTTCCACCATTCAGTAGATGAAGGTAGAGTACCACATGCCAGAAATAATTTTATAGATACATTAATTCATATAATGGAAATGGTAGTATGTTTCCATGGACCATTTTGTCATTTCATTGAGGTCTTCTAGGGGTACCAATGTTGTTTGGGTAGTTATTGTACGACTGATTAATGTAACCCCACTTTTTTCTTATTATGAGTACATTCTCATATTATGATCTAGGAAAATAGAATGTCTGTTAGATAATTATACTATATTGGGTCACTTGTGCTATCATTTCAGATAGGGATTCTTATTCCATGGAAAGGTTTTGGCGAGGGTTGTATAAGGCTAGGGGTATACAGGTGCTTATGAGAATAACCATTCTCCCTCAGACTAATAGATGATTGAAATAGATGATAAAGGTTTGGAGAGGATATGCTCTAAGAATGAATTCACAATTTCAGTGGTTCATGGTAAAAGAATATCTTTCTTATTGAGTTGTCCTATAATAATAGCTTTCAGTTGATGATATAGATGTATCCTTTTGATGCATTTTAGGGTAGGTCATGTCTGTCAACCATGTGATGGATACATGTAGGAGAAGAATACCTATTATGTCTTTGTCTCATATAGGATACTTATGATAAGGTTCATGTGATTATGAAGCATATGCCGATTGGTAAGTCTAGGAAGATTCTTATATTGATCACCAATAATGACCTTGGGGGTTCGAAGTCTTGGATTCTTTTTTTTTCATCTGTTAGTTAGGATATTGAATTTTTGGATACAAATAATAGGGATGTTTTCATCATGCATAATTGGGAAATTTTAGATTCTAGGTTTATTTGTTCAAATTGGTATTTGGTTTCCACTACCTCAAATGTATCGTTCCATGCATGGAGTCATTCGTGCTTCCCAGCTTTTTCAGTATCATGCAGACCCATTTCAATAATTAGATCCCCATGATGTTCAGTTAGATGTAGATGCTTCATTTGAGTGGTATCGTATATAAATCATCAAAAAGAGCATGATGGAACTCTGAGGCTAGTCTATTTATAATTTGAAATCATATACATATTTTGTTATTACTTTATTATTTATTTTGACCAATTTACTCAACAATTCACTAGGTGTGAGTTTTTTTGTAGGAATTATGATTTCTATATTTCTAATTGAAAAATGTAGAAAACATCAAATTTTTATATAACACATATTGAAACTATTTTACATGACATGTAGTATCATGTCACCACATTCTATAAGCTGGGAAGATAGTGAGGAAAAATTTAAGGCTATAAATATCATTACATGATGTGAATCATCATTATATGATGGGAACCTTCCTTACACAGTGTGAATGAATAGTCCACAATGTGAAGCATTCAAATAATATTTCCTTTTATCCCCATGAATATTCACAATGTGGTATCTAGTTATATTTCATGAATGGATAAATTATTTCAAATCTCAAAAATGATTCGTTCGTGATATGTGTACATTCAAAAAATTCATAGAAAAACATGTATTAGTATTACCTAACGTGAATTCCTATTAAACATTTTGTAATAATTCGTCCATATATAAAACTATAGGTGTATCCGATTTGGGGGTTGGAAGACCCTATTTCATTCAATTTCCCCTCATCCAATTCTACTCCCACTACTAAAAACTCAAATATCGTAGTTTATTTTAAATATTTTAAAACAATGAAAGAATTTTGGAATGATTTCAAAGTCGTTATTCATCCTGTTTTACATTCCTAACACATTTAATCTTTTTCTTAATTTGGATTAGTATTCCATGAAGAATTGTTTCATATTTTATTCCCACCATTATTTCAAGTATATAAATTAGTATCAATTGTGGTTGAATCCATCTTATTATTGTCAGTTCATGATATAATTTTCATCAACTCAAGAAATCACACTCTATTCATGTTCTTTAATTGTTTAATACTAATTTCGATGTATAATGTCTGTTTTTTTATAATCTCATTCCCTTTCATAATTAATTCAATACAGAGTGGCCAAACCAGCTAGGGTAGGGATCAAGAGTTGGAGTATCTAAACTCAATAAATAATTAATTATCAACATGGTAACGTTAATAGATTATTAATTAGGATAAATTACTATGGTTTCTCCAATTCATTCAATGATCCCAAACCATGAGACATTTGAATGAATTATCATATCCAAGGTGAAGTAGAAAAGTATTTGACCAATAAATTATAACACATTATGACTTAGAATCTAAGATTCATGAATCTAGGTTTTCACTGTCTCTATACAAATGAAATATTAAATTCTAGGTAGAACTATTTTGTTTCACTATATTCAACCAGTGACTATCACTTTCATTGAAGGATATACATTATGATCGTACCATGTTAGAATTGAGATCATTCATTCTACCAAATGAAAAATATTATTCAGATCTGGTCCTTATTCCTAATTTTTAACTTCAAATCATTAAAGTTGGTATTCTCAAACTGAACCAATCTCATGATAAGTCCTACATCAAAAGATTCATTGGTGTAGGAATCCATCTCCAACGCAATTCGTTGTGGGATCGCCCCTACACTATCACTATACTACATCTTAGTAGAATGTGAAGTTTGAGAAAGAATAAAAGCTAATATGATTGCATCCCACCTGAATTAAATGACACATGTGAGCATTTCAAATTTTGGCACTATTAATGGTGAATTATTTTGCATCACACCGAATCCAAATGGAACAATAACATGTGATTACCTTTGCCTTTTCCCTATTGCAATCATTTTTCCCTTTTCTCCTGGACAACAATTTTTACTTCATGTGGATTAGTGCATGTGGCAGGTCCTATTACTAAATCAAGGAGCCTTGATGAACAATAATATATTTCCTTCAAGCCTGAAGTTGATATGTATATCAATGAATTACACTATTAAAAAATGGTTGACCAGAGAAATCCTACTGTTATAAATCTACATAACCTACGAGAAATTCTACCATGAGTCCCTAGAAAGAATTCAATTCAACAAGAGAGAACCATCTTGGTTTTTGTAAAACCATATATCCCTAGGGCTATTCCAACTATATTTCATCCTCTTATATATACACACACTTTTGAAAATAAATAATGAACTCATTCATGAGATCTAGAACATGGGCTAATTTAGCGGGATTAAATGTTATGTTTTCCATAAAGACATTTCAATCTTCCGGGAAGTCTATGATACCATTAGCTTCTAGGGAGTATCTTGTGATGAAATCATACTTCATTTCCTTCCCTTCTCTCTATGAGATCGAGTAAAATTTTTGAATACAATTAAATGACCCATGTTAATCACGATTTTGGAAGATATATAAAAGTAGTTCGTAGAAAAATACATCCCACAAATCTGGATATGAAATTCAATGAATGATATTACAAAAATCACTTAGATGGATCGATAGTCTACATGGGAAACTTGATACAGATTCTAGGAACTTATGATAAAATATCTACAACACAGACTAGATACGTGGATCTTACTCCAGACATTTTACCAATGCCTCTAGCCAGCTGAACAAACAATTCTCGATGCTACAGCTGATTGTGGGAAAATGGTCAAGACACATGAATCAGAAAGAGATATTTTGGATGAATTATATCACTATTCATTCTCGTGGATGAGTGATCTTGGACCACGTCAGTGTATAATCCAACATGTTGAAGAGAATAATCATCAAGATTCATTAGTAGATGCCTTAACAATAAAAAACACGAATTATTAAAAATAAGCACTCTACCTCCAACTACATTAAATGATATAATGTAATGAGAAATGTGTGGTGTACCAAACATATACCATTACTGTAATGTAGGAATTTATGGGCTACAAACTCATGGCTATAATTATATTAATTACAATCAGAAAAATCCGCCATTCCAACCCCACCAGCACTATCAGCAGAGGATGTCTCTATGGCCACAATAATACAACTTGGTAAATTATCAATAAATAAGGTGGCAAGAACCAATTCTTACTCATGTACCAACATGTTAACCAAACATGAACAATGTTCCTAGATCACCAAAACTAGAACAACCAAAAAATTGTCCCTCAAAGATCACAACCATTGTCTCAACCAACTAAACCAAGACCTCAACAGCAATTTAATACTCTCTAGATTAAATTATTGAACCTCATAGATACTTATTTTAAAAAATAATACCATTGAATGACTAATCAAGATATTTATATGACTAACTAGTGAGTTACCCTACACAATCTAAAAATTCAAAACTATTGGATCCTAACGACTCTATTAGACAGATTTCCAAGTACTATACCTAGTTATATAGAGTCATTCCCAAGGAAAGAATAAAAGGTTGTAATGATGATAAGATGAAAACATTCGGATTTTCATAAACCATACAAAATATATGAAGGAAATAATATGGAACTTATTAAAAATTCACCAGTAGAAGAAGAGGTTGATGGGAACTCTCAAGTAATTACCTAAGTGGTATCACCATCCATAAACATCCAAACACGTTAGAAACAAAATGATACAATATATGATTCCCACCACCATAAAATTCCCCTCTTCATATTCTATATAGAAGAATTCATGGATGAAAGATGCATAATATCATATTTTTTGGAAATGATCAACAAATTTCATATCAACATTCCCATTGAAGAGTGTATTATATAGATAACGATTCATGCCAATTTCTAAAAACATATACCTTCCAATAAAAGAAAAATGGTTGATCTAGATATCATATAACAAAGTTAATAATTCTATACCATTGTTCAGAAGAAAATCCTACCAAATAGGTGATAACTTGGATATTTTTAAATTCTAAGTTATATTAGAGAGTTTATAATTGGAAGATAATTAAACGTCCTCATGAAAGTATTAACGTCATGATGATGAGTATATTTTGCATGTGGGGACTTCATGAGATCAAACCAACATAAGTAGTAATACAACTTGCAAACCAATTAGTAATTTATCCATGAGGAATTATCGATGATTTATTATTCAATGTGAGAAACTTTGTCTTTCTAGTACACTTACTGATTTTAGACATGGAAGAAGAAGGGGATTTCTGAATTATTTTTGGATGAACATTCCCTCCCATAGGAATGTCTTTCATATAATAAAATCAAGGAATTTAATCATTTGAGTCATTGAATAATAGTTATTATAATATTTCATCAATGATGATAAAAATTTGTATAATACCTTGAATTGAATTTCCATTTATCTTACCAAAGATTGAAATGAATATAAAGTCATAAAAAATATATTGATGAGTTATTTACGGATGTAGAAGAAGAGTATGGTTTTGAGGAAGTCAGTTTCAGTGATCCTCTGATATGGGAAACATTTTCCCCTTTAATAATCTCAATCATTAAACCACTAACACATTACTTGAATCCTCTACCAAGTACTATAAATGATTCATATATAGGATCTTCAAACAGTCTAACATTAATCATTAACTATAAAATCTCTTAGTTAAAAGAGGAAACTATTTGATAATGTATTAAAAATTAATTAGTATTCAATATTCTAGGGAGTGTTTAACATTAATGGAATCGTTCCTACATTATGAACCCACAAAATTCATCTCTAGGAATGTGAAAAAACCAATCGCCAACCATAGAGGCAGCTCAAACAACCAATGAAAGAAGTTCTTAAAAAGGATGTGTTGAATGTTCTAGATGTGGAAATAATATTTTCAATCTCTAATATCTAGTGGATGATCCTGATACAAGTTGTCACCATGAAATTTGGAATCATAATCGATAAAAATGATGAAAATGAATTGATGACTAGAGGAATCATCACGGGATGAAGAATTTTCATCGATTACAGAAATTTAAAAATGAAAATCAAAAAATATCATTTCTTATTGCCTTTTAGGAATAAAACTATAGAGATACTATATGTCTATTAATTTTACTATTTTATAGATAGTTATTCATGATTAAATCATATTTTAGATGACCCTTCTGATTACTCTAAAACCACATTCACATGTTCATTCTGTTACTTCGACTATAAGAGAATTCCATTCAGTATATGTAATTCAATGAAAATATTTAAATGATTAATGATGCATATATTTCATTATATGGAGGATTAATTCAGATTAATATTAATGGACATGTTTTCTTTTTATAAAATATATTTCAATGTCTTACTAAGATGTGTTGAGTTAATCATGATACATTATGAAGAGAAATGCCTCATTTTAATTTTGAAAAAAATGTATTTTTTTAATTAAAGGAGGCATAGTCCACATACATAAAATTATTAAAATGGGAATATAATTTGATCTCCCTAAGATAAATGTCATCATAGATTTGCCTCAACCTTATACTGTAAAGGGTATAAGTGTATTTCAATGCCATGGTAGATTCTACATGAAATTTGTAAAAATCATTGCCAATGTTTCCCCCCTATTATGCACATGGTGTCAAATGAATGTCCAATTAAATTCACTAAATAATGTCAGAAGAAATTAAAAATTTTAATGAAATTCTTGATATCATACAATGTAATAATTTCTCCTTACTTGGAATACTAATTTGAATTGATTAGTGATGCTAGAGACATTGTTGCTAGTGATGTTTTAGAACAACGATTTGGTCAAATCTTGTTTCCTATATACTATTCCATCCACAAAAAAATGAATATCTTGTCAACTAAAAAATTGTAGAGAAATAACTCTTATATGTTTTCTATTATTTTGAGAAATTCCATTGTTATTTGGTTTTTTCCAAAGTGATTACACACACTGATCATGCTACCATTTAGTATATAATGATAAAAATAATTCCAAGCCATGGATGATAGGAAGGGTCACCCTGCTCCAAGAAATTGATATCATAATTAATGATACAAAAGGCAAGGAAAAAGTGATCACTAATCATCTATCCTGACTTCCACTTCCACTCATCATGGATTATGACTATATCAACATCGAAATCAGTTTTCTTGATCAAAACCTATTCAGTAAAAAGGTAAAACCATGGTTTTAAGATATTACTAATTTTCTAACCAATAGATTTTTACACAAAGACCTCTCCAACCCGAAAATATGAATAGTTTTAGGTGACAAAAAAATTATTATTTTGATCAACCACTCTTGTTCAAGGACTATGTTGATCTATTTTTGGGACATTTAATTCTCAAAAATGAAATCCCAAAAGTGATAGACAAGTTTCATACATCACACATAAAATTAAATCATGGGCCCAAGAACATTATATCAATGATCCTACAAAGTGGACTGTTCATGCCCCCACTATACAAAGGCACAAGGGAATATTGTACAATCTATGATAGGTTCCAGTGAACTAGAACCATTGAGAAATGAAATGAAATTCTTCAATACGCAACCGTGGAAGTCAAAATCATCGATGTATGCGGGATATATTTAATGGGAATGTTTCCCACTTCACTTGGAAAACCCTATATATTCATTATCAGTGACTACATATCTAAATTTTTAGAATATGAAGCTATAACGCATGACACTTCAAAGGTGGACATGAATTTCATGTAAGTGAATATTTTTGAATATTTTGATTTACAATATTGATTATCAGTGATCAAGAAACACATTTTACCATTCATGCATTAATGTATTTCTGAAAAAATATTGAATCTGGTATAACACAAGAACTCCCAACAACTCAAAAATAAGTGGTAAAGTTGAATTTACAACTAGTGAAATGAAAAAAATTATAGAGAGGATCGTGAATGTATGATGAAGTGAATGGAGCCTGAAATTGGGTGACACATTATGGGTGTACATCACTACATACAAAACACCCATTAGTACAATACCATTCTATTAATTTTATGGGAAAACATGTCATTTTCTAGTTGAATTAGAGAATCGCTCATACATGGAAATTAAGAAGCTCAATTTGGATTCTAAAAAGGCGTAGAATATCAGATTCTATAATTGGATGAATTAAAACAAATATAAGAATATTATTATGTTAATGGAAAGATCTGAAAAGGGAAAACAATGATATAGCATGATAAATTCATTTCAAGGAACATCTATTTCCCAGTAAATAAGGTCGAATTATTCAACTTGAAAGTAAAATGGAACCCTAGGAAATTGAAATATAGATGGTAAGGACCCTTCATAATCATTCAGCTTTTCCCCTATAAAACCAATGGAATTTAGAAGGATGGTGGTCCACCATTTCAATTCAATGGTCTATTATTTAAAATCTATTGAGGACACTTTATGGAAGGTTGGGTCATCATTCTAAAATTCATTTGATCCACATTGAGTCATGCTCTAGATGTTAAAGGAAGTTATAACATAGATGCTACGCAGGATAAGTCGCCTTAGGCTATATTATAATAATACATAGGATATTTTAGAACATGTCGGGAGAAAAGGACGATGTTTTGAAACGAAAATAAAAAAAATTCAATTACAAATTGTGTAATGTTGTTCCATGACGTGCACCTTTTCCAACAAATCTTTTGAAAAACTCATATTACATGAAGTAAAATGTCATTACAAATCGTAAAATACAACAAACATGTTTCAAAAAAATATATGTGAACCTAGGGTTCATATAAAGACTCTTATACTTAGTCCCAGGACCCCCACCTTCATTCCCTCAAGACCATGGACCTTGACCACCCCCTCTCTTCTTATGCCCAAACCCTCATCCTCCCTAACATATGCATGAACCAACCACTCTTTTTCACTACCAACAACCCAACTCATCCCATCATGGCCAAACCACCCTTGCCATGAAACCAAACTACCCCCCCCCCCCCATCCCACCCACTCGTATGCACCACCCCATCATTCCATTTAACCAAAACCCAACCACCCTCGTCCTCCTACTCATTTTCAACCCTCTTCCCCAGTACCAAAATTGTGCATACAAAAATAGTGTTCCATACAACATAAGAGTTAGAGGTAGACCATGATTATAAACATCCGAGGTACCTTCCATAAGGAACTACACATCCCATGCCCTCACCACCTTGGGTAGCATCTCCCCACCTCATGTTGCAGCTCGTTCCATGCCTGATGCTCAATAAAAATCCCAATAGAGCTCTGGTGAATCATCTGTGAATGAAAACCCACATTTTTACACGATCCATTATTTCTCCAACCCAAATAATCATGTCTCCCTAAACCGTCTTAGAAAAAACCCTTGATTATAAACAAAACCATCGACTTTGTTGTTATATGACACCATTATATCAGCGAAGAGAACTACTAGCTCATCCGGAACATCTAAATTGGATCAATCATTTAGGTACATGAGATGATGAATCATAATCTACTACTAAAATTTTCATCCACCTTCGAGGTCGCAGTGGACAACCTCTTCTTCAGACAAAGATAATGACCTCAAGATCTCTCCTTTTTCGAATTTGGATTAGTCCTTAGCATTTACATTGTTTAGTTTTTTATGATTACGATACTTTTGGCCCTTCATCTCGAGCCTCCCAGGTTTGATTCGAGGCGATTTTCGGAGGTGATCACAAGAAATTTTCAAACAGCGCATGATCCCAGTTTCAGAAAATCAACCTAGCTACATAGCCCAACAATTCAAATCCATCACAGATCCAAATCCCATGAATTTTTTTCTAGGGAATAATCTCATTGTATTGTGATCGAGGAAGACATCCTCATCGGAAGAGCATCCATTGGAATCCTTGACATAAACATGGTTACTCAGTTCCCCTTTTATTACCATCCTCACAATGAAGAGACTAGAGGAACATTGATGGGATGATCCTTGATCACCCACATTTCACACTATCTTGGAGTATTTGATGACTCACTTCCAGTCACATCCTAGGGATCATTTGAGTCCACAGATTTCATGATGTTCCATATGATTAAGATACTTTTTATGGATGATAACACTTATTGATTGATGCCAAGAGTCCATGTAGTAGAGGATGGGCCCCTAGATGATCATGTAGAAGAACCTCCACATCCCTCACCCACCACTTCACGACTATCACTTACATCCTATATCCCTACCTCCAAACCACAATATCCACTAATTCTCCACCCACCCATCCCTCCACGATAGATTTATGGGCCATGATTCTATGCACCCTAGAAAATCATTGATGGATATTTGAATATCTACACATTCCCTATGAAGAGTTGTAACACTTTACCACCCTGCACCACCCTCATCCCTCATTGGATCTATGTTTCCACTAACACCTACTAGTCTCTCCTCTTCTACCAGTCCAGAAACACCCACAACCTTGTCATACCACCCATCAGAGCTCTCTGACCCTTCTTCCTAACAGGTGTACCTTACACATCATCCTCGGTGGGGAAAGAGGTCAGACACTACCCCATACATTGATGTACCTTTCGATAATAAATCATCCAGACACATGGTCCCACTGAGTATTGATAACTCCCCACCACCTACCACAACACATCATTCCAATACCACGACTCCAACCTCAACTGCAGACCCACCATCCCCAATTGTCAAAACTACCACTCACCAGGTAGCACTGCTACCACCACCATGAAATAAAAAATGGATGTTAGAAGAGCATGTTGATTCAATCGTATTAACTTAGTTGACCATCATGCTCATCATAGTTTTAAACATATATATTAGGGCTGGTTGTTTTCCTATCTTGTCTATGTATCTATTTTTTTGTAATGTTACACTATATATACATATATACAAATCTGTTTTTTATACGAAATAAATGGAAATTTTGATTTTTTTTATAATTTTCTAGTATCCATGTCTTTCGTCTCAGTTTCATCTATTGATTTCGATGAACCTATAACACCATTTATAATGGTTTAACGAGTGACTCGGCATGTGGATGAGATCAATTTCTATCTACATGATATTTAATTGGAGATTTATTCTCATTATCCACTACTATGAGTGCATATTACCTTCCATCCGCATCATATTTATGATTTATATTCTCTAGAAGTCATAAATCCTACCAAAATACAATGTGAGCTGGAGGAAACTACTATAAGTAGCTGTAGATGGTAGAGAAGACACTGAGTTGATGGATGAAACAACCTAATAGATTTTATCCATCTATATAGATGAATAAGTGATTTATTAAGGATTTAAGGGGAAACACATAATTTATCTATTCTATAATTTTTCTCATGTTGATTATACTTCTAGATAATTTTTTGTTTTTTATTAGCCACATTATGTTTAATTATATCAACATGTCTGCATTTTAAAAAAAATTCATTCCATTTCTCATTATACAATTAAAATAAATATATTTATTCTTATAAAAATGTTTCAATCCAATGGGAAAATGTTAAATATACTTTAGGAAATATATTTCTTATCATTTTGTAGGTTGTAAAATTTCAAAATCACGATAACCCATGCTCTCTCATGGAATGCCACTTCTTACATGGAGCTCTAAATTCCATTAGTCATTAATTGTTAAATTTAGATTTCATTTTTAATGAAATTTATATATTTATCCTTCCAACAATACATCAATGGATATTTTTTATACAATATCTTTCATGTTTTTTTTTGGGAATTTCACAATTGGTAAGCATTAATTTATTCATGTTCTTAGATTTCTATGTGAGTTTTTTCAATTTGGGACCATTCCATAAACCTACAAAATATAATACACATTTAAATAAAATAAATATTTTTGTTGTAAATTTTTTAAATACATTTTTAGCCCTATTATTATTTATAGAATGATTTTTGATCATAGTGATTTAATTATAATTCATAATTTTTCAAAATTAAATATAATTGACTTATTACATGGTTTTATACCATAAGTTATTTTCATTGATTTATTTATTCACATTCCCTAGAGGACTCTAAGCCCAAAAACTCATATTTTTTTCTTATCATATATATTTAGTGACACCATGGAAGTGTAAACCAATCAGAAGATGCATTGATATCTAATTGATGATGCGAATGAAAAAAATACAATTTTAAAAATGATTGAGGAAATCCTTGTTGATATATTTTTTCTGGAGACCCATATTACATATTTTCATCAATATGAACATAGTTTCTTTGAATATCCTTATTATATAATACAATTCCAAGCTTATTATCCCTTCGTACACTTCTCTTTGTATAATTTGTGACTTTACATTGAAAAACTATGGTGGAGTTGTCCATCCATCAAGAGATGATTCTACTGAAAAGATGTATTTTTTCTCTCAACATACCAATTTATTATTATTACCGTGTTATATAAATTACAACATTTATATCTTATGCATTTCAAAAATATAAAATAAAAATAAGAAGATTTTGGTTATTTATTAAGACTGTCAAAAATCACAATTTATAGAGAAGAGAATCCCTTTAAGGATCATAAATTGTTAGTGGGGATGTGGCGTCTGGCTTAGACATGACATTCAAAAAATATAAAATGAAAATAAAAATAAAGGAGTGGGATAACCTTCATTCACATAGATGATATAGGTACATGGATCAAACATTATCTATTGGGAGCATGGAACTCTTCAGCTATGTGAGAATATTTTTATTACACTTGTCACGACATTTATTCCGTGTAACACTAGAGCCTACCAATGTTTTTTATTTTTTCTCACTATTTACCAACCTTCCCAAAGTCCTAATGGCATTAGAACCTAATTTAATATTACCCCATGATTGATTTGGTATTTGTCTTTACAAAGTAGATATGATAGAACCAATTAAATTATATGATTTGGAAAAAGTAATCAAGGAATGAGAATAACAATTCTTTAATATTTCTATAATTAATGAGTGAAAATTAATTCTCAGTTAAATTGATAATGGCTATAGTGCTCATTGTAAAATAATGACATTTTTCACCCATGAAACTCATTACACCACATGAATCTTCATTACACGACATGTACCTTCCGTACACATTATGAATCACTAGTCTATGATGGGAAGCATTCAAATCCTATTTCCATCAATCGGAAGTAAGGTTTAGAACATTACATATACATTCACATTGTGAAAGGAGTCAATATTGAAAATCATATATGATTTTCGTACAAGACATGCATAAGTCCAAAAAACATAGAGAAAACAATGGACCTCTATTAAATAATTTGAATTCTTATCAAACATCAAGTCGTATACCATATATATATACAAAATTAAGAATAGTGGATTTTGGAGTTGGAAGAACCTATTTATTTCAATTTAATCTCATCCCCTTCACCTCCCTCTCTGCAAAACTTGAATTTCATAGTTCCTTTTCAATATTTTACATAAATTTAACCATTTAAAATTATTTAAATTTCATTATGCATCGTGTTTTGAATAAAACTTATTTTTTTCTCATTCTTCATTTTCATTATCAATCCATGTAGAAAAATTAACATCTTTGTTCTCATCCAGGTTTCATGTAAGTAAACCAGTTAAAATTGTTATTTAATCCATCTCGTTTCAACAATTCATGGTTGCATGTTCATTAATTATTAAAATCCCACTCCATAAATATAATTTAAGTATAAATCCCAATTTATATTTGAAAATTAAATATTATTTTAATCTCTTTCAATTTCTTAATTAATTTTATAATGACTGGATAAACTATAAATGGTAGCGATTGAGTGTAGGGTTATTCAAAACAAAATAAATCTTTCATTATCAACATGGTAACTATAAAGGATTAGTAATCATGATAAAGATCAATTTTTTTAATTCATTTCAACGTCCCTTACAAAAGTTTATTTCAATAAATAACTCTATCCTTGTGGAAATAAAATAGTCTATGACCAATAGAATATAAAAAATTCTCCCTTAGAATCTGAGATTAAAGAAACTACGTGATCACTAACTCGAAACCAAGGAATATTTACCTCCATTGTAGAAAGAATTGGTTTAACTACAGTAAACTAAAGACCTACTATTTCTATATATCAAAAACATTATAATCCTTCCAATTGATATTTAAGGTCATTATCTCTACCAAACACTAAAATTGATCTTGATCCCTTCCTTATTTATGATTTTAAACATCCAATATTTTGAAATAGTTTTCCCAAAATGAACTAAACGTCAGGGGACTCATACCTAAAAATAATCCCAGATAATGTTTTTCATCAGTAATATAATTCCCAATGGGATCTACCCCACAATATTACTATACTTTGTCTCTATACTAAGGGATGTTGGGGAAACAATAAATTCTAATCTTACGGCATCTCGTGGGAATTAAACAACCTGCGTGGGAGAATTATATGTCCCTCTGGTACTGGTAAGATGGAATCATGCTTCTTTATAGGATAATTCATGGGATTGGGAGGCAAAAAGAATTGGTATTTATTTAGTTTTTTCCTCAAATAGTATTTCACCACCCTTGGATTGTGAATTCAGTGATGAGTTCCTTCAAGGGGGAAGACAGTACGGACCAATTTGTTCCGCCCACTATGAATCCTTTTAATTTATTTCTAATTTTTTTACCTAATATGTATTAATAATGAGTTTTTAAATATCTTTGTCTTTTTAGGTCTAGTTTAGTGCCCAAAACGTAGTGGTTGGGAGAAAAAGTTATGTCACGCTATTAAAAGAAACTATGAGTGTCATGTCAGACGGTTAGTTCTAACCGTGATTGTTTAGAAAATCGGGTGGTATATGGTGTATGGTTTTACCGAACCATGATCTAGGGGAATCAACCCTGTGAATGAAAATTTACAGAAACTGTAGATGTATTTTCATAGTTGGAACATGGTTTCCCAATCCATGTGGCCAAACGTTGTGGGTTCCCCCATCCTACATTATATTGTGCAAGGTTGGTGAAAAAATTGGAATATCATGAGGAAAATCCATGAGTATGAAAATTTTGGATGATTTTATGGTTTTTCCCTAACAAATGTTTTAATACAAACCCTTCTTCTTTATTCATTCTCTAGGGTAAAAACACCTCCATTTTACCCTTTTTGTTCTCTTTGAAGGCCTAAATTATAAATTGACATCGAGTTTCCATTTGTATTCAGATGTTATTACCATTCATCTTGTTAGATATTTAATGCTATGATCAAAATTACCTTTTATTATTTCATCATTCATCTTCCCATCAACAATGATATTTAGATGCAGGATCATATATCATATTTTCCAGATGATGATTAGATCTTTATATCTCTACAAATACATGAAAAATTAAAGGTTTATACTAGATAAGGAGATTCATATGAGTATGATTTAGGTAGTATAAAACTCATCCATCATAATTTTTCATTTTATAAAATGTTTTCTTAACTAGAAAATATATTAATGCATCATCTTTTTAGTAAATATTCATTGCATATAGTTGTTAAACCAATGCAATCAGACCAATTCCATAAATTTTATTAATCATTGGAAGCTTGTTCGATATTTCCTACCATAAAAAAAATTATTTTTAATATTTAATGATTTTAATGGCCTGTACTGTTTTTATGAGCCACCATTGGGGTGTTCCTAGGATTTATCCTACTAATCATAAAATGTCCTTAATAAAGTGACTTGTGAATTGTTAAAAGGATATTATTATTTTATCTACAAATTTTCTAACATAAGGTAAGATGATTAATTTTAGAAATCAATATAAAATTTAAATTTAAATTATATTGTATACAGATGGATAGACTTAATATAATATAATCAAATGGATTGGTTTCACATCTATAGAACCCCTTACAATGTCTAATGGAATGTATCATAGTAAACCTTGTTTAATTATTTTAATTATATAGATGTAATTAAATGGATTATTTCTCTTAATCCATGTAACACTAATGAAAGAAAATTCTTTAAATAAATGAACTTCTTAAACAAATATGAAATATATGAATTAATTAATGGTTTTATGTTCCTAAGTAACCTTTTTCACCTGTATGAATGTAAAGGAGTAAACATCCTTGTTTTATTAAATGTCAAGACCATCAAATGTCATAAATTATTATGTGAGTTTTATTTTTAATTTCAAATTATATGGACCTAGACATTATTATAAGATTTCTCAAACTCGATTTTTCTTGTGTATTCCTCATGAAATATCTTGAACACTCAGGGGTTACATTTTAATTTAATGATGTCAATTGCCTAAGTTGGTACCCACATTGGAACTTGTTCCTTATTTATTATTTGATTCTTGGTAGGATACCATATTATCCATAATTTACTATTATATGATTCCTTTGATACACTACTTTGATCTACTATGGCCTATATGGACATTAGGTGACTTGGGTAAATCCTTAGTCATAGACATTACGTGTTAAGTTTTAACTAGGATGTTATCCTTGGACTTGGATAGATTCATTTTTATAAAATGCCTTGGATAATGCCCCTTAGGTGACATTATTACCCCTTAGACATGATCCATTTATTATTGAGTTTGTTACCAATGATGGATAGGATTATTTGGTTATGACCTTGGAACCTCTTTATTATTATTATTATTATTATTATTATTATTATTATTATTATTATTATTATTATTATTATGGATTTATTTATTACAACTGTTATCTTTCACAATTACTATTATGTCTAGTTGTTAGTGCTAGATTTACCTCATCTGACATAACTATATATTATACAACCGAATTAATTATTGAAATCTTCATATGTTTAGATACTAGCTGAGTCCTGATGCCGAAACATGGTGATTTATATTACTATATTTATTTTCATTTATATATTCATGGATTCACACAATTTTATTTATGTTACACCAACAATAAGTTATTGAAACCATTGGTGGTGGCCTACTAATATTTATCTCATACACTATATGGGCCTTCATTGAAACCCTTGAAGACAATATGAATATAGTTGTTAATAAATTGAATTTTTTCGTGTTAGAAAAATAATTACTTGATTGTTTATGATGAAGCTAGTAGTAGATAACTGAGCCAAACTCAGGGTATCGGGGATATATTTTTGTTTCTTTTTTCTAGTTTTCTGTATCATGTATGTATCCTACCTTGTATCAATGTTTTCTAGTAATATAGAGGGATGACTTGTATAATCATTATATTTAGTCTGTTACTATCACTTTTTACTATTTATTATTATTTCATTTTATTCTTTTGTGTCTTCGATTTATATTTCTTTCACTACTTTGAAGTTTAATTTTCTCAATTTTTCGTTCTACTCTCTGTTAATGAGGGAATAATCTACACATGAACACAACCCTGGACCTTTGTTACTTGTCGGTACCCTCTAGAAATCATGGAGATTCACTATATTCCATGTTCCCATCATACTTGGAGAACTTCAGAGATAAATAATGGTCTAAGATGTTAAAAAATCTTATTCTTGTTTCCCAAAAATGATAAAAGATGTACATGGCAATATAAGGGGAAATATTCCGTGATTTTATTTGAATTTGGATTTTTTTCTAACATTTTCAAATAAATTTCCCAAAATAAATAATGAAAAAATTAGCGAGAGAGACGATATAATATATAAAAGATCATATAAGACATAGGGTGTCTATGAAATCACATTTCAAGGGAAATGATTTAATGTTCCCTAAATCCAACAGGGGAATATTTTTGTCTAAAGATGATGATGAAAACTATAGTGAAGTTGGCATTGAAATTGTCACTAATGATGTTGGAAAAAATAATTTAATTGATAATGATAATAAGTAAATCATTGGAAGTAATATTTTTTTTTATATGTGACTGATATATAGTTTCATCTAAATAGGTAATTGATGTAATGATTGTGAATTATTTTAAAACATGAAAAATATATCATGAAATTGAATAATGAAATTGCTACAAAAAAATATTCAATAATTTCCTCATGATTGGAATGTTATGTATGATGGTGATTTTGATTGTCTGGATAAATATCTTAATAAGTAATGTAATGATAATTAACATCATAAAGTAATGTTCATGGAAAAGGAAAAATATTATTAAATTGTTTAAAAAGTATTCTAAATTTGAGAAGAGAGTTACATGATTCAATGAAAATATATATAAATTTGGTGAAATTTATAGAAAAGATATACATAATATGTATCTACAAATTTTACTTTTACTAGTTGAAAATAAAGAAAAAATATTTTACTATGAAGATAAAATTTTGCAACATCATGTTTGTAACTAAAATAAAAAAAGCGTATAAGTCCAAATTTTACAAAAATTATGAATCAAAAAATATTTTTACTAATTACAATTGATAAAATTTTTGGAAGAATTTAGAGTCAAATCAGAATATTCATATGGATGATAAGTATTTTGGGACTCAATAATTTTATGATGTGTCATTTAGGAAGTTTATTGAAAAACATATTTACAATTACAATAGTATGTGAGTTATAGATGAGAATTTTCTTTCTGTGGTTACTATACATACATTAGTTGATTTAGTAATTTGAAAAATTTGTGTTAGTTCAATGAAATTACAAAAAAATTACATTAATTATATAAGAAATAACACAATAGGGATTTATCCCTCACAAAGAAAGAAATTTTATAATGTTGTTTTTAAGAAAACTGAGAAGGATGTTCGGAAAGTTAAAATTAGATTTTAATATTTGAAAAAATTCAGTGAAATATTTAGACAAATAAGAAATATTTTAAAAGTATTTCTTGTTTTTATACTAGAATAAAAAAGAATATAAGAATTCTTAAAATATGGGTTTGATGAAAGATAAATTGGAATAGAAAAATGTTTTTGTAGACACCACTCTGAGATGACAGTAGATCATTGATAGATTGTCTTATTCCCGATTGATAAGATATTTTAAATTTATATATAAGCTAAAATATTTCGAAGAAGAAATAGATACATTTTGGTATTATTAATCTCTTAGAGTAAAAGGTCTTAGATATTCCATTACTGGCGAAGAAAACATGAAATCCAAAAAATATGTTTTTCATGGGATAAACCAATTTTTTTTTGTTTCCCAAATGTTTCATTGAAGTTACAAATGTTATTTTCTGGAAATAGGTTTTTTATGAATAGATTTGGTGATGGAAATGTTTGTTGCATGTGGGTAAAAAACCAATGGGAACTTTTTTCAAGTTGGTTATATTTTAGAATAATTAAAAATTATGAATGATGAAAGAAAATCATATAGGGAATAAAATATTGTCAAATATGTGTTAAAGAAATCAGCTAATGTTTTCAATGTGATATCTTGTTTTTTGTATTTCTATTATGTTAAAAATAATATATTGGTATTTTATAATTTTTTAGAAAGGTATGATTACAAACTCTATGCATGAGAAATTCGATATTCATTCAACTCAACACTTATAACATATCCATTCTGATATCAGTGGGCGAGTTATAAAATTGACAACTATTGATGATAAGTACATTATTTCATTCATTTATGGTTTTACTCACATAACTTGTGTTATTCTTTTAAAACATATATCAAATTATCTGATTATTTTAAAAAAAAAATTTGGAGAAGATATGAGTAATAATTTGGTTATTATTATAATAATGAGAGAATTTATAATGGTTGTGAATAAAAGAATATAGTGTTTAAAAGTTATGTGAAATAATAATGAGATTGTCAAGTGTTCAGTATACCAGACACAACACATCAAAAAGATGTTTCTAAATGAAAAAAAAGTATTTTTGTTTCAAATTGGATGTTCTATATTACATGAATATGGTATTTATCTTTACATGTGGAGGATATATATGATAAATAATATTTATATTCAGAACTATTGTTTCTACCAACCATGATTTGATATGACTCTTTAAGAAACATTATATAAGGAAACACAACATTGAAATACTTAAGACTTTCTGAGATTCCTTGAATCAATAACAATAAAAGTGGTGCCATGTTAATTTTGATAAAATTGGTGAATATGGATTATTTCATGGAAATGATCTGGATTTAATAAAATATAGATGTTTTTATTGAGAAATAGTTATAATTTTTTATTTGTTAGATGAAAAAGCTGTTGAGAATGCTTTGGAATATAGTATACTAACCCATGTTGATAAAGAAGATGAGGTGGATGAATTTTTTTCATAAGGTGTATAATATGGATTTAGATAATCCTATCCATAAAAAATAAATGAGCTAGACTCATATGATTCTAGAAATTTCCAATGGCCATAAACATATTATCATATTCTAAGAAAGGATGTGGATGTGCCAACACCATTGGTGGTCAACATCAAAATGTTTAAATGAGAATAAAATAGAAAATTGTTACACATACTTAATTTTATTCAAAAATTGATCTAAAATATGATAGAGAAGATTTGAGTATCTAGAATGGTTTCAGTCTATATATAAATAGTTAGATTAGATTAGGAGGAAATATACTTGGAAACATGTACCAAATCTAAATGACAAATGGTTTATTTTTAAATAGAGGTTTTTTCATAATTAGTTGAATTTAGATGGTTATGTTATATGAAAAAAATTAACTAATGGATTAAAAATTTAATTCAAAAATTGAAGTTATTTATTATAATGAGATAATTCATCTATTTTAATGGTTATAAAAATACAGAATCTTTCTTCTTTTTCTAGAAAATGAATTTATAAATTTTGGAGATAGATGTGAAGTCAGCCTTTTTGAATAGATAAATTTATGATTGATTTTATATATAACAACCATTTGGGTCTTTTATTCATAATTTTTTATGTTATGTGTTAATGTTGAATAAATCCTTTTATTTGATATATAATGTTTCATGATCATGGTATTAAAAACATTATACCTTTTTAAGGAAGTCATACTTTAATAAAGTTAGGGTTGATATCATTCTGTATATCAAAGATAGTCAGAGGATTTACATCATAGTTTTTTTTTGTATTTGGATGATAGAATATCCACGGGGAATGATGAAAAAATATGTAATATATTAGCTTAATATATGAATGATTGGTTTTAGATGTACATTTTTGGTGAAACAAAATACTCTCTTTGGTTACAAATATCACAAAATAACACAGATTTCATTCGCCTGAGAATTATGCAAAGGAACTTTGTAAAAAGTTTGTAATGGAAAATAAGAAACCAATTTCAAACTAAATTATAATGTGAACCAAATTGACTAAATATTTAAGAGATAATGAAGATGACTTTAATGTGTTTTGGAAGATAATTTAAATTTTATTGTATCTGAATTCTTCATGACCATACATTGGTTATGTTGATACCTAATTCAAGTGATTCCAAATAACTTCAAAATAATCACATCTATTATATGAGAAAATAGATATTTGATAAATCAAAGGAAAAAAATAATTTGAAATCATGTATTTTTCCCATAATGAATTGAACTGTCTAGCTACATAGATTCAGGTTGGGCATGAAATTTTGATGATATGATATCTACATCTGATGTATTTTCTATATGGAAACATATTGGAAGATGAAATACTAAGAAATAAGATTCGGTGAACCTTGGAATGGATGAATATGATTATGTTTATGTCACACCATCTTCTCCATTAATTATGTGTATGGAGACTCATATGGAATACTTAATTGTCAATGTAGAGTTACCAAAACTCTTGGATTGTGATAATAAATGTTTTTTAAACAATACATGAAGTATTTTAAAAAATTATCATTTAGAACATATTGATATCAAATATCATTTCATCAAAGAGTTTGTTGAGAATAATGATATGAAGGTGGAGTATATTCCTACTCCGAAACAAGTTATTGTCTTATTTCCAAAACCTTTACCAAAGTAAGAATTTTTTAAGATGATGTTGATAATTGGAAGCCAAAATATTTACTTCTAGGGATGATGTATGTGTATATGTCCCCTATCTCATATTTACTACGAATTTTGTATTATGGTGGAACAAAATTATGTTACATAAATATATCCATTAATATTTGTTAATATTTTTTAAGGAACCATGAGTATATAGGGTGTTGTGGGTTAGTTTTAAACTATGCATGTATGTTTGTGAACTATTTTTACAGTTTTTTGATCTGCATAAAAGAATATTTATATAGTTAAGTGAACAATGTTTTGAAATGTGCATGAAAAACTGTGATTGATAGTTGGGGAATTATAATGTGTCACAACGTTTTGAAAGAATTTATTTCCAATCAATGATTCATATTTACTAAAAATAGTTCACTCACAAAGTTTTCAAATTGTTGATAGGTAATACATTGGTAGAGGAAAATAAATAGAGATTTATCTACCATGGATTACAATGACATCCAAAGGGGTGTATTTTTTGGACCAAGATTTCTGGAAGTTTTTTTGGTATGGTGAAATAATTTTTTAAATATTTATTTACTTTGTGTTTTCTATGTCATGATATGTCATCAAAATAAATCATTTCACATGGTATGTTATTTTACCTAGCTGTTGGAGGAATTGGACCTCGAATATTCGAAACCAAATTGTAAATAAAGTCCATTGGTTTATAAATAATTTTTCATGTCAAATATTTCTTCAAGGTCGACCATGGGCCTCAAATAAATGTCTTAATAAGTATTTGGAATGTATGTGTGTATGAATCTCTCGATACTAAATATGATGATTATTTTTATTTTTTAATTTCTCATAAGTCATGTGTAACTTGATTTAATTATGATTCATGATTTTTTTTATGAGAGAGAAATAATGTTTTAGTTTTTTCAAAATAAAATTCAGTTTATGATTGAAATTCTGGTGGTGCAGAATTGATGAGAAGTAATAATACATTAAAAAATAAGTAAGATGATGATATTCCAATATAAATTTTCTCTAATTAATTAAAAATCCATGATAATATAAATACATTATTTAAAAAATATTTTTGGTGAATGTGATGACTTATAGTCCTAGTTTATTTACATGAGTATCAAAAAACTATTTAAATTGTTTTACTACTAAGATTATTGAAGTTGATAAAGCACTGACTTTCTGATTCACTGGTTAAACTTTTCTAACAAATCAATCATCAGTCGTAAAAATATGGATAGATTTTTTTCACTTGTGAGAGTGATCTATCAGATAAAATATCCCACTCATCCATCAGAGAAGATTTAATTTTCTTGGAATATTCTAGACAACTGAATAAATCTAGCCAGAGTTTCTGGTACCAATAAAATATACGAGTTCATAGATAGATCAATCAAATGAACATAAATAATGCAAAAACTATTTTCATCACGATTTTTTACTCTAAAAGTTATACAAGTATAAAGAAGAACTATGATATTTTTCCCAAGTGGGTCAAGATTCATCACATAATACATTAAACAAATCCATGAGAGTAATGTAGAGACTAATTCATCTAATGTAGGATAACCCAAATAATCTATCAGATGCATGACATCATCAAACATGGTTTTTTTTTTGAAAAATTAAAGAGGAATTATTTTCAATAAATTGAGGATGTGTTGTCAAACAGGTTTTTATGGCCAATGTAAATTTGGAGGGGTTTTCAAATTCTTTAAAAGTTATGAATATTCCAATTACAGAATATAATCGATGTCTCAAATGGTACAGATCATTGGATTGATTATACCATACAGATGGTATGGGGGTTAGAAATAAGTTTGTAGGTTATATGTAGTACAGAGTGATATAATGAGTTTTCTGATGTCCTATAAATGATTTCATCATAATGATGATCTATCATAATGATAGTGGGTATTTAACTGAACAATAATTAGGATGTTTGAATCCTTATGATATTGTTATAAGATTCGGTAAGTGATAAAATTAATTGAGATGGGCTGTCAATTGATGAATATTTAAAATATTTATTCCAAAAGAATTTTAAATTAAAATTATATATTTCTAGTTGAGAAGGAAAATAAATTTATGTTCCCACCCTTCCCTCTCCTAGAACCCATATAAATAGAAGAATGTATATTATAATTTTTAACACTTGTATGTTTAAATTGTAAAGGAAGAGAGAGCGATGAATTTTTTGTATGATAGGAGAAGCTTCTAGATAGATTTATTTTAACGATTTTTTTTATATATGAAGAAGAAGATGAATGAGTTACCATAATTGAATGTTAAATTGGATTCATGTTTCCAATGAATGTTTAAAGTGGGTGATAATTGTTTATGTGTTATTATTTCATGTCTATTTTCTTGAATAAATAATGAATAGATAGATCTTCCTGATCCATCACATTGAGTATTTATACAAATTCAATATAATTTATTATCATCAACTAGAAAGGAACATGACGAATTATTATATGGTTATTAAATGTAGAATTCGATATGGAATCACAATCAAATATTTTTATCCAATTTGTGACTGTTTGATAACATGTCACAAAAACTACTTTTACATAATTTGTGCTAATAGAAATACCTTAAATATTTTATAGATCATAATGTATGATAATTTTAATGGTATATCCTACTTTTTATATCACACAAAACGCTTTTTTTATAGTGGACATTATGGTATTGGATTGTTTCCAACCAATGATACGAACATAGATACTCTTATGGTGTAGTAATCCTTGTAATTAACTGTGTTACATGAAATGTTTGATTCTTTCATGTAATAAAACAAATAAATCATTAACATTTGGTAAATACTGTTTCATAATAATTTAAACTAAAAAAGGAGTCACGGATTAACCCCTCCCTCCTCTCATGCATACAATGATATTTTCTGTGAGATATCCATGTGCACCTCACCCAAGATGACCCTGGAGTTTTGAGTGACTCAAATATATATTTGACCATACATAAAAAATCTATCACCTTAAGGGATCTCTAATAATAGATAACAATAAGAGGACACTAATCAAAAAATATCACACATGATCTATAGGCTGGGAAGAACTAGTCTATAAAAATAATTCAAGAGTTTAACAAGATAATGAGATAGGTATGTCCACTTTTAGATGACTAGTATGACATTATAAATGATTCTACTCTTGAAATTCCAACTCCTTTTGGGGTAAAATTCTAATACATCAAAAATAACCTGATTTTATATAATATCATAACAAATTCCAACACAAGGGATATAAAGCACAAAATAAAAAAATATTATGAATACTCATTAAAAATATAAAAAATGATTATTATTTACTTCCTTCTATTTCAAAACCCAAAATGCATTCAAAACCTTAAATTTTTTACCCCAACTATAAAATAACATTTTTTATGGACACTAATTTACATTTTTATCAATCACCATAACATTTTAATTTTTTTCCACAAAAAATGGAATAAATTAATTCATTTAATATACTCATAAAATAATACAATTTTACTGCTTAAATCATTCATAATAGAGTGAAATTTTTTTTTACCAATGTGACTCAAAAATTCAAAACATTTTTTTCAAAAAAATAATAAATAAAAAATCATCATGCATTTATTTTAGTGAAAAAAAATTATAACCAAAAATATATATATTAAACATCCATAAAAAAGACCAAATAAAATCCAAGAGGAGTAGAAAACAAAAAATAATGGAATAATATAACAATTAATAACATTATCCACTTCTCATTATTTTACCTCGCCATGTTCTAGAATACATTCCAAATATTTGGGTGCCACTAGAATTTTCTTGAATGGTTTTCACATGTTATACATGGATTCATAGACCATCTACCTTATACATGAGCAGTCTGGATCCCCTAAATTTTATATCCAAATATGATTATTTTCCCAATATGCCTCCTGTGATATTTCAATAACATAAAGTATCTAAAATCTGCATCCAAATATCCCAAAACAAACCCCCATAAATATATAAATAATTAATAACTCATGACAACCCATTCTAACTCGATATCTGACATAAGAGAATAGTTATCAAATAACTTCCCCAAATCCACCACCCGATACAGGAAGGTCCTAGTTTCAATCTAATATTTATCCCCATTAAAAATGATATAATAACATTGGGTAATAAACAATATCCTGATAACCTAACATGAACTTGATTTAATCCATCACATTGCTCGTGGTGTATTCTCGGTTTCCCTGGGATTGAGGCAAGTGCCTAGGTATCACAGTTGATCTATTGGGAATGATTTCACCCTTATAAAACTATGATAATCAATTGTACCAGTAGAAACCAGACACGGTGTATCCTTAAATTTTCAATCCATACAAAAATTAACAATGGGGAACTATACATTAAATATCCAAATAGAACCCAAATATATTCAATAAGAAAAATCATTTAGAAAAAATTATCAAATCAAGTAACTATTTTTTTGAAATTTTTTTCCCTTTATAAAAAAATGAAATAAAACTAAACTATAATGAAAAAGTATAAATAATATGAATATAAAACTCACAACTAAAACTATAAAAATGAAAACATTGAATACCCCCACGATATTAATGTGGATCATTGGTCACTAATATTAACTGGAAAATACCCACTCCCCAATAGACAGTAGTTTCAACCCATCCACTATGTAAAAACCAAAACCCTATAGAATCCCCAAATGAATGCATACCAAATAACATGACAATGAAGGGTGTGAGAAAAACTATAATAGGATACCATCATGAGTCCACTCACATTTAATTTATGAATAAACCATGATTTATAGTTTTAATATAAGGTACAATAAAATTGGTTTCTATTCTTTGAACGTTAACTGGAAACAATGTGATATTATATAAGTACATTAATAAAGAACCTCGTTGTATTAAATTAATAAAATAGGGTCTATAATGGTTAGATAGTTTTAAATAATATAACTAAATAAATTTTTATAACCAAAACATTTAAATTTAAAAATAATCTTGTTAAACGTTTTCATTTGAAAAACAACATCCTTTAAAATCAAATGCACCAAGAGAATAAATAATGTTCTAAATGAATCATATTTCAAGTACTTATTTTACAACATATTTAAAACATTAATTTTTGGAAAACATTAACATTTAGTACCTACAGATGGTTGTAGACAATTAATATTATATTAAAGTGAAAAAATAGTATAGTCATATCAAATGAAAATAATAAAACAATGCATGTTTAACCGAAAAGATGAATGGCTATAAAGAACCAAAGTAAGAACATAAAAAGTAAAATAATTTGATAACAACAATAAACAATAATATCATAAAGTAAAAACCAAGGGGTACTAATATAAGAAATAATGGAGCAATGTTCATAGTGTGTTAACAAATAAAAAACTACTGATAGGTTAATGGCCACATGACTATTCACCCAAATCGCACTCACATAGCCATATTGGTGACACATCCCCACCCAAAAGTTATCATTGACTTAGGGTTTCCATATAGGATATCACAATGATCTATAAAAATTTAAAAACATAGAAATACGACATTGAATCATAGGTCTTTCATGTCATGGATAAAATTTTTTTTTAACATAACTCTGACATCATCATTTGACCAGAACACCACCATTAGGAATGAATCATATTTATTATATAAATATATAACCTTTAATTGACTCACTTTAATAATCATCCCCAACAAAAATATAGAATCATTAATCATAATTCATTTTAACAATCATTTAATCTCATGAATAAATTTCTAGGTCAACGAGATCAATCATGGGTCTAATAAATATTCAAAAAAAGCTAATCAAATAATGTTCCAATCATTCCCACTCAATATACAAAATAGTTAAATTATTTGGAATACCAATTTAAAAAAATCATGAAATCAAATTAATCCCAGGTAAAAAAAATTCACACACTAAATATTAATAATAAATCAACATTCCAAATCAATTAAAGGCTAAATCCAAAACAAACATTCCTAAAAGGAATCACACCACATTTTTAAAACCTTAAATGTTATTATTAAAACAAAAAATATCATTTTTATACCAAGTAAAATACCCTCAATGAAAAATATATTTGTTTTCAAAAAATGGAGAAAAAATATAAAATAAATAATCCCCTTTTAATAATATTGAAATTGACTATATAAAACCCAAATAGTTCAAAACACCATGAAACAGTTGTTTATCACAAAAAAAAATAACAATATACATTAATCTAACATCTTAAAAGGAATAAAACAACATTTAATGTTAACATTCTGTTAAACCAAAAATTTTAACACATTATTCCTAATTTAATACCAATGCAACATGGAAGACGTTTTATAACACAAAATTAGGTATCACATATAACATTAATTGGGATGAAAGTTTCATTAAAAACATCAAAAAATCATGGAACTCATTCATAATGGAAGGAAAATTGAAACAAAAACCTAAAATATTTGAAGCATACATCATTTAATAAAAACCATAAAATGAGTCCTTAAGAGATGCCTCAAATCAACTAGATACCAAAATCCCCAATTTTAAAAAGATCCATACAAAAAAAACAACCCACAAATCAATTACAGTTAGAGTAAAAGGGGTAATAAAGATTAAAACAAATTTATCATTAGATGGTAAGAGTAAAATAATGTATTTTATAATGATATCATGATTAATATAAAACCATTGGTCAAGAATTTTCTCCAAAATGTGGACCATGATAAAAGATAATTATGGGGGCTCTCTCTGGTTGATACCCAAGTGAGAGGGGATCAACTGGGATATAGAATCACATAAATAATTTTTTAAAAATTAAATTAATATTAAACTTAATTTCATTCATTGTATCTTTATATGGTTTATTAAAATATATGAAATCTACATAATATATGTTTTCAATATTCCAGTTTGTGTTGAATGGTTTGGGAAAACCATGATATAATAGTGTAAGGATAAAAATATACTTAAACCCTAAAATGAAATTGAAATCACTATGGGAGGCCATATAATGATAAATTATTATGTAAAGAAAATTTAGTGACACTATAGATGTCACAATTTCATTTCACCCATCGAAAAGGGGAAGAATCCCTTGTTTGTATGTATAGATTACCCTCAACTTGAAGTGATGTAATTCATTTTTTATAACAAAGTAATGTGAATGGATATAAGTAGGTATATAATGATTATATATGAGACATATATGATTGTTATCAATATATATTATGTTCAACCATGATGAAAAGAAAATAACAATTGTGGATGAACAATAAAAATTGAAGAAAAAAATTATTACTCGAAATGATATCATTGATAATAATTATTTATAAACATGTCTTGAAATGATATAAGTGTATCATAGATGAAATTTTAATTTTTATTATTATTCCAATATATTATTATAATATAAATATTTATTATATATGAGTTTAAATATCTTATAAAGAAATTATTATTTATGATTTGGTTTTCATCACAATTTCTCTTCACCTAGACCTATTTTAATGTCACGCACCAGTTTCTTATATGAATGTTTTTTATATTACTGAAATATATATTATATATTAATACATTTTTTTATGATAGTTATTAATATATTAATTTTAATTTCAATAATCTAATGACTGTGGATTCAAAACTTACAAAGGTACAACGGGTCTTCATGTTAATTTTGTTTCATTTTGACAAGTTTGATATTTTACAACTATATTATTTTATAAGACGTATGTATTTCATGAATTATATATTTTAACCCTTATATCCTTATTTTTATACTATTTTATGTTTTATTTTATTTTATTTTATTTATGTGGGTTATTTTTCAAATGTTAACAAAACTCAAATGGGTTTAGTTTAGTATATTATTTTTCATAAATTGATTATGATTAAATATTTTGATGATAATATTATATGATCTATCTCTCAAAAATCCTATTTAATTTTTTTCAATTAATTTATTTCAATATATTTATGTTTTACTTTCATTTTTATCTCTTCACGTACTTAAGAGTTTGAAAGTGTGTTTTATGGAAATCTAACCATATTTCCACATCACCAAAGAATATTTTCATCCATGACAATATTTTAATTTAATTTTTTTTCGAAAATGATTTATGTACTCTTAAATAAATATTGAACTTAAGTTTTCATATATTTTTTCCATACTAATTTTTAAAATGAACTGAAGTATAATTGACCAAAGGTTGTACTTTTTACCTTTAATAAAAACAAGAATGTATTATTTATTTTGACATTCACTATATGAACAAATTTTTATGTCATCAAAATTAAGAATTCCCATAAATCATAATTTATATGTTCCTATTGATATTTTCAATGAATTTTTTTTATTATATTTTTTATAATTTATAGATTCAAAATTACTAGTTTCAAATAAAATCGGTATTCCCTATGAAAAAATATATATTGGTATTTTAATGTCACTTTTATTTATAAAAACATCATTTTATGTTTCTTATGTTTTACTAGATATATGACCCAATGATAATTTATTAAATAGTTATATGGATGTTTTTTGTATTAAATATGATATTTTTATAAAATACATATCCACATGATGAGTTATGATTAAGTGATAAAAAGAATGTTTTTATAATATTTTAAAAAACATTTATATTCATTCAATTATGTGAAAACAATTGATCCTAGAATTATATATACCATCAATGAATTGGTTAAATATGTATACATCATGATATAATAAGGATTAGAATAGGGATTTCACCTAGTTCTATAATATAAATTGTGTAATAATATAGTCATTAGAGTGATCATTGACTAATGAAATGATGGAATGGGGATTAAAAGCAATATAATATGATTGTATAGGAAGGGAGACTTGATTAAGGAAATGATTTTTTATTAATATTTTTATTCAAAAAACATATATATTATTCTTATTATACTTTCCCATTAATTACAATTTATTTTTTATTTTTCCATACTCTTATGTATTATGTTATTATATTGATAATACATTATATCATATTTCATGATTATGATCTTTTAATTGGGGTGTATTTTTTTAAAATTTTACTCTCTTGATATACCACCTTTATTCTAATATTATTTCCTCTTATGATAAATTATTGATATATTTAATATTTACCCTCAGTGAGAATCTGACCTCACAAATTTATATTATTTCCAATATATAGGTTATGGTGAATGGATTTTATTATGTTATTTCTAATAATGGATCTATTTGTGAAGAACGTGATGATAATTTCTATAGATATTTTGTGTCTTGGTTTCTTATATATACAACATTACAAATACAATAAACCTATAAATTTTATGTTTTTTTATTTATAATTAATGATTATTTTATATATTTGATTTAGTATTTATATAATTAAATTCATAGATTAAATTTTTTTTATTAGATAATAGTTTACATACAGTCCAAAACTAGTATGATGATATAGTAGTTAAAATACTTGATTCAATTCTAAAAAAATGAGAAAATACTATCATATATTAAATAATGAAGTGTGGTTTACTCAATAAAATATAGGACACTCTGGATTCTAAACATTGATATATTTTCTTCATATATTAATCTTGTTGTAATATCATCAGAATAAAATTTTGAGAGTATCTTGATCATCATTCATGTGCATGATGAGTGGACCCATACTGTAGACCAGGTTTGAAACCTCTATATGAAATTTATAGGATAACTAAAACTCTATTTTTGATCCATTATAAAGGATGTTAATTGATTGTGACCACAAATGACCATGTTTAACCCTGTAGTGTCATTAGTTGAAAAGATAGTGTCATGTTTTAGACATCATATAAATTATTTTTCATGATTAGATTATTACTCATTATTGTTTATCACAAATTACTTTTTGTTTTAGTTATTTTATTTAAGTAGATTGAATCATGTTAATAATTAATGTGACGAATAATGAAATTACTATTTTCATGAATAATTAAATTTCATGGGTGGAAAAAAGAAATGAATGTCATTTTGACAATGATGTTATATCATTATATAATTAAAAATCTAAATATATAATAATTTTATAATGGATCATATAATGGAAAAAGTGTGTTTAATTAATATTATGAATAAAATAATAATCAACATCCTACCAATAGATAATATTTGATGAAGCACCATTGAAAAAAACTCAATTGAATGGGATGATGATTTTTCTCTAGAAAAAAAAAGAACATATGGAAAATAATTAAAAAGAAAAATGAAAATTTCAACTAAAATAATATATGAGTATATATGTATCTAAATACTATTATATAAGGTTTAATATTTTAACATTGTTAAGAATTATTATCAAGAAAATAAATTTATTAAGGGGAAAGTTCAAGAAGATGATCAGTATGGTTTTTTGAGTTGAGGTTTTACTATTGATGATGAATAGACAATGATGAAAATTTGAAATATATTATGTTTTGGGAAGATAAATGATGTTTTCATTATAAAGTTTTTATGATGGAAGTGCAGTTATATGATTAATTATGTATTAGTACTTAGAAATTATGTTTTATTTGTTTTTATCATTGATATTGTTGTTATAATAATCATGAAACATATATAGAATATTACTTATTAGTATTGATTAATGTATTTTAATACATATTTTTAATGGTAACAATGAACTATAAATATGTTATAATGGTAAGATGATATTTTTTGAAAACAAGAGAGGGATGACATATAACCCTTAACTTGTGCCTATGTTAGAGATAAATATATTTATATATGGAATAAATAAATTTTTATTGATAATATAAATTATTTTGTATTGGTGATCATGAAATAAAGTAGTGATTTTTAAACTGGGATTTTTATATTATTGATTGAATTTTTATCATTTTTTGGTTTCATGGAATATATTCAATAGTATTTAATAATATTTGAGGAATAACTATTAATTTAATTATTAGCAAGCACGTATTTATTCAATGAGGATGTATGGTGATTATGATTATTATGATTTTTTATGAATATATGACCATGGTATTGATATGATTTTTATATGACATTAAGCTCTATTATATTTTATTTAGAGATAAATTTTAAAGAAAATTTATATTTTTTATCATTTTATATATATTTAATTCAAAACATTTACGCATATTGTGTAGGATTCTTAAGGATAATTGTTTATATAAGGGGTTACATTGACCATTGGTGGTACTTTTGATGTTATAGTGATTATAAATGTTTTTTATAATATAAATATTTCCAATATTGGATAATTGGAATAAATTTTTTAATATTTATAGATTGATATATTGACTTTTATTTTATATATGGATCATATGATCTATTAGATTGTAATTTTATTGATTCAGTTATGTAAAATTATATTATTCAAATATAGATGATAATATCTGGATACTAATTAAAACTCACAATCAATGTAATAAATTATATTTATAGATTTTATTAAATAATGGTTGGATATTTCCTCAAATACGATGGTAAAAATAATTCATAAAATTTTGTAAAAAAAATATTGAAAATGAAAATGTTTTCATTTTTTAATTTTTATAGAGGTGGATGGATGTTTTCAACCATCTATATGTGATGCTTTTGTGGCAACTAAAATATCACTAACTATTATTCTTTTGGAATTCACATTTTACACCATGTGATTTTTTTCACTTATTACTATTGTTCTCTATATCAAGGAAACTATTTTTTTTATTTTGTGTAACCTTTATGTCTCTCACTTCCTTATTTAGTTAGAGGTCTTATTCAACCTATGTACAATGCGGTATTTAAAAATAGATAACTTCAAATACCAAACATTTTATAGTCGATTTAAAAAAATTTGGATCACAATTTACATAATGGGGTGAATGTAACACCATGATATTTTAGAATATATTTTTTAGAAATAAAATGTAAGTGTTTGATGGCTTTTGTTACATTGAAACATGACTCTATATGAACAACTATATAGAAAAATATTATACGAAATACAATAAATTATTATGTACGAAAAGTAATCAACAAAATATGAAGAGAAATTAGTAATTATTTCAAAAAATCAAAATATTATTTATTTTTTAATAATAAATACACACTCAATCATTAATAAAATGTAATCATTATTTGAAAATGTGTTTTCCTAAAAAATTATTATTATTGCATTTTAACTGAACGACCATTATAACTAATTTATACCATTTTTTAATGTTTATCTTAATAAATTAATATTATTATTGATATTACCATGTTAATATTATCTTTGTATTAATTATTATGTTTTTTCTAAAAACCTTTATTTTCAATGAATAGATAAAATTCAGATATTTATAAAAAACCTCATTCATTATCATCTAAAAGTTACATTATTTCTATATATTTATATTAATTTAATATAAGACTAATTTAATTAAAAATAAAATAATAAATTACATAATAATTTTATATATAATAAATCCATTTATATGTTTTTTTGGAGGAATTTTTTTTTCAAAAAACTGTTTTTATTAATGCAATGTGTTTTTATCCTAATAAACTAAATTAAATTTTTTAAATTAATTTTGTTTAATGAAATGTATATATATATTATATTCATAATAATATTTTTACATTCATTATATAGTTTTTACGATAAATATAACGTATGTAAATTATGTATTATGCTAAAAGAAACATTTTTCCAGAAATTAGTTTACAATGCCAGTTGTCTGCATATATAAAACTGAATTCTTCAACATATTGAAATTTATTCATTTAAAATTGATTCAATATTTAGACTATAGTATTTAATATAATCTAATAGGTTTAACTAAATTCTTTATAATAGTGAAAAGTAAAAAGAGTAAAATTTTGTTCCCATGATCATGGTTAGACTAGGTTTCTCGAGGTTTGTTAAACTAAGATATAAGGTTGGGTATTCCACTAAAAAGTTTATAATTCTTAATAATTATATTTTTTAAAACATTATATTATCATAAATTAAAATTAATTTCCTTAGATATCCACATTACCAGGAACATGACAACATATATTTGAAATATTTTTAACAAATAAATTAATTTCATTAGCCATAATTATAAAATATAACCTCTCCTCTTCCATTATCCACAAAAGTTAATCAATATGTATAGAAATCTTAACCCAAGAATCCCAAAGATGATTGTTTTCTTTAATCAATGGCATATCTAAAATGCTTCAAATCCAAATTTACTTCTCAGTTTAGTAGTTTTGGATTACAAGATACACATATGATACCAATTTTAATTTGGGAAAGGAAAATAAATCATATTACATAATAGAATATAAAAAATGGAATCATTGAAAACTCATTTTAAAGACACTTATTCGTTACCTAGGGAGAGACATAATAATAATAGTAAGAAAAAATTATCAATAAGATTTAAGTGTAGTGGAATATTTCATGAGTAAATAATATTAATCGATAGGGAAAATTAGATAATTTAACACACATTACACATAAATATCTGGAAATGGAAAAAAAATATGTCAAGGTAATGAATTGAAACAAATTCCATTTTATAAATATAATGAGAATAAAATTCATCCATAGAAAATATCATGGAATAAATAACATTGATAATATTAATAACTAAATTTTGAACTATGTAAATAATTAATTATTGGACATCATGTTTATCAGGTACATGATAAATTTAACATTAGGACCATTCACAAGACATATTAAAATATATTGTGTAAAATACCATCTGATTTTCACATGTGATTAATTTCATGAGACTACTTATGCATCAAGGGACATAATTTAAACAATTACCATCCAATTCCATACATGTATAAATATTTCCATATATTCAATAATCAATTTAAATCATATTAAATTTTCCATATAAAATATTTTTATTGAGTAATGGATAATATTTATCAATATATCTACTATTAATAAAAAAATCAGTGTCAACAATTTGTTTAGAAATGCTATAAAATGTAGTAAAAAATATTATCCATTGAACATGAATATATACAATTATGTGATATTTTATTTTGAAAGAATTTTTTTTACAATAATTTTATTGTATTAAGTGGAAGTAAATAGTTTCAAAATAAAGTGAGATTACCCAAAAACTTTTTTCACATCGTAATTTACATGTAAAATCACATTGGGTGATATAATTCATATTGAAACATAAAATACCCTGATGAATAATTTATTCATGGTATAACAAAAAAATGGATTATATAACCATATAATCATTAATTGGTTACCAAAAAAATAGAAATTCTAAATGGAATGTAAATTGAGATGAAATATCATACCTCAATTTCTATTTGTGTGAACTTGCTTTGACCTCATTTATAATGGTTTAAATTTTTTTTAAACTTATTATAGAACCAAATTAATATTTATTATATCATACATGATCCTTTTACAATATCTCATGACCCATAAATTAATAATCAATCATTATTTTAAACTTATTTAGGTGTTAATTTCCATGTTTTTTATACAAGTTTCATAACGAATTATCCATTTTATATGTATATTATAAAATAATATAATTTAAATAATATAATTAATGACATAATGAAAATATATATTCATAAATAATTATTTTTAAAGAAGTCACAGATGATTTTTATGAAAAATGATTCAAGTTAAGATAATTGATATGGTAGGCTGTATGTACACATGAGTAACATTTTTATTCTTTCATAGATCATTATGAAGATTTTATATGTAATATTATACAATTAAATATGATATGATTGTTTACAAAATTTAATATAATTATATATATAATAAATGATGTGTTGTAGAAGAAATATAGTCTTGTCACGTTGAGAATATTGTAGTCCACACATGCACGAATGATGTTATCATAATTATGGGATTGAAAAAGAAACAAATAAAGTTGTTTCATCAAACATAAAAAATAATAAATATATAATTAATATAATAATTATTTCATGTATATCACATATAATAATTAACATTATATTTTTCACCTTCTATGTGAATTGTTAGTGAATGTCGAATCACATCGCTTCGTGAGCCAGTAATATGTCATACACAAGATCGATGTGATTGTATATCCTATAAAATCAAAGTCAATATATATATATATATTATATAGTGACTCCAAGGGTATAAATATTTTATAAATATCATATATATGTATATATACTTTGTATCCACTATCATACCCATCCGTGAGAGGTGTAAATGCCAAAAATAAACGACAATGGTCCATAAGGAGGTAATCAGATGTACACCAAAACTACGATGTCGTAACCCATATGATATAATTTGAGAATTTTGTTTATAATAAATTTTCTTTAAAAACATCCTATTATATTTATGTTAATGGGGATATAAAATATGAAATTATTAATAAAAAATTAAGGGGTTGGATAAAGAAATAAAGTTAAGATGGTTATTGAAGAATATTTACATCTTCATCATGTGTCATCATCTAGTTTTCACTAAACCCTTACTAAGTTCGTTTTATTCCAAAAATAAGTATTATTGGATGTGTATATGGATTTTTGGTATTTATATAAAATGTTATTGGATTAAACATATTTTCTTGAATGTGTTAATAAGATAAGCGGGGTGTCCGTTTATAACCGGCGTGAGTGAACTCTTATAATTATATGCAAGAGTGAATTACACCCACATTTTTTCTTGTCCCTAGACCCCAATAATAGTTAATTATATATAAATAATTTATAACTCATGACCACCAATTCTATCTCGACGTCTGACATAAGAGAATATCTATCTAATAATTTCCCCAAATACACCACCCAATTTTGGATAGTCCTAGTTCCAATATAATATTTCCCCCATTAAAAATGACCTAATAACATTGGGTAATAAACAATATCCTGATGACCTATCATGAACTTGTGATGATCAAGCACATGGCTCGTGGTGTATTCCTGGTTTCCCTGGGATTGAGACAAGTTCCAAGGTATCACAATTGATCTATTTGGAATTATTTCACCCTTATAAAACTATGATAATCAATGGTCCCAATAGAAACAAGACATGATGTATCCTTAAATTTTCTAACCATACAAAAATTAACAAGTGGGAACTGTACATTAAATATCCAAATAGACCCAAAATATAGTAAATAAGAAAAATCATTAAAAAAAATTCAATTCAAGTAAACATTTTTATGAAAATGTTTTTCATTTATAAAACAATGAAATAAAACTAAACTATAATGAAATAGGTTACCTAATATGAATATACAAATCAAAACTGGAATCTATCAAAAAGAAATCATTGAAAACCCCCAAAATATTAATGAGGCTCATAATTCACCACTATTAACTAGAAATTATCCATTCCCAAATAGATTTTAGTTTCAACCAATCCTCTATGTAATAACCTAAACCCTATGGAAACCCGGAATTAATAAATACCAAATATCATTACAATGAAGGGTTTGAGCCAAACTATAATAGGGTACCATAATGAGTCCACTCATATTCAATTATTAAATAAATCATGATTTATATTTTCAAATAAATGGAAAATGAAATTGGTTTTTATTATTTTAACGTTAATTAGAAACAATTTGATATTATATATGTACATTAATAAAGAACCACATTGTATTACATTCCTAAAATAGGGTCCATAATGGTTAGATTGTTTTAATGAAAATAACTAGATACCATTTTATAACCAAAACATATAAATTTAATAATTAACTTGTTAATGTTTTCATTTGAAAAACACCATCCTTTAAAAAAATGCACTGACAGTTTAAATATTGTTCTAAATGAATCATATTTCAAGAAAATAATTTAAAACATATTTAAAAAATTCATTTTTGTAAAACGTTAACATTGAGTCCCCACACATGGTTGTAGACATGGAGAATTATATTAAAGTGAAAATCCAGTACAGTCATAAAAATTTAAAATAATAAAACAATGAAAGTTTCACTAAAAAGATGCATGGTTATAAAGAACCAAAGTAAGAACATAAAAAAGAAAATAATTTGATCACAATAATAATCAATAAAATCATAAAGTAAAAAACCATGGGGTACTAATATAATAAATAATGGAGAAATTTTCATAGTGTGTTAACACAGAAAAAACTACTGATTTTTTAATTGTCACATGACTCTTCACCCAAATCGCACTCACATAGAGATATTGGTGACACATCCCCACCCAATAGATTACTTTGACAACGGTTTTCAATATATTGTATCACAATAAACTAGAAAAATTAAAAATCCTAGAAATACAACATAGAAACCTAGGTTTATCTTGTCATGGATAAAATATGTTTTTAACATAACTCTAACATCATCACTTTACTAGAACACCACACCAAGGAATGAAATATTGTGGTTATATAAACATATTACTTTTAATTAAATCACTTTTATAATCATCCCAACCGAAATATAGAATCATTAATAATAATTCATTTTCACAAGAATTTACTCTCAAGAATAAATTTATAGGTCAACGAGATCAATCATGGGTCTAATAAATATACAAAAAAGGTAATAAAAGAATATTCCAATAATTCCAACTCTATATAAATAATAGTTACAATTTTTGGAATCCCATTTTAAAAACATATTGAAATAAATTTAATCACAGGTAAAAAACATACACACACAAAATATTAACAAGAATCAACATACCAAAACAATTAATGGCTACATCCAAAACAAACATTCCAAAAAAGAATCACACAACATTTTTAAAAACTTAAATGTTATTAGTAAAATAGAAATATCATTTTTATACCATGTAAAATAAAATCAAGGAAAAATATGATTCTTTTTAAAACATGGAAAACAACATAAAATAATGAAACTCATTTTAATAAATTTAAAATTGTCTATATAAAACCCAAATAGTTCTAAACACCATGAAACAATTGTTTATCATTGGAAAAAATGACAATATACTTTAATCGAACATCTTAAAAGGCATAAAAACATTTAATGTTAATGATATATTAAAAAATGATTTTATAAAATTATTCCTAATTTAATCCCAATACAACATGGAAAACCTTTTATAACACAAAACTAGGTATCACATATAAAATTAATTTGGATGAAAGTTTCATTAAAAACATCAAAAAATCAAAAAACTCTTTCATTATAGAAACAAAATTCATACACCTACCTAAACAATTTTAATCATGTATCCTTCAATAAAAACCATAAAATGAGTTCTTTAGAGAAGGCTCAAATCAAATAGATACCAAAATCCCCAATTTTAAAAATATCCATACAAAAAAAATCAACACACAAATCAATTACAGTTAGAGTAAAAGGGGTAATAAAGATAAAAACAAATTTTTCATTATATTATAATATTAAAATAACATATTTTATAATGATATCACGATTAATATAAAACCATTGGTGAGAAATTTCTCCAAAATGTGTCCCATGATAAAAGATAATTAATGGGTTCTCTCTCTAGTTGATACCCAAGTGAGAGGGGATCAACTGGGAGATGGAATCACATAATTATTTTTTAAAAAATAAAATTAATTTTAAACATAATTTGATTTATTGTATATATATATGGTTTATTAAAATATATAAATTCTACATAATATATGTTTTCGAGATTCTGATATTTGTTGAATGGTTTGGGAAAACCATGATAAAATAGTGTAACATTAAAAATATCCTAAAACCATAAAATGGAATTAAAATCATGACGGGAGGCCATACAATGATAAATTATTTTGCTAAAAAATGTAGTGACACTATATATGTCACAATTTCATTTCACCCTTCGAAAAGGGGAAGCATCACTTGTTTGTATGTATAGATTCCCCTCACCATGAAGTGATGTAATTCATTTTTTATCACAATGTTATGTGAATGGATATAAATAGGTATATAATGATTATATATGATACATATATAATTGTTATAAATATATATTTTGTGGAACCATGATGAATTGAAACTAACAATGGTGGTCGAACAAAAACAATGAAGAAAAAAATTATTACTCGAAATGATATCATTAATAGGAATTATTTATAAACATGTCTTCAAATGATATAAGTGGATCATAAAAGAATTTTATTTTGTATTTTTATTCAAATATATTATTATAAAATATATATTTATTATATAGGAGTTTAAATTTCTTATAAATAAATTCATATTTATGTTTTTGGTTTCATCTCAATTTCTCTTCACCTAGACCAGTTTTAATGTCACACACTAGTTTCTTATATTTATGTTTCTTATATTACCCAATAATATATTATTGATTACTATATGGTTTAATGATATTTATTAATATATGAATGTTATTTTCAATCTTTTAATGACTATAGATTCAAAAATTACTGAATGTATAATCGGTCTTCATGTTAATTTAGTTTTATTTTGATATGTTTGAAGTTTTACAACTATATTATTTTATAAGATCTATGTATTTCATGAATTATATATTTTCTCATTATATCCTTATTTTTATGGTATTTTATGTATCATTTTATTTAATTTTTTTCATGGGGTTATTTTTCAAATGATAACAAAACACTAATGGTTTTAGTTTAGTATATGATTTTACATAAATTGATTATGCTTAAATATTTTGATGATAAAATTATATGATCTATCTCTCAAAAATCATATTTAATTTTCCTTCATTTATTAATTTCAATATATTTCATGTTTTAATTTCTTTTTTCTCTCTTCATGTACTTATGAGAATGAATGTTTGTTTTATGGAAATCTAACCAAGTTTCCCCTTTGTCAACGAATATTTTCTTCCATGACAATATTTTTTTTTTAAAAACTGATTTTTTTATTCTTCAACAAATGTTCAAATTAATTTTTCATATATTTTTCTTTCTATAACAATTTTTAAAAGGAAATTAAGTATAAATTTTCCAAAGGTGGTACTTTTTACTTTTAACAAAAATATTAATGTATTTTTTATTTTTACATTCACTACATGAACACATTTCTATGTCATCAAAAATAAGACTTCCCAGAAATAATAATGTATATGTTGCTGTTGATATTTCGAAAGAAAGTATTTTTATAATATTTATTATAATTTTTAAATTCAAAATTACTAGTTTCAAATAAATTTGATATTCCCTATGAAAAAATTTATATTTGTATTTTTATGTCATTTTTATATATAAAAACATAATTTTATGTTTCTTCTGATTTACTAGAGATATGATCCTATGATATTGTCTGAAATAGTTATATGTATGTTTTTTATATTAAATATGATATTTTTATTAAATACATATCCACTCGATGAGTTATTATTTACTGATATAAAGAAAGTTTTTATATGATTTTAGAAAAAGTGTATATTCATTCAATTATGATAAAAAAAAATTTTCTGGAATTATATATACCTTCAATGAACTGGATAACTATGTATACATCATGAGCTAATAAGGATTAGAATAGGGACTTCACCTAGTTCCCTAATATATATTGTGTAATTATATAGTCTTGGGAGTGATCACTGACTAAGGAAACGATGGAATGGGGAGTAATCCCAATCCAATATGATTTTTTAGGAAGGGAGACTTGATTAAAGAAATTTTTTATTCATATTTCTATTCTAAAAGCATATGTATTATTCTTATTATATTTTATCATTAATAATGATTTATTTTTTATTATTCCAAACTCTTATGAATTTTGTCATTATATTGATAATACGTTATATCATATTTGATGATTATGATCTTTTAATTGGGGTGTATTTTATTAAAGGGTTAGGATATTGTTATACCACATTTATTCTAATTTTATTTCATCTTATGATCAATGATTGATATATTTTATCTTTACCCTTACCGAGAATCTTTCCTCACAACTTTTTATGTTTTCCAATCTATTGGTTATGGAGAATGGTTTTTATTATGTTATGTCAAATAGTGGATCTAGTTGCGAAGAACAGGATTAGAATTGATGTCGATATTTTATGCTTGGGTTTCTTATATATACCACATTCAAAATACAATAAACCTATAAATTTTATGTTTGTTTTGTATTTAAATTAATGAATATTTTATAAATGGGATTTAGTATTTATATTTATAATGTATTTATTACATTATTTTTATTAGATAATAGTTTATTTACATTCCAAAACTAGTATGAGAAAATATTAGTTAAAATAATTGGTTCAATCCTAATAATATGAGAAAATACTAGGATAAATTGAATAATGAAGTGTGGATTACATAATAAAATAGAGTACTCTCTGGATACTACACATGGATATATTTTCTTTATATATTAATCTTGTAGTAATATCATCAGAATAAAATTTTGAGAGTATCTTGATCATTATTCATGTTCATGATAAATGGGCCCTTACAGTAGACCTCGTTTGAAAACTCTATAAGAAATTTATAGGATAACAAAAACTCTATTTGTGTTCCATTATAATGGATTTTAATTGATTGCTACCACAAATGATAGAGATAACCTTGTAGTGTCATTAGTTCAAAAGATGGTGTCATGGTTTAGACATAATATAAATTATTTTTCATGATTATATTGTTACTTGTTTTTGTTTATCACACTATACTATTTGATTTAGTAATTTGATTTAAGTAGAATGAATCATATTAATAATTAATGTGACTTATACTGAAATTACTTTTTTGATGAATAATTAAATTTCATGGGAGTCAAAAAGATAAAGAATGTAATTTTGACTATGAGGTTATATATTTATATAATTAAAAGGCTAAATATATGATACTTTTATAATGGATCATATAAATGAAAAATATTATTTAATAAATATTATGAGGAAAATAATACTCAACATCTTTCCAATTGAGAATATTTGATTAAGCACCAGGGAAAATGTCTCTACTGAATGGGATGATGATTATGCTCTAGAAAAAAAAGAAAATAGGGAAAATAATTAAAAAGGAAAATAAAAATTTTAACTAACATAATATATGAGAATAATGTTATTTATATAGTATTATATATGGTTGAATTATTTATCATTGCTAAAAACTTTTATTATGAAAATAAATGTACTAGGGGGAAAGTTCAAGAAGATGATCAGTATGGTTTTATGAGTTGAGGTTTTACTATTGATGATGAATAAACAATGAAAAAAATATGAAATTTATTATGTTATGGGATGTTAAAAAATGATTAATTTTAATGTTTTATGAAAGAAGTGGAGTTATTCGATTAATTAAGTATTAGTATTTAGAAATTAGGTTTTATTTGTTTTTATCAATGATATTATAGTTATAATAATCATGAAACATCTAAGGAATATTCCTCATTAGTTATTATTAATGTATTTAAATACATATTTTTAATGGTACCAATGAACTATAAATATGTTATAATGGTATGCTGAAATTTTTGGAAAACACGAGGGGGATGATATATAACCCTTAACATGTGTCTATATTAGAGATAACATTTTTTATATGTGATAATGAAATAAATATTGATAATATAAATTATATTGTATTGGTGATCATGAAATTAATTAGTGATTTTTATACTGTGATATTGTTATCATTGATTGAGTTTCCATTACTTTTTTGTTTTGTGGAATATATTCAATAGTTTTTAATTATATTTGAGGAATAAAGATTGATTTAATTATTAGGAAGAATATATTTACTCATTGAGGATTTATGTTGATTATGGTTATTATGAATTTTATGAATATTTGTCCATGGTATTTATATGTTTTTTTGTGACATTAAGATATATTATATGTTATTTAGAGATTAATTTGAAATTTATTTTCGATATTTTTGACCATTTTTTAGATATTTAATTGAAAATATTTTATGCATATTTTGGAGGATTCATAAGGGTAAAAATTTATATAAGGGGTTATGTTGACCATTGATGGATTTTGTTAATGTTATAGTGATTAGAAATGTTATTTATAAGATAAATATTTTTCAATATTGGATAAATTGGAATAAATTTTTTAATATTTAGAGATTCATAGATTGACTTTTATTTTATATATGGATTTTATGATATATTAGATGGTAATTTTATTGAATCAATTATTCAAAATTATATTTTTAAAATATAGACGATAATATATGGAAGCTAATTAAAAAACACAATCAATGTAATAAATTATATTTATATATTTTAACAAATATTGTATGGATATTTCCTTATATTATATGGTAAAAATAATTCTTCAAATCTAGTAAAAAAATATTAAAATTGAAATTTTTTTAATTTTTACAATTCTGTTGGTGGTGGATGGATGTTTTAAACAATCTCTATGTGATGGTTTTGTGGCCATTATAATATCTCTAACTATTAATCTTTAGGAATTCACATTATACTCCATGTGAATTTTTTCACTTATTACTATTTTTCTCTATAACAAAGAAACTATTTTTTTCTTATTTTGTGTAACCTTTATGTCTCTCACTTCTTTATTTCGTTAGAGGTATTATTTTTCCTTTTTACAATGTGGGATTTAAAAAAAGTTATTTTCAATTACCAAAATTTTTATAGATGATTTATAAATTTTTATATCATAGTTTACATATTTTGGTGAATGTAACGCCGTTATATTTAAGAATATATTTTTTAGAAATAAAATGATAGTGTTTAATGGCTTTCATTACACTTAAACATGAGTCTATATGAACATATATATATATATTATGAAATCCAATAAAATTTAATGTACGGAAAGTAATCAACAAAATATGAATAAAAACTAATAAGTATTTCAAAAAATAAAAAATATTGATTTATGAATAATAAATACACACTCAATCACTAGTAAAATTTATTCATTATTTAAAAAAATTCCAAAATTAATTATTTTTATTTCATTTTACATGAACGACCATTATAACTAATTTATACAATTTTTTTAATTTTTATCTTAACAAATTTATATTATTATTGATATTAACATTTTAATATTATCATTGTATTAATTATTATGTTTTTTCTAAAAATATTTATTTTCAATGAATAGATGAAATTAATATATTTTTAAAAATCCTCATTTATTCTCATCTAAAAGTTACATTATTTCTATATATTTATATTAATGTAATATTATCCTAATTTATTTAAAAATAAAATAATAAATTACATAATAATATTTAATATAATAAATTCATTTATACATTTTTTGGAATAAAAACATTTTTTTCAAATAACTATTTTGATGTATGCAATGTGATTTTGTCCTAATAAACTAAATCAATATTTTTAATTATTTTTTTAATAAACTGTATATATTATATATTCATAATAATATTTTTACATTCATTTTATAGTTTTTACAATAAATATAACATATTTAAATTATGTATTATGCTAAAAGAAACATTTTTTCTAAAATTAGTTTTCAATGTTGGTTGTCTGCATATATAAAACGGAATTCTTCAACATATTAAAATTTAAACATGTCAAATGGATTCAATATTTGGACTATAGTATTTAATATAATCTAATAGGTTCAACTTAATTCTTTATAATATTGAAAAGTAAAAAGAGTAAAATTTTGTTCCCATGATTCTGGTTAAAATATGATTATCAATGTTTCTTAAATGGATAGATAAGGTTAGTTATTCCACCAAAAATTTATAATTCTTAATAATTATCTTTTTTAAAACATTATATTATCATAAATTAGAATTAATTTCCAGGCAGATCCACATTACTAGGAACATGACGACATATATTTGAAATATTTTTAACAAATAAATGGGAGTCATTTCCCATAATTATAACATATAAAATCTCCTCCTCCATTATCCACAAAACATAATCAATATGTACAGCAAAAATAACCCAATAATCCCAAAGACAATTCCTTTCCTTAATCAATGGCATCACTAAAATTCTTCAAATCCAAATGTACTGCTCAGTTTAGTAGTTTTGGAGTACAAGATACACATATGTTACCAATTTTAATTTGGGAAAGGAAAATAAATCATAATACATGATATAATATAAAAAATGGAATCCTTGAAAACTCATTCGAAAGACACTTATTCGTTACCTAGGGAGAGAAATAATTATAAGGGTGACAAAAAATTATCAATACAGATTAAGTGTAGTGGAAAATTTCATGAGTTAATAATATTAATCGATATAGAAAATTAGAAAATTTAACATACATTACTCATTCATATCTATAAATGGAATAAACAATATCTCAAGGTAACGAATAGAAATAAATTCCATTTAATAAATATAATGAGAATAAAAGTCCTCCATAGAAAATATCAAGGAATAAATAACATTGATAATATTAATAACAAAATTTTAAACAAATTAAAATCTTAATTATTAGACATCATGTTTATCAGGTACATGATACCTTTAACGTTAGGACCTTTCACAAGGCATATTAAAATATATTGGGTAAAAAACCACCTGATTTTCCCAAGTGATTCATTTCAAAAGACTACTTATGCATCAAGGGTCTTAAATTAAACAATAATCAACCAATTCCATACATGTATAAATAATTCCTTATATATTCAATAATAAATTTAAATCATATTAAATTTTCTTTATAAAATATTTGTATTGAGTAATGGATACTATTTTTCAGTATTTCCATTGTGAATAAAAAAATTCAGAGTAAACACTATTTTTAAAAATGGTATAATATGTTGTAAATAATATTATCCATTAGAAATGAATATTTAAAGTTATATGATATGTTATTTTGAGGTAAATTATTTTACAATGAGGTTATTGTTTTACGTGGAAGTAAATAGTCACAAAATAAATTGAGATTTCACAAAAAACTTTTTTCACATCGTACCATCCATGTAGAATCACATTAGGTGATATAATTCAAATTGGAACCTGTAATACACTGATGAATAATTTATTCATGGTATTATATATAAAATTTGAATTATATAACCATATAATAGTTAATTTGTTAACAAAATAAATTCTCAGTGGAATGTAAATTGAGATGAAATATCATACCTCAAATTTTATTTCTGTGAACTTGTTTTAACCTCTTGTATAATGGATTAAAGTATTTTTTTGAAATATTATAGAACCATATAAATATTTATAATATCATACATGATCCTTTTAAAATGTCTCATCACCCATAAATTAATAATCATTCATTATTTTCAACTTATTTAGGTGTAAATTTCCTTGTTTTTTATAAAAGTTTCATAACGAAATATCCATTTCTTATGTATATTATACAGTTATATAATTTATAGAATATAATTAACGACATAATTAAAATATATATTCATCAATAATTCTGTTAATAGAAATCATGGATGATTTTAATGAAAAATGAAGCAAGTTACTATCATTTATGTGGTAGGCTGTATGTACACATGAGTAACATGTTCATTCATTCATAGATCATTTTGAATAGTGTATAAGTAATATTATACAGTTAAATATGTTAAAATGTTTTATAAAATATAATATACTTATATATATAATCAACGATGTGTTGTGGAAAAAATATAGTCATGTCAATTTGTGAATACGGTAGTCTACACATCCAAGAATGATGTTATCATCATTATGGGAGTGAAATGGAAAGAAATAAAGTGGTTTCAATACACATACAGAATAATAAATATGTAATTAATATAATAATTATTTCATTTTTATCACATATAATAATTAACATTGTCTTTTTCACCTTCTATGTGAATTTTTAGTGAAAGGAAAATCACATCACTTCACGAGGCAGTCGTATGTCGTACACAAGAGTGATGTTATTGTATCTCATATGAAATGAAAGTTAAAATATATATATATATGATATAATGAATCCAAGGGTATAAATATTTTATAAATATCATATATAAATATATATATACTTCTTATACACTATCATACCCATCCATGAGAGGTATAAATGCCAAATAAATGACAATGGTCCATGAGGAGGTAATCAAATGTACAAAAAAACAATGATTTATTAACCTATAAGATTGAATTTGAGAACTTTTTTATAATAAAGAATAAAAAAATCATCCTATTATATTTATGTTACTGAGGATATAAAATAATAAATTATTAATAAAACATTAAGAGGTTGGATAAGGAAATCAAGATAAGATGCTTATTGAAGAATATTACCTCTTCTTAATGTGTCATCATCTAGTTTTCACTAAACACTTTCTAGGTTGGTTTATTTCCAAAAATATGTGTCATTTGATGTGTATATGGATTTTGGGTATTGATATCAAATGTTATTGGATTAAACATAGTGTCTTGAATGTGTTAATAAGATAAGAGGGGTGTGTGTTTATATGTGGCGTGAGTGCACTCTTGTAACTATTTGAAATAGTGAATTCCACCCACCTTTTTTCTTGTCCCCAGACACCAGTAAAAGTTAATTAAATATAAGTTTTGGTATAATTTATAAATATGGCCATAAAATATGTTTTGAAAATGTTTTGGAACATTGTGGACATTATATTATAAATATAACCTGTAAGTAAACCCATTTTTACCTTGATCAATTGAATAAATTTCAAATATTTTCACAAATTATTTTAGTTAAAAATTATGTTCGACATATTATAAATTAAAAATTATTCTTATTTCAAATATGTAATCCAATTTTCTGAATATAACCTATATAAGTGGAAAAAAATAATTTAAAATTAATCCTCAAAAAGTAATGAGAGAGAGAATTTCGAAAGGGAAAATGGTCAAAGGTTTACAAAGTATTTTTATCTAAATTCAATATAAAAATCATTAAAATGGAGTATATTGGATGAATTGGTTAAAATTGAACTAGTTATAATTAAAATAAATTAATGATATAATGTTACATTAATAATTCTGTATATGATAAGTCATTTTAAAATTAAAACTCAGTATTTTTTGATCATCATAAAATAATTGAACTATTCATAAAACTATTAAATAATAACCCTAATATAATATCAATATGTTTATTATAAATTTGAAAAAAAAATCAAATAAAATTTTAAAATTATTTAAAATTATTTTTTAATTTTGTGTGCAATTCATGACTATACATCATTTTATTTAAACCTAATGTTGTGTGAATTGAATGATATCAATAGAGTTACATTTATTATAAAATAATTATATTGTGATGTTTTGGGGTGTAAAATTTATCCCTCCTATAAATATTTCATCCCTACAATTTCATGGTTATTTCCTTCCAAATAGATAAAGGTATTTATTCTTCAAAATATCATCAATTTCCCATGTTGTTTCTTCATTGTGAGATCCCTCTAGAGTATCTTTACCATATGAGTAATGTTATTCCTAAATAAATTCTCTCTTGTATCAAAAATTTGGAAGGGTTTTTCATAGTATAATATATTTGGTTTCATATCTATTTCATCATAGTTTTGAACATGCCTTGATTTTGGACTATACTTCCTTAACAATGGCAATTAGAAAAATTGATATACTTTTGAGATAATTAGTGGAAAATATATACAATAAGAAAAAAATCATATACTTTCAATGATATTAAATATTTTGATTAAAATATGGTGTAGTTTTAAATTCCTTCCAATCCTTATTAGACCTTTTCATTTGGATACTTTAATGAAAACAAGATATCCCGCATAGAATTCCAAATATTTCCCTCTTTTATCAATATAACTATTTTTATATATTGATGAAATTTAATGTGATCAATAATATAATTTATCATTGTTTCTTTCATCCACATGTTATTGGACTATGTGTTTTATTTCACAAACATATTCAAAAAATGTTGGATTATGAAAACTATTCCTATATAATTATTTATATGGTTACACATAAAATCATCAATGGAAGATATTGTGATAGAAAAACTCTAAAGAACGTAAATAATGATCCCACTTACCTTTAAGGTCTGGTGATTTTGACCAAATATTTTCTTCCATTTTTGTAATTATTATTTAAAACTATATGTCCATTTAAAGATGGTAGGTAGTTCTTAAATGAGGCTCAATTTCAAGATCCTTATAAATATTTTTTCTAGAATTTCAATTTAAAACTTGGATTTTTATCAGAATCAATTGATAAAGCTGATCCATGAAGACTCAAAATATTATTAATATAGTTCCTTATAAGTCTATGAATAGGTAAACCTTATATTATGGTTAGTAATGGGGATATTTGGATAGTCAATCAATGATAACACATATTTTGTCATTATTTCGTGGAGTCTTTAGTAGTCATGTGTCAATGTTCAAAGTAACATCATATAATTTACACATAAGAATAGGAAGATGTTGAATAAATCCTCTACGATGTTTCCTCTCATATTTAAATTTTGAATAAATATTCATCTAGACACCTAATCTTAAATTTTTTACTTCATGTTCACCCAAAAAAATGATCATTCAAATCCCTATACATATTTATGATATAATTTTGTATAGGAAAATTTTATAAATGATCATCTTCCAAAAACTCTATTCTTATATCATGAATTGATGAAACATATAATATACATCCAAATTTCATAACACAGACTTCACTAATTAATTCTCTTAACTATCCATCATTATCACATTTAATTTTCTTCTGAATATTCTAATCACCAGGTTAGAAATTCATTATCTACTCTAACAAAGATTGTTTTATGATCATTGGAAAAATTAGATATGTCTCCCCTTCCTTGTTAATTCCCAAATCCATATTTTCTATATCCATGATAATATAATACCATTAAATCCTTCTTTAATTCATAATTTCATTATCATTTATTTTACTACATCTAAGACCATATTTTTATTCCCTATGTGGTATTGTATTGAGAAGTAACAATCCATGAATGTTTTGCCAATATCCTCTGTCACATATAAAAATACATCATTGAAAATATATATTTTTGGATTTTATGATCATTTAATATCTCAAATATTTCACCATTGATGTAATGTATCTCTATCATCAACGAAAATATAGCAATTACCCCATCAATATCATGGGTTGTTTAGTTTTATTCAAAAGTCTTCAATTTCCATGAAGCATATAAAAAAATTTATTTTTTCATTAGGAAAGAACAATTTCTCTTCCTAGATGCATTAGTAAATATCAAAAATCATTCACATATAGATATTATAGTCAATATAATATGACTGACTAATCTCATATTTAGTTTAGAAAAATATTCATCAAATTCCTTTTTCCAAAAAAAACATAACCCCCTTTTTTATGTGTTTTCAATGGGATATCCAATGGGAAAACATATGAATAAATCTCCAATATTAATTTTATAAACCAATAAAACTACGTACTTTAGTATTCTTATCAGCGTATGACATTCTGTGACTACCATTTCAATTGAATGAAAAAATTAGGACCGAATTGTTTTAGAAAATATGGCCAAGAAAATAAAATTATTTAACTATAAATCACAGTTACTAATTTTCCCATATAACTCATTTCTTATAAGATTCTCATGAATGATCTAAATGTAATTGTAATAGTCATCATTAAATTTATATTACTCCATAGTACCATAACTGAATACCACAAATAATCATTATCATATTTCATTAATAAAATGTTCATTAGATCTATAAAATAGAGGGTTCATTAATCAATGAAAATCCTCTTAATTTAACATCAAATGTCTATTCCACTTTTAAAAATCTATCATTGAGTGGTATTCATTATTTAATATCATCTTTCTATTCCCAAAATTATGTTAAATCCTTGAATAATATTGATATTTGTGATATTGATAAAAGAAGTCATCGATGTGATGTTGAGGAAACATGATATTTATTTTAATACTTTTTATCTTCTAATAGTATATACAATACCTCATGGATCCAAATTTATTATTAATTAATAGAATACCCCTTGGTGAATGACTAGGGAGAATAAATCGCCTATCATCCAAATCCTATAGTTATTTCTTCAAATACACTAATTTCATAGTAGAAATTATATAGGTATTCTTTGATATTGTTCTCTCATCTCAGATTAGATAAATAGAAAACTCAACATCATTCTATTGGGGATATCAAATTAATTCCTAACGAAATACATTAATGTATTCTTATAAAATATGTATATCCTCTATTTTATGATTACCTTATTCATCTGTAGATTGCATCTTCTCTTATTCCCAAATAATCCCATCCATTATAGGTAATGGTGGGGGATAAAGATATGAATCATATTATGAAGTTTCTTCTCTAAAGAAAAATAATTCTATATCTTCCTCAAAAATTGTAATTTCCCTCTTCTTGTAATATATTTTTCAAACATATTTTGAAATATAGTGTATTTCTAGGATTATGTGGAAATAATCCATAGGTATGGTAATAAGGTTTGAAAATAAATCACATTTATATATCATAATCATGACTTCCTGATATATCATGGTTGCAATGATACTCCCTTAAGAGTTTTGACAAACAACTCCCTTATTAAATCAAAATTGAAATATCTAATTTTAATCACAAAATAGGTGGACATAAATGTGCTTTATGATCTTTAAACTAATAAATCATTCGATAAATATTTATAAAAGATTAATTTACCAACCAACAATTATATTGGGTTCTTCTACCTTAGCTATAGTGATTGCATAAGCTTGGCCATCTCTCATCGGCCACATATATAGTATATTACTTTGATTTTTGGGGTATCTATTTCAATTTGTCCCCATATCCTTCTAGTTATAACAATAAATTGAAAAATTATTCATATTTCCTATGTATTCATTGACATGAAAACCCCATTTTCCAAAAATACAATATTCATCCATTCCGTTTCATTAACTTCATAGAGTGATTCATTCCACAACTCTCATGCAGAGGAAATTTCTTCAATAGTTTATTTGATTCATTCCCTTTCTCTTGGTTTTGAGATGAAAAAAAATCATATATTAGTTTTCAATGATTATGTAATATACATATATATATAATTACTTCTTAAATTTTATGGAACATACAACTTTTTCATTATATTAATAAGATATTTTGTATACTAATTCAATTTATATAATGTGATTAATCCCTTGAATGAAATGGTCAATGTTGATCTCCACATTGTGTATATAATCCGTAGTATACATATTTTACCTTTCAAATGTGGTTTTATAATATGTGACACATTATTCAATATAAATCATTATGCTAAGACACAATCTCTTCATATCAATTTGTTTCTCATGAGAGAAATATTTAATAATTAATTTACCATTTAATGATTTTGGTTATACGATTTCTATTTCTTATTACTCTCATCACCTCTATAAGGGACTGGATCTATATGTTTCAAACCTTTTAGAGTTTATAAGGCTAATAGAGCTTAGATTAGGCATGGAATATTTCTTGAGGTGTTGGAAGCTGAAAAGATGGAATCGGGAAGAATGCTTGGTGTGTAATTATTAGATATCATCTGGGTTGAGTCTATGACTTATGGAGGTATTTTTCATGACGTGTAATTTTCATGGTAAAATAATAAAAAGGATACATACTTTTTAGTGAAAACTACACCCTCGGGACTACACAATGTGAAATGGGAATATAAAATCTCTAAATCCATAATGTAGTATATCTTCAAATGTTCTATCCACATAGGTTATCTCCAAACCCAATGGATGGTCTCATTTTCTGCTACCTATGTCGTCCCCCTTCAACATTTCATGATACATTTAATTAGGTATTTATTCATGGCTTTCGTAATTGATATAGGGTTACCAGAGATGATCCAAGGTGACTTCCATATCTACTTCTTATGGTTTAACCTTCTTTTGGTCTTGATTTACAACAATTATTCTTATTATATGATTGTAGATCATCTCCAATTAATGTAATGGGGTTTTTATGTTTTTTTTGGGGTTTATCTTTAAAATCCTAGGATGGATACTGTTCTTATGGGAAATAATATCGATTATCTGTTATGTTTGTCCATTCTTGTGTGAAGAACGTTGACACCTTTAATGTTTGGACTTCATTTCATCAACATTATTTATATGAAATCAAAAACTGATCATGTTTTATCCCTTTAAATATTAATTCAATTTCCTCATAATTATTTTATGGGGTTAATGAAATTGGATATCTATCACATGTTGTTGTTGTTTTATTATTTATAATCTGATAGAGGGTTGCCTCATGATTTTCTAGGTGGTCTGATATTTATGTCTTACATTACTATCATTTCATTCTTAATAGATATTGGTAATGAAAAAATCTGGAACTAATTCATTATTTATTAGAATTTGATTAATTAATGAGGATTCATTTCTTAATATATTGGTTAATATAATTTGAAGATAACAAAAATAATAAAATGCTAATGTTTAATTTAACTGATATTCCATGTGAATAATGTAATGGATAAATATTGTGAACCATTTATATTATTGTTGATAATAATGAATAAAAGAAAATTTAATTGAGAATAGTAATTCTCTATGTTTTTTTAAACTAGGTTATATATTGAGACATATATTCCAATTTATATATTTTTATTGTTTGATGGATTAGATTTCCGCTAGCTATAACCATCTTATAATTAATTACTTAATTCAATAGAGAATAAAAACAATTTTGTCGATATAGGTGATTCAATAGGGCATGTGTTGTATTATTCATGAGAAGGATGAATTCCTTGTTTTTTGGGACAATTTTCCTTTTAGTTTCTTGTTTGTTCCATCTTCTTGTGATGTGATCCAGATATGAGACTTGTGATGTGAGCTCGGTATGTATGATCATAGGATGGATGTTGTGATTTAGGGTGGGTAGGCCAAAATGTGAAGTAAGAATGGAATGGATGAGCATATGTTGGATATTTTGATATGTTACCAGGGATACCTAAATGATGTGGCAAAAATTGATGCCTATGATGGGGAGATCCATTGGTATATACGTGTTTGTGTCAGGGATAGAACTGATGATCGTGGAATGGGTTAATTATGGGATTACCCATTTATGAGGTTCTAAGATATAGTATACCCACATGAATAATTTTAATGTATAATTGATATGTTTCTTGTTTATCTACATTATTTTCCACAATTCTTGAGGCAACTTGATTCTCTTTGTTTCACTTATCCTTATGGTCGTAGCATATGATATTTTTCCTAGAGTGCCTAGATATGGAATGATGTTTTAAATTAATTATTAATTCTTAACCCACATAGTTAGTTGACAATGAAATCAAAATGTTTAAAATATGTTAATCTTGACAAACCATGGACTTGGTTTGAATTATTCCTACTAGAAAAGGAATTAACAAAGATAATTTTTATTATATAATTTGGAATAATGTTAATGGTTAATTAATGGAAAATGAATTTATTAATGGAATGAGGTAATTAAAAAAGTATATATGTAATTAATGTATATTTTTCAAATTATTGTGTTTTTATATGTTATATGTTCACAATTGTGACAGTCGATAGTCTGAGCGATGTAAGTTATAGTTCATTCTAAGACTAGGTTATTCATTATAATGTGGTTGTGATATATAGGAGATCTTCTATATTATATGATCTGATATGACCCTCCGCCATGCCGGTTCAATAAATTGACATAGAGTGCACATCAAGAGGGTGTCTTCCCCAGCATCTTTGTGGGAGGATAGACTGATGAATACACCCTCTGGCCCCACTACCTTTTCTTGGTAGTTACATGTGCTAGTATGCAAAGTGGTTAGTTTTCCAACAAATGTTTGTAGAGGATTGTCATTGGTTTCTTTATTCCAAACACATTTATTTGGGAGATATGGTATGAAAATGATTATTAAATGTATTAAGTGTATAGGTTATAATGGATTCAGGTACCTACTTAGTGTATGGGTTGTAATGGATTAAGGCATAAAACCTAATGATTGATATATTTAATATAGGATGTGGTGGATCCTAAAAACTACTCAGTTACTATTTGGTTATATGGATGGGATGATATGGTGACACAATATATGAGGTTCATTTTGTGACACTATTCCTAGATATTTCTAGAAATGATTATTTTTAGGAGAGATGGACCAGGTCATGTGACATTGGGGAACAACAGTAAACTTGTGAGGAAATGAGAGCAGTGAACCATGGATGCTTCACTCTTATATTATATTATCTATTAAATGTGACACAATGTTAGAGTTATCTGTTATGAGGCTGTTAATATAGTATACCTTGTTTAGTGGTGAGTTACTGTCATTATTTGTCACTATTATTTAACATGATTAATTTATAATTTGTATGAGATACTCTACAAATGATCTTAATGAATATATTTTTATACTCATTCTACGTATATATAAAATGATTTTCCATTCATTAGGAGCATTATAATGATCATGCTGGATAATACTATCTAATGATTTTGTAAGAGTTGTTTTGGCTTTTTGGTCAGTGTCTTATTTACCTTTTTGGTACATGTATTTTACTTTTTTGTTTTTTAGTATTTTATGAAATTTTATGTTTTCATATGGGATTTATGTTATATAAATGTCTAAGAATGTTGTGGATTTTTTTCCTTATTATCTATATCTCTCTTGTATGTTTCTATTAGATGTAAATACCTCAAATATACATGTTTAATATTCCTTTATTAATAGAATCTAACCTGAGGTCTACTGAAGATGGGACTCACGAATTCACCATCTATCTTCCATCATTGTAGTTTCATTGTGTGGAGGGGTCAGGACATAGTCGCATCAATGGATTAGGTTAATAGATATGATGGTTTTTGGATTTAGTAATATGTGAGGTTCTAGGGTTTTGAATATAAATGTTGTTAGATAATATTAATAACTGATTAAGATACGAGATACTAATTGGGACACTTGTATTTACGGCCTCTTGTGATCTATCGCATGGACCAATAAGATTAATTTCCCGACTAAATGATGTGATACATGTTGAACGCTAGAGACCCATGTCAGGATCATGCATCATTATTCTTGGCACCTATGTTTTAAATGTTTAGAACATGAGATATGATAAAACATCAATCAAGTAATTAAATAATTAATTACGGTAAATTTTCAATATTCTAGGTTTAAAATTTTAGAGATTTTTTTTATTCATGAGGTTATGGTTCCAAAATCACATCCTAATATTGTTTACAACAATGATGTTTTATAGGATATAAAAACAGATAACCATAGAGTAGATGTTTATTACAAATAATCTTTTAGTTAGACATGAATATAATTTTTTCACCAATTTCTGAAGAGGTATGAGGGAACCATTTCAGATGTTGTCACATGTGACAATTTGGGTGATGTTTTAATAGATTTTAATTTGATGCAATATTGGAATGATCATTGGGTTCAATTGGATATAAAAATGCTATATGAAGTGTATAGGTGTTGTTGGTTCTTATTCCTTGGGGATCACATGGAGCTGTAAATCTCATCGGAGATGTTTGAAGATAAGTTTTGAGTAGAGTTTCTTTTTTAATGATGTAGGCGGCCAGTCATCTAAATATCCATACCCTATGGGAAGGGATCTCCTGTGTGTTACATTTGTGAATCAATTTTAGGTGACTTATGTGGACTGCTTCATACCTCTTTCCAGATGAGGAGTCTATGGTGAGGTATTTCTATACGGCTTTGCTTCTATAAATCATGCTCCAGGTCACCCTGTTCATACAGAAGACATATATTGAGGTTATGGAAAAAGAATAGGTTATAAATAACATGTTGGTCTAAAATGATTTGTTATGAGGGGATAATATCAAGGATTCCTCATGAAGAATATCCATGGTCTAGGGTTCCCAGTTTTTAGAAAAAATAAGAGTTTTCTATCAATTGATGTTGGTTAAGTCCCTCTTCATCTCATTTATCATGGAGCGATGGATCTCAAAATTAATCCAATGGATTAGGTAAATAATTTTATTATGGTGGAAGAGTTCATTAGTGGTGATTGTGAATTATATTTTTGATAATTCAACTTGTGCTATTTTTTCTGATTCAGGTTCTATTGATGAGTCACATTCCTCTGAGGTCGCAACATCAAGGTGGTCCAGTTTGGGATCTGTGTAGAGGACATGGTGTGTCTAGAGTACATCCCTTATATTATCATTGTCTTTATAGATTATTGTTCTACCATGGATGTGGTCATTAGTAGCGTCAAATATTCCATAGAGTAGGTCATGGTTATCATTATGCTTTATTATTTCTAATTTCAGGCGATGCTGATGTTCTTTGAGTTACTATTTTCATGTTTTCTGCATGGGTGCATTCATTTTTAGATTTTTGAGTAGCACAATCCTTTATATAACATATCCTTTTCATTATTTGGAACTTGTGGTTGGGAGGCCTCAGTACCCTTGCGGTTGAAAATACTAATTAGTGGCCGAGCATACATGTACAATGTATGTATAAACAATGTGCTAGTATTGGGGCAACACCTCTCTTGGGTATATTTCGAATGATTATTAATACATCCATATGAGTTCATCCAAAAACTGAATTTTTTGTATTCATTATAGGATATCATGGATACCTTTTAGATTCATCTTGTGTTTAATTGGGTGGATTGATATCTAGTAGTGTTCATTGGAGAGAGATCACCTCTGATGGGTCATAGGAATGTTTCATCGACATCATATTTATTTTATGATATTTTGATATGTTTTTTGAAGGATCGTTATTTTTTCCCATGCTCGAGGAATAATACCCTGATTTATTTCTCATGCAGGTTTTAGTGTCACCCCCTAGATAGGAGAACATGTTTTTGATCATGTTACATCCATACATGTCTCATATCTCGATGTCTCTGTATAGGATGGTCCCTTGTGAGTTGTATGGTCTACGAGTATAGCTTGAGGATATACATTCATGAAAATATGTTTAATCTAGTGTGTCCCCTCTGGGTGCAACATATTTGATTATGAAGAAGGTTGATGGTAGTTTGTGACTATGAATCATGTATCGTCACTTGAATCACGTCATGGTGAATAAACGATATCCTCTTCCACAGATAAATGATTTATTCAATTACATGAAGGGAGAGAATCTATTCTAAAAGATGAAATTATTCTATGTAAATTATCAACAGTGGTTACAATATGATGATATCCCGATGAATTATTTATATTTTTTTCATAGGAATTATGAGTTCATTGTGATGTTGTTCAATGTAGTGAATGTTCAAGTTGTGTGCATGGGGTTTATGAACTCATTTATAAGGTTTTTCTATATATTTTCATAGTGGTTTTCAGTAACAATGTTCTTCTATGTTCTTAATCATATAAAGATCATAAGAGGAATCTAAATTCCATTTTGGGATCACTTTCTAATAATAATCAATTTTGGACGTTATCTAAGATTGAGGTCATGGCTCGTGAAGTCTGATTCTTAGGGCATGTGGTATGACCACACTTCTCTTTATCACACATTAATTCATGATTTATTAAATAAGATTACACATAGTGATACCTATAAGATCCAGTAACCTAACTTATTATGGAATTAGGTACATTACATTACCACTTAATATATTGATTATATCATCATTATTTTAACTATCCTTAACAAGATCATAATATACCATCAAAGGAAAAACTTCATGGGATAACCTGGGGACATACATAATAATGGAATGTTATTTAAATCCCCTTATGGGAATAAACATATAATTACATGAGTAAATTAATACATGTTATATAATAGCTATATCAATGGGGAATAAAAGGTATGATAGTCCTCAACATGAACAATGAGTCATGATATAGTTTGATAATCGTATTGTTTACATGGGAAATGTGGAAATAAGTTAAAAAATTTCATCATAAAAATAGTTCAAGGAAATATCCAAAGAAATGATGAACGAAAACGTCCCATGATGGAATAGGTTCATTATCTAATCCCTAGCATGGTATCTTGTGATAATAAATCATTAACTAATTCATTGGAGTACTATATGATTTTGGGAAAACCTGTCACATTCATTCAGTTGTCATGGTTAAGTATTCCACATAGATCATACAAAATGTATTAATTCATCATCATAATTTATTCAAAAATCAAGGAGTATGTTATACATAAATGATAATCCTTAATTATAAAATTATAATTTCACAAAGGTTAAGAACCATTATAGGAATTGGGTATGGGTAATCACTAAACTTCTTTTATCATGTAATCCCATAGTGAGATTTTTACAACATAATCGAGGAACATAAATGATCATGGGAGGTCTCCGTAGAGGTTAGGACATATTAAAAATATGATACATGTATTTTGAGTTTAGATAAATGGGATTATGGGTGTGTTTATATTGTAAATGAGTGATAAATTATTTACTCTTTCTCAAACTTTGGTTTTCAACGCTATTTCATAAAATAAATATAACCAAAAACCTTCACATGGTTTCCCCCTGGTTTTCTACCAACAAGAGATTTTTTTAATTATTTTATATGTCTATGATCCTGAATTAATTACATAATATCCTTGTTGATGTGTATGTGCATCTTACTCATAAAAAAGATTTTAAAACCATAAAAAATATTATTGGTTTTGGAATATTCATTATGGCTTAATATAATTAATAAAAAAACTAAATATTACATTATGTTAATGATAAAACAAATATTTGTTATTTTAACACATTTATAACATTTATTACATCACTTTGGGGTCATTATGATGTCATACAACACACCATATATTTATATTGTATTTAATTTCAAACTAAATATTTGAAAATCTCATAAAATTTGGATACTCACCATTGGATAATTTGAAAGTAATGATTAGAATAATTTATATTTTATCTATATAATTTTAAAAATATGTTCATTTACACATTTAAAATAATAATCAATATTCATTAAGAAATTATGTGATTTTTTAAAATAAATATTTTCAAACACTTATATAAAATACAATTCAATTCATAAGTATTGTATAATCATTTATATATAATAAAAATTATTTTAAAAAATATCTTATTCAAATATTATTTAAATATAAATCCATTAATTTATCAAAATAAAATCTGTAATTTAATTTTTATGTAACAGAAAAAATATAATATGTGTTTTGTTCAATCAAAATAAAAAAAATTATAAATTAACAATATTATGAATCAAATATATTAATTATTATACAAAAAATAATATAAATAATTAAATTTATTGGGTATAGATACATATCCCATAAATATATCTGAAAATTTCTTAAATTATGGTGTGTGATTGTAAAACATCCATGTGCTGGTTTGGCATACATTGTTTGGGTCGTGATCTTGATGAAATTAAACTTGTCTCATAAATGATTTCACTCATTCTTAAGTTGTTAAATCATATCATGGTCTTGGTTGAGGGTAAACCCTAGTTATTCTATCTCCCTTATAATCTATGATAAATGTGCTTCATAGGGTATGATCCTACTATTTGAGGATATCAATTCCTTTTTATGTGTTAGTTGGTTTTGATAAAACCCTATATGATTACTAATTTTATGATCATTCCTCAATGACTATATTATCAATGGGTTTTTATTAACTATATTTTAAATTTGACCCTTTAAATATTCATCTCACACAGTAAAATAGATGAGGGTAACATTGTTTCATCACCTCCTTCAATTCCCACACTACTTCTTCAATCGTCAAGATTATCTACATCACATTTACCTGGTGAATTTCATATTTTTTAGTACTTTGCCTCCATGATCAAATATCACCATCAACGTCTCCTCATAAGAAAGAACATTCCACCACACTATCATCTCAGTATTGAGTACATGTGATGGATTTGGTATGTACTTTGAAAAGGAAGATACATTCGGTACACCATGTTCTTGATATAGGTTACGTGGGAGTGCTAGTCGATATGAAACAACTCCGATGCAATCAATGATATAAAAGGGACCAATGTAACTTGGATTAATCATTACACACTTCTACAAAATCATGAATTTATAACATAGATATTTATAATGGAATTCCACATCTCCAACAACAGTCTCTAGTTCTCATATAAAATTTTCTTCAATGATCTTCTATAAAATTTTACAATAACTTAAGTTTCATTGAATTTTCATATCATTTAAACCATTACCTAAACCATTAATGTTCCTATATGTTTTTTCCTAGCTTCATCCCAACACCAAGGAGTTCAACACCTCTTTCCATAGAGATATTCATACAGAGCCATTGGATTCTTGAGTGAACTTTGTTATTGAATGAGAACGCGAATAGATGAAGATGTTTATCCCATAATCATTTGAAATCAATTGATCATGCTCTCAATATGTACTCAAGTGTATGTAATGTCTTATCTTATTGGCCATCAGTATGAGTGTGTTAAGACATATTGAATTTCACTCTGTAATTAGGAAATTTTGGATAGTATTCAAAAACATAGAGGTAATTCTTAGATCTATAATAGATATAATTGATAGTGATTTTCCATGTATCCTCACCACATATCAAATTTATATCCTTATGAGGTGATCAAGTGAGAAACGGTATCAATTTACATTTATGCGATCATTCCTCACAATATGATACAAAAAAATCAATATAGAATTATTTCTTCTTGATTATTTTGGAAGACTAGTGAAAAATTCCATGTTATTTTTCCCATTTAAATATAGGAATGGGTATTTTCTACATCATCCCATTTATATTTTTTATTTATTCCTTCATATAATGACATACAATACATCTTAATTTACACTCTATGATATCCTTCTTCAAATTTTACCCTCAATAGTTCTCTCAGATATCTCGACAAATCTTTCTGCATAATGGATGGATGAAGAATGTTGATCATTGTGCATTATCCAAACACTCCATATTTCATTGAGGTATTCATGGTATACATAGTTATGAACCAAATCTCACAATACCTTGTTCATTAGCATATAACTCATAGGATTTCCTTTTTCTTCTAGCTTCCACATTCTTCTGAAATACTATATCATATATTAGAGCATCACTTTCCTTAAAAAAAAGAGACATTTGTGTAATAATTTTTGAAATGAATGATGATATTTGCTACTTTATGATTCTATTTTAGACCCCCTAAATGAATAATCAAGATCTGGTCCTTTCCAATTTTAATCAAGGATAAACATTTTAGATTCTTTCAACATATAGTATCTTCCACTATGTTCTATTTTGCAGGATGGTAGTGGATTGGGTACTCATATTCATTGATCATAAATAACCATCTGTATTGGATCATATTTTGATATTTATTTGAGAATATATATAAGAGGCTTCAGTGATCTGCATATTTTTCTCAATTCTATCCAATGATATAAATTCTCCATATTTTCAATTGAATGATCAGAAAAAACAAACTCCATATCATCTATTTGATTGGTTTGTTTGGGAAATTTCAACTGATTTGAATCATAGGTTATAACATTGTCATTTTCCATTAACAAAAATTTGATGAAAAACTTTGGTGAATCAATAAATACCATGAAAATATATCTACTTTTCGTTAGTGTGAGTATATTTGTAGTGATAATCCTATTTTTTAACTATAATAAGCTCTTTACACACGTATCATAGAAAAGAAAACTTGTCCCCCTTTTGATTTAGCTTTGTTGGAGGGTCTGATTATCATGAGAAATTTCATACATGTAAATGATAGTTCCCAGATAATCTAAGGAAACTGTTTATATCTGGAATATTTTTTATACATGTCCATCCATCAATTTATTTGGTCCTAAAAGGATCTGTAGATATCCCATTTCCTGTGATAATATTTCCAATGAATGAGATTTCCTTCACCCAAAACACACAATTATTGATGATTAAATATTACTTCCCCTTTCATTTGTTCATTATGATAGTGATCAGATACTCATCATGATCCTCGTATATTTTGGTGTATATTATAATATATACCGTAAATACTACAAAACAATTGGCACGGTAATCTCAAAACACTCTATTGATTAAATACATGAATATTTATGTAGAATTAGTGATTCGTAATGGAATTAATATGAAGGCATAGGGATCAAACCTTTTATGAAATGTGGACATGGTGAAATCATCTTACATTACCCTAACTTGATAATATTACAACAAAAAATACACCTTGTAGAAGTATTTTTCTCCACATAACTGATTTAATATGTCATAAATATGTGTAATAAGATACTTATTCTTTATCATGATATTTTTTTAACTTAATAAAATCGATGAAAATGTGTATTGACCCATCCTCCTTCATGATAAATAGGATTAGTGAACCACATGGTGAATCAATTGGGCATATGAACCCTTTATGCTGATTCTACTATAGTTATTTATTCTACTACTCATGTCCCATAAAATCCATTTAATGTAATGTATTTGATTATGGTAACTCCCTAGGTATAATCTTAGTAGAAAATTAAACCTCTCAACTAAGAGGAAGATAAGACAATTCAATGTGAATCAAATTAGTGTATTCCCTCATAATATGTATGTATTAAAAGATGATCCTTTATTTATAATTAGTTATTGGATCATGATATTCTATCTCATAGGTTAATAATATCAATGCATGATATTTTTGTGCTAGAGAAGTCTCACTCATCTACTCAAATTTGTTTTAAATTTTATGACGATTCATCGTACGAAGGGTAATTTTGTCATCAATGTAATTTATGTTTTCTCTATACTGCTAAATAAAGTCCATAACAAAAATTGCATAAAATTTCACCAAAATATGTATGACAAGATTTGATGGGACATTCTTCCCACAAATTATGAAATTCATGAAGTTATATTCTTAGGATTCAATAATTATTCCATTTCCCATATTCACTGATATCTTTGTTTCTCAGTTGTGTGGTGGTGTTTAAATAGTTCTACTAAACATTCATGATAGGAAGGAATTCATAGAACCAGAATGAGAAATTATGTTATATATTCATAAATAAATAAAAAGTGTACATGTAACTATTTCATTGTCAGGATCCACATTAGTGGTTGTGATTGAAAAATCTTTATTTTCTATATTTTGGGTTTTTGGAAGTTACTGTAAACCCTTCGATTAGTGCATTGGTCTCCAAGGTTTTCTAGTGCTATGATGGTGAAGAAAGGAAATATTTTTTCAGGGTATAATAGTGTATTCTTTTCCTCAAATGCATTAGTGGGTTTCCCTTGTCGGTAATCGCTTATTTGGCCTCCTTCCATACCATACCTAATAAATATACTCTTCCCCTATGAAAATTTCATGGGTGATTCCTTCTAAAATTTTGACTTGTGGGATGTTGAAATTTCATTGGACCAATAATTTTATCCATTTTAATTCTTGAAATAAAATTTTATTTCCAATTATTATACTTTTGATAACCATGAGATTTTATAATTTCATTTTCCACTTTGAAGGAACATCATTAAATTTATTCATACCTATCAAAGTCTCATATCACTAGGGATTTTAATAGACTAGTTTTCAACCCACTAAATAAGTGTTTAACCTTTAATTCTGGGGTAATGAAAAATATCAAGGTATATCTATAATGTATTGTGAATATTTTCTTTTATTCCTAGATAGATTTATTATCTATTTTCTTGTGGTATTTTGAATCCAATTGTATTTTATATCTGAGAGTGAGGGGAAAATATTTATCGAAAAATATTTTATAGAGTTCATTTAACCCCATAATTTCGATCACTTCCTTGGGATTTGTATTCTTAATCAATGTCATCCACTGGTCATAATATCCTTATATATGATAAATAGATAGTATCACCATCTCTTATTCTAAACATTGAAGTTTGGATAAGATATTCCCAATGGAGTTGATCACTTTTTCCATGATTAAGGGACTAGATTATCTATTGAATTTTGAGGCCCTTTTTATAAATGAATCTATTTAATCTTGTTCTTTTGAAGTAGGATTTGTGTTTTAATCAGTATCCATGTTTCTAATTAGAACATGACTCATCTAAAATAGTACTGTCACAATGTATTAATTTCCAATCCCATTAGGTTGGGAAAATCATTTGGGGTATTCAGTACATCTCCCTTCACATTGGTTATTTACTTGGTTCCTCCTATTTCCATCCATTCTCTAAAATAAATGGAAAATTTTAAATGAGTATTATTGAACTATTAAACACATTAATGGGAAACCAATGACATTCAATTGATGACATTTAAATTATAATAATTTCATTAACGTTTTAATTTCATGGAATCAATCTATTTTACCCATGATTTATTTCATAATATATAATCTTATTAGTATTTATTGGTCCATTAATAATGGTTCATAATGAGATTATCAGTTTTGAAATCATATCCCTAAGGTGGGTCAACTGAGGTGGGAAGTAATGCCCATTATCGTGCACTAATTCTCGGTCAAGTCCAGCTCAATGTGTTAATTTTAGGATTTACCCCTATGTATATATGTGTTAGAGCCACATCCACTAGTCGTATTCAGGTTGTGATTTGTTTTTTCATAAACCAATTACTCTATATTTTACAAATATTTCTGAATTATTCATATATTTATTCTTATACATGATGCTTTATCAAGGGGTTTCTAATCCCAATCTCCATAATAACTAAACATTTCCGTTCATACCAACTATGACTACCTTTCTCTTTATTAGAAATTAGTTCATAATTTATTACATCATATTACACATAATACAATTGAGATGATCGAAATATGTAAGTTATTTGTGAATTAGTAACATTTCATGACAATTAAAAACAAGGAATACATAACCATTATTGAAAACTTCCTTAACATGATCATAATATTCCTTCAAAATTAAAACCATATGGATTATCCTCGGGACATATGTATGAAAGTGGTGAGATATAAAGTCTAGTAATATAATAAACCTGGATTCAAAAGAATTAATTAATAAATGTTTGAAAATACTAATATCATTAGGGAATAAAAGTATTGACTATCATAAAAATTAAAAATGTGGAAAGATATATCATTATAATTACAATTGTAACATGGAAATGTAGAAAAAACATAAAACATTGTGTCATAAAAACGAGGCAAGGATAATTAACAATAAATTATGATGTTAAAATTATCTTGATGGGTTAGGTTCACTATATAACCCCTTAAATAACGCCTAATGGGACTAAAACATTTCCCAATGCATTGGAGTGCTATATAAATTTTGGTACACCTGTCACTTGTATTCCATCCTTATGTTTATGTGTTCCTCAAAGATCGTACAACATTGACTCATTAATAATCATAATTTTCTCTAATATAAAATAGTTTAGAATAAATAAATGCATGTCCCCAATACAAAAATTATAACTGTATAATGGTGATCTCTATTAAAAGGAATTGGGTATGGATATTCAATACACATTTTTTTGAAATGGAATCCTATAGTGATTTTTTCGCATATAAAAGGTGGAATATAAATGTACATGGGAGGGATTAATGAAAGTGTAAGTGGTCAATACTCATTTATGAATCGAAATTTTAGTATGGGAAATTTTGATAAAACACACCCCAATATAAGAAACTGAACATTATGGGGAATAAAATGAAGAATATTATTTAATAATGGGGGGAAAGATAAGAAACTCTACTTTAGAGTATTACTCCAAATGCTTCAGAGGTACTTTTAGAGATAATTTGAGGATCTTTGGAGGAAACGAGATTGGAGATATCAGATTAAGGGAAATATCCAAGGATTTTGTGTGAAGATAAAATGGATCTTTTGTAGGTTAATATTGGAAATAGGTAAGGAATACTTTATTATTTATCAAAAATAGCTTTTGGACCCTTTATAATAAAATAACCAACACTGAAATCCTTAAAAATGTTTTTCCCTTAGTTTATTCTAAATAGGTGTGTTTTTAATAAATTTGTATGTACAAGGGCCTAAAATAATAAAATAATACCCTTGCTATTTTGGAAGTGAGTCATACTCATGAAGAAATGTTTTTAAAACCATCAAATATATTATAGGTTTTGAAGGAGTCATAATGGAGTTATAAAATTATTTACATAAAAATAAAATAGAATTATTTTAAATTGATAAAAATATTTTTTTTAATAGATAGAATTTATATAATTTATTAAATTTCTTTTTGATCATTATAATGTTGTAATATACAATGTATATTTTAACTGTATTTAATTTTTACCCAAAAATTTTACTGTATTGGAAATTTTTAAAAAATTCACCGTGTGGTACTTTTAATGTCAATATTCCCAAAATAATAATAATTTTATATAAATAACTTTCTAAATATGATAATTTATTTATTTTTTGCTAATTATCGACATTTATTGAGCAATGAAGGGTTTTTAGGATAATAGTTTTCAAACCCTTATTTAAATTACATATGGTTTCATAATTTTTTTTTGATCATTTATATTTGATAATCCTTATTTCATAATAATATATTATTAATATATTATTTGTTTATAAAATAGTCTAAATCAACAAAATTAATTCCATAATTGAATTGGAATATTCCACAGAAATAAATTTTTTTATTTTATCAAAATAAAAATAAAATTTAAAGTAAATGATTATAGAATTAATAAATAATTAATATTATATAAAAACTAATATACTTACTCATATTTCTATGGTCTAGATACACATCTCTTTAAAACAGCATCAATCTATTGTGTCCATATTTTTTGACATTACTATTACATAATTTTAATGAAAAACTACATAAAAGATTTACAATCAAGGACCCAAAGGTATAATGTCTTAGGAAAATTAGAAGCATACTAAATATTTAAATTATTAAACTAAATAAAAATTAATATCTTATTCTCTAGATTATTATTTCCCCTTATTTACTCCTTAGTATAATTAAACATTGTAGGATATACTTCAAAGAATTGGGTGAGGTAAAATCCATGTTTGAGGATATAAAATTATAAAATACCACAAAACATTTGTCGGAATAATAATTATAAAAATAAAATAATCATTATGGAATCATAAAAATCATTAGAGGAAGAATTATATATAAAATTATAATGTGTAAATATATAAAAATTAAACATCATGTCATAATGGTCTAATACCACACATAGTTGTGAACAACGCTGGTATCGTGTTCACGAAAAACATATGTTCATAATCAGAACATATTAGTCATTGTGAAAAAAGATACAATCATGTTTATGAATATTTAACATTATTTATGGATATAGATTGCATAACTCATTTCATTGGAGTGCTATATATTTTTAGATGAACTTAGGGCATAATAATATTTAAATAACCATGCATGCCACATAGAACTGAAATCAATATTTTCCATAAAATAAACCATCGGAAAATATAGTTTCATGATAATTTCATAAATAAAAAAAATACATATTATACTTTTGGGATCCCAAAATAAAAATGGAATAACATACATTTTATAAAAATCGTTGATCTTGAGTGGAGAAGAAACAATCACAGGATATGTAAAAGAGTTTATATTTTATAAAGAATATTTATGTTGAAAAAGTCATTGATCATTTGGAAAAATCATATTATAAACATGCACATTCCATAAAATAAAAGTAAATAACAATTAAATTATTTTTTATTATTATTAAATAAACATATAGACTAAAACGTGGTATAATAAAAGGATACCCCAAATGATAGAAGTTGGTTTCTAGAATCCCTTCACATATGTATGAATTAATTAATCAATTTAAAATCTTTGATAATAAAATTAGATTCCTTAATAAAAAAATCTAATACCGATTATACATGTATATTTTTATTTTAATTTTTTTGGTTCATTTATTTCCGTTATGATGAACTATAGAGTTCAATTTAATCATTTGGGTGTGTTTGTTTTCTGTGTTTTAATGCATGATTCCCTTTTATATAAGTATGGAAGATCATGTAAAATTAGAATAAATTAAAATAATTTAAATTAAATGATATTAAGGAACATATTGATGTTTAAATGATAAAAAATATTTTTTCTAGATATTTGAATGAATCATTAGATAAATCATAAATGGTAATCGTATATATTAATTATTGTATTTTTCAATCCCAACAAACTCAATTTGTTTTTTATAATGTATTTCCAATTTATGACATTTACTGAACATTTAAATATTATAACATAAATTTTACAATCTATTTCCATCATTATAATGGTTTTATGACTATCCATGAAGGCGGTGAAGGAAAATAAAAAATTATCATCCTCAAATGAGATAAATTAGCACACCAAAAATGATTTTTTCATTTTTAGGACATTTATTTACCTATACCATAATATAAATATCTAATATATTCATTAATAAGATATATAAATTTTATTTTTACTTTCAACGATGAGGTTAGTATTCTATTGGATAGATTACTATTCCTTATCTTTATGTATGTATTCCAATGGTAAAATTTATATTTAATCTGTAAAAGTTATACAATTTCAATTATTTCATTATAAAAAGAATTATAATTAATTTACTATGTTATTGATTATATTTTATGTGATTTATATTATATGACATAATTATAGTATGTAAATTTCTATTTGATAGAGTAATGTGATGTTAAAATCTTCCAACTATATGAACTTTCGCTCTCAAAATTTTGGGTTTTCAAGACATGGTGAATGAAATTGAGGGTAATTATCCTTCATCACTTCCTCGGGTTCCCATGTTTCTTCTTTGTAAATACGGTTTCTCTATAACAAATAGATCATGTGTATAGCCTTATTGCATAAAAACTTATCTCTACAGTCCAAGATCTTCACTAGATGCTCCTCATATGATATTTAATTTTCCAACTGCACATCCTCTAATTTCTATACATGTGAGGGATCTATTTTGTACTTACTCAAGAGGGATACATATATTACTTTATTTTCATGAGATATGGCGATTGGTAGTATAGGTTGATAGGACACAACTCTGACACAATCGTGAATCTCGATGGTTTCGATGTACTTTTGAATTATCCTTCCATTATTAAAAAATCGCATGAACCTATTCCAAAGAGGTGTGTAGAGGGATACCATTTCTCAAACCATAAACTCTAGTTCTTGTTGACTATTAACTATATAGGTATTTATTCATCATTGGGCCACCTTGATGTGTTGTTGAATGGTTTTCACATTTCTTATCATTTTTTGACCATTTTAGTTCATGAAACATATGTTCACTATATCCATCCCATCACTATGGTGTTCATCATATTTTATCATAAAGGTATTCATATAGAGTCATTTAGATTCTCGATTGGGAAATGTTGTTATGAGAGAAATCAACCATAGGAAAATGTTGGTCGCAAACTCCTTTGAAGTCCACATTACAAGCTCTTAAAATGTCCTCTTGTTTTAAATGGTCCATTCTGATTAACCATTAGTGTGACGGTGATAATTTATACTGAATTTCATCTTAGTTATTAGATCATGATGGATATGTTTCTCAAACATGGATGTTAATCTGAGATATTTATTGGATATCATCAATATTGGTTCTCCATAAAACCTTAAAACTTATCTAATATATATCTATGTGAGTTTATGTTGTGTGATGTCCTATTAAATTGAAATTAAGTGATATATCTTTAAATTAATATTTCCAAAAACCCATATATCATTAATTTATCTGGATGACTTCAGAAGTCTTGTGAAAATGACAATGGATATGTTTTCCCATTTCCATGCTTGTGTGGGTAGTGGTTTCATCATCCCATTATATGATTGTCTTCCATCCTTATCGTGGTAACATACCAGGCACATTGATATATATTCAATGATCTCCATTTTCATATTACCCCACTAATAGTTCTCTTATAGATCATAATACATCATTGTACTATGTTGTTGAATTGATAATATTGAGATATGTTCATCATTTAGAAGAAATTATTTTATATCTGGATTGAATCGTATACATATTTTTTACCCAAAACATAAAACTCATTCTTAGTCAATTTTTAACTCTAAGGGTTTCCCATTTCTAATATCTTTTTAAAAAAATTAGAATTTCCACATCAATTTTTTATCATCCCTTAATTTCTCCATGGGGAATGGTTGAGAAATAATTTGAGAAAGGATTGATGATGTTCTTTATTTACTAATTCCCATGTTCATTCATTAAAAATCTAAGTTTATTGGATACTTCTTAATTATCATAATTGATAATATTTCGTAATCCGTTCTACATAGAGAATGTTCCACAGTATTCACTTTGCTTGTATAGTAGTGGATTGAGCAGTCATAATCCATGAAGAGATCAAACAATCATTTTAATCACGTATTATGATCAATGTATATAAATTTATATTTTAGGATCCTATAATCATTATATGTATCTAAAAATTCTCCCCATTGAGATAATGTTTCAATATTTTCAATGTGAATATGATGTCCTCCAAATAATGATCATGAATGGGATAATATTTCTCAGATATTTTAAACTTCTTTGATGAGTAGGTAAGCACTTTATCAATTTTCATCGATACATTTCCTAATAAATTATTTAGAGCATCCATATATACATGAAAGAGTTACCCACTTTTTGGAAGTATGATTAATGGAATGGTGATAAGTATCATATTCAACTCTTTTAGGCAGTATTCAAATTCATTGGTCGAGCCAATCTTTACCCCATTGAATGTATCTTGGTTAGTGGGTTTGAAAATAATGATATGTTCTTCAAAAATCTCCACTAATACCTTGATAGACCAAGGAAACTGTGAATTTCAATTATAGATGGTGTCATGGTACACTCTTTGATTGGATTTGTCTTGGAAGGCTCCATTGAAATTCATTTACTGGTGATATAATTCCCCAATAATCATACATCCTCCATATATAACTCAAATTAATTTAATTTGCACATATATTCTCCCTTAAAAATAACATTAGTGTAGTATTCGAATGGTCTTTGTGTTCGTCCTTGCTCAGGGATTATAACATAATATCATCAATAAAGAATACCAAAAATATTTCTATATAATATCTAAAAAATCAATTAATTTAGTAAAATAATATTGTTTGAGTATTAATGAGTCTTAAAGGCATTACTATGATCTTAAAGTGTTATTACCTCATTCAAAAGTATGTCTTGGGAATATATTTTCTTCTTACCATTGATTGATGATATCCTGACCAAAGATACACATTAGAGTGAAAATTTTCCAAATATAATTGATCAAACATGTCTTCTATCTGTGGAAGGGGATAATTTTTCTTTATCATAGTTTTTTTTCTCACAATAACAAATTCATAGTTACATTGATGCATGCATACTTCTTATGGATGAAGAGGACTGGTGCACTCCATGTTAATTAAAATTAGTATATAAAACACTTTTTTATATTCTATTGTAACTGCACCTTTATTTCCTCTAACTCAATGGTGTTCATTCTAAATGATTTATTTCATAAAAGATGATATCATAGAATATTTTCAATTTAGGACACAACCTCCTGGTCCGGAAGAAGACCAAACAACTCATCGAGGAACACATCAGTGCATTCCATCACAATGAAAATGTTATCGATCATGATTCACTCCTTTTACTTGATAATTTTTTCCTAGATATGAATACTTATAGGGAAATAATATCCCCACTTGAGATGATGAATCTAAAATTGATTAATCTTCATTGTAGAGCTTTTAAAAATTTGAGGGATGCCTCACGATTGGAATAATGATATAACAATATGAAAATATGATGTTATTTAGTATAAATATTTTCAATCCATTTACAATATGGCATTAAGATCAACCAATAAAAGTAATAAAATAATTGTTGGGAGGATCAGTCTACAAAAATTAATTAAGGATAGGTTATATAATTTTTATCCAATAATGTCCCCGTATTTTATTCTAATAGATAAATCTGTCTTTATATATTGATTTGGTATTTTAATAGTTCTATAAATATTGAAATATATGAAGGAAGGCATATATCCATAATCAAATATTATATTTTCTATTATTTAATGAATAACCAATAAATATATCACCACATAATTGTCGGGATCCCCCTCGAAAGTAGCGATGACATAAGAATAACCTTTATTCATTGTCTTTGGATGATGCAAATTCTGATGACCTATAAGGAATTAAGTTTTAGTGCCCTGGCTTGAATAGTTTCTATGTTCCCTACATTGGAAATATAAAAACATTCGTGTTTCTCTCCTTCCCATTACCACATTTTCCATATTCCCCTTTTTTCTTATACATTCATGATCTTTGTGTTATTATCTCCCACACATGAATAATTTTCTAATACCTTTGAGGAAATTCTCATGATGTCTATTCCCACATATTTGGCATCTGATAGGTTATGTTTTAATTCCACTATCTTCATTAGATTCTCCATATGTAAAATAATTATATCTTGTCTTATCTATATATACATGGAACCATTCACTAGACAACATATCCACTTTTAGAGCACATCAATTAACATCTTCATAACTCCCAAGGACCTTAAATAATCAATATTTTTGAAGGTCTGGATTTTAATCACTAATGAAACTATTGATTTTGGAATCATTATTAATAACAAAACCTGAGTTTTACCATTTAGGCCATTTGAAATTTTCCTCGTAATACATTATAGAATCCCCTTACATTTTCATCATCTCTATGAATTCTCTCTCAATTAATATCTGAATAATTTTATGGAAATACTTTTATGAAATATTTTTGTAATGAATTCCAACTCCATCTCACCAATTTCATCCTTTGTATTAGGTTTCTTAATCAACAACCATCATTTATTTTCTTTTCCATATAAATGATAAACTATAACTACCCAGACCCGAGTGCCACACAACGGGTGCCCCGATCCCGATTCGCCACGTGACCTCAACCGCATTTCCCCAAATGCCAGAGGCTGTCGACTAGTAGCGAGGGCCCAGGTCTGATAGTGGGGAAACTATGCCCTCATTTGTCAAAGTGTAGCACAGAGGAATACCAAAATAAATATACAACAAACAGCGGAAGCATTAAACATACACAAATGAAATAACTTCAGCAGTTGATATAACCAACAGTATATATGTGATGATGCTACATGTTTCATGTTCTAAGAAAACATCCAGAACATGTTATACATCAATAGAATACAGTAGAAAACAGAGTACATCAAAACAAGCAAAACAGCTGGCAGCGGCATCGCGATCTTAGGCTTGGTCCCATGCCCTCCTACTCTTCAGCAACAGTCAAGTACCTGTATAGGGAATCTTGCCCTTATCTACACCTACAACAACGTAATCTGTTTGGGCCGAAAAGCATGACCCAAACAGGGTGTGAGAAATATATCTCAGTAGGCACCCACCAAAGGCTCGTGCCCAACTACATGTAAGAATGCAACAATTGTGTGCAGTAGTAAAATGAAATAAAGTAATCAGTACTCAAAATTAACTAATTACCAGTTATATTGCCATTTTATTATCCATTTAATTCATTCAGCTTAGTAACATTATTGTGCTCAACAGCACCAATCCCTCAGGCCAACCAGATGCTTTCCCTCAGGCTAAAATAGTAAACCACGCCTTCAAGATTTCCCTCAGGCCATACATAATCCAACCTGTAGGTATTTCCCTCAGGCGTAACATAAATTTCCCTCAGGCGTAGGATGTTTCAGCGTCATGCACAAAATTCAAGCCCTCAGGCACGAAAGGTTACCCTCAGGCGGAATAACGACAACCCTCAGGCTAAAACAGTCACGCCCTCATGTTAAAACAGTACAGTGCCCACATGATAATAAAAACAACGCCCTCAGGCTAAATAAGTAACCATGACATGCCCAACGGTAAACAAGCAGTAACATGTAAATCCTCTCAAGGAAATTTTACAATTACTATTTTAAAGGCATACCCTCGGGTATCCTGGCCAAACGACCAAACAGTGAAACACACACCGGGGGTGGTTTCGGATCCAAGAAACGATCCCAACCAGCATTTTAATATCATTGTTTAATCACCTATTCAATTTTAGGCATTAAACATAGCAATGGCCTCATCCACACTATACCCCAACATGTGTTCATGGCACAAAAACGCACAAAACGCACAGCAGTTGGAAAACTAAACACAAAGCCACCAACCTTATAAACCAATGAATGCTATACCTGAACGACGACTCCAGAAATTCCCAAGAACGGCATAGATATGAAGAATAAGAAAACCCATTCAAATGTAAATAACTTACTTTAGAAGAATATTTGGTAAGAACGTAACCAGGAGAGGAGAGGGCTTACCCGTGCGGTTCCCACGAAATCGTCCGATGCCGAATCAGATTCTAGACAAACGCCCGGTGGATCTTCAAAGATCTGGCCTCCTACATTGGCTACAAAATGGCTCAAGTGCATCCGATGCCAAATGAGGAGGCTACTGCCTGTTTTAAGCCGAAAAAACAAAGTACACGGCGTGTACTTCCGAGTACACGGCATGTACTTCATTCATTTAACTATTCATTTGGCGGCACCGCCACACTGTTCATCCTTCGACATGAGTACACGGCATGTACTCTCGAGTACATGGCATGTACTGTCGCCCAGCTGGCGGCAATGCCACTGCCTAACTGTTCAAGCCTGCCGACTGACTACACGGCGTGTAAGGTACCACTACACAACGTGTAGGCGGTTCCTACACCCTTCGTCGCCGGCATGGCTACAGTCCCCATGTAATCATCCCTACATGGTCAAATTTACACGGTGTGTGGATAAAGTACACGGAGTGTAGTTCCAAAATTCAGGATTTTTCCCCATTTTCCATATTTTCTCCAAAACACTTAAGGAAAAGGAAAAGTATAAGCTCGTCCTCTAAAACAAGAACTAGGTTCTTACAATCTTCCCCCTTAGAGAAATTCATCACTGAATTGCCCTTCCAAGGGTGGCGAAAAGAAAGCTCAGAACAGCTCTGGCCAATGAGCATATAAGTCAGCTTCCTACTCCCAGGTCTCGTCCTACACTCAGCCATGCTGCCATAGCACCCGTACGAGAGGAACTGACCGACCTCGGAGAACCTTCATGCTCCATTCAACGATACAAATCAGACGCTCCTCAAAGGATGCATCATGATGAAGCTCAACCTCTTCCAGCTGAAAGGTGTGAGACAGGTCTGAATGGTAGCGACGCAACTTAGACACGTGGAAGACGTCGTGCATGGCTCGGTACCATTGCGGTAAATGCAACCAATATGCAACCAGCCCGACTCTCTCCAGAATAAAAAATGGTCCCACATACCATGGTGAAATCTTACTTTGTCTCCTGATCTGTTTCTGTCCCATCCTCGGAGAAACACGCATGAAAACCTGATCCCAGACCACGAACTCCAAAGGTCTTCTGCGACGATCAACATAAGACTTCTGACGAGACTGCGCGGTAGCCATCCGCTTCCGAATCAACTGGACCTGCTCAGATGTCTCCTGCACGAGCTGTGGCCCCAGTAAAGCTGCCTCAACTGCCTCTAACCAGCACAAAGGTGATCGGCATGGCCTACCATATAAATCCTCGTATGGTTCCATCTCAATAGTCACCTGAAAACTACTGTTATAGGAAAACTCGACTAAGGGTATATGCTTCTCCCAAGAGCCCCCAAAGTCTAGGACGCATGCATGCAACATGTCCTCAAGCACCTGTATCGTACGCTCTGACTGGCCATCTATCTAAGGGTGGTATGTTGTGCTCAAAAGCACATGTGTACCCAGTTCCCTCTGAAAGCTCTGCCAGAAACGAGACGTAAAGCAGGTGTCCCTATTTGAAACGATAGAACGAGGGACCCCATGAAGATGTATGATCTGTCAGATATACATCAATCCGAGCTCATCCACACTAAAGGTCTCCTTGATCAGCAATAAGTGAGATACCTTTGTGAGTCTGTCCACAACAACCCACACGGTGACATTGCCTCGAGGTGACCTCAGCAATCCCATCTATAAATCCATCACGACATCATCCCATTTCCACTCTGGAATGGGCAACTACTGTAACAGCCCAGGTGGTCTCTGATGCTCTGCCTTCACCTACTTACTGGTGGAACACCTCGTAACAAAACCAGCTATCACTCTATTCATACCTGCCCACCAGTACTGACGCCTCAAGTCACATTACATCTTTGTAACCCCGGGATGAACTGGCCAAGTTGAAGCAAAAAATCCCCGCATCATCTCATCGCGTATATCCCCTGGAACCCATACACGTCCATGGAAACACAAAACCTCATCATCGACTATCGTCCGACCGGGAGGAGGGTCCTCAATAGACACAGACACCTGTAGAACTAGGCCTTCTGAATCTGAATGCTTCCTCATCCTCGCATTGTCCAGGAAGGTAGAAGTCACAGCTAACGAGGAAACAGAAGTCTGCCCCTGACTGTCATGCACCTCCAGATGAATCTCAATGAACAAAGTCATAAGCTGCCACTCACCACTAGCCTCCTGCACTGCATGTATCTGAGTCTTCCTGCTCAATGCATCAACTACTACATTACCTTTACCAGGTGTATAGGAAAGCTCAAAATTGAAGGACTGTAGGTACTCGACACACCTTCTCTGCCTCAGATTCAGGTCGCACTGAGTAAAGATATACCTGAGGCTTTTGTGGTCGGTGAAAACCAATAATTCTCTCCCAACAGATAATGTCTCCAACAGTGCAACACATGCACAACTACAGCCAACTCGAGATCATGCATCAGGTAATTCCTCTCATGTGGCCTCAACTGCTGAGAACCGCACACGACAAATCAGTTTCCCTGCATCAAAACGCCTCCCAGCCCAATCCCTAACGCATCACAGTAAACTGTATAGATCTTCCCCTGCTCTGGGAGTATCAGGATCAGTGCTGATGTCAGCCTTATCTTCAGGTCCTGAAAATATGTCTCGCAAGATTCTGACCAAACGAACTTCACACCCTTCTTAGTCAGACCTGTCAACGGTGCTGCTAAGTGGGAGAAGTCATGTATGAAGAGCCTGTAGTAACCATCCTTCCCTAAGAAACTTCGTATCTCAAACACGTTCTTGGGCTACTCCGAGGAAACTACTTCTCTCACCTTCTCTGGGTCTACTGCAACTCCTGCCTCTGAGATGATATGACCCATGAAGTGAATTTGGTCTATCCAAATGTGGCACTTTGATATCTTAGCATATAGGCGATGCTCTCTCAGTGTACTCAATACGATCTCAAGATGGGTGGCATGGTCGTGTCGAGTGTGAGAGTACACCAAGATTACAACCACGAATACTACCACAAATGAATCAAGATACTGATGGAACACACGATTCATCAGAGTCATGAAAACTGCTGGTGTGTTCGTGAGTCCGAATGGAATAATCGTATACTCATATAGATCATACCTACACCTGAAAGCCGTCTAAGGTATATCATATGGTCTCATGCGTAGCTGATGAAATCTGGATCTCAAGTCAATCTTCGTGAACACTCGTGCTCCACGAAGCTGATCAAATAGATCATCTATCCTTGGAAAGGGATATCGGTTCTTAACCGTCAACTGGTTCATCTTCCGATAATCCACACAACGTCTGAGGGTACCATCCGCCTTCTTCGCCAAAAGTACCAGAGAACCCCAAGGAGAAGTACTTGGTCAGATAAAAACCTTTTATTGTAGCTCCTATAACTGCCTCTTGAGCTCCTGCAACTCAGGCTTGGTCATCTTATAAGGAGGAATGGACACTGGTGTTACTCCTGGAACAAGCTCGATAGAGGAATCCACCTCACGCACCGGAGGTAGACCTGAAAAGTCATCCAGGAAGACATCCCTGAAAAGATCAACAATTGGAGGGAAATACATCTAACAAGTCACCTGGTCATCCAGATATAAGCTCGCAATCTAATTTGTGACTCCACCTCGCCCATGATGCTCTGGTCCAGCTCGACTCGCCTGAACATCCCATTCGCGCTTGTATAGAAACTCTCCGCCCTCTTGTGACGAAAAACGCACCCTGTGATGAAAGGAGTCTACAAAGGCTCGAAAGGGAGCCAACCAGTACATCCCAAGAATGACGTCATAGCTCGCCATCTCCAGGACATAGAGTTCCCAAAGGAAGTGACACCCACCAACCTCAAGGGGGAACTCTTTGCACTGACGCACACCAACCGTCCTAGTCCCCAACGGAGTTTCTAGCATCAAAATATCAGAAGAAGTAGAAACACCGACCCCAAGGCTCTCCTCAACTGGTACAGATATGAAACAATGTGTAGCACCCGTATCAAAAAGTACTCAATAAAAGACAGAAGCTACTAGAATAGTACCTCTGATTGTAGAAGGTCCGGGATCCTGCTCCTACTGGGGCTGTTGCACTGCATATGCATGCCCAGTGTCGCGGCCCTACAACACAGCCTGGCTACCCTGAGCTGTCCCACCCTGCTGCCTCTGCGATCCTGGTGTCCAGCTACCACGGCCACGACCACCATCCCTGCCTGCACGCCCTGATGTATTCCAGTTCCCTAACTGGTAAGAAGCCACTAGTCCTGCTCCCGCACACAAAGTCTACACAGAACCCCTCTCACTAGCCACTGGTAGAAACGCCCTGCAAAAGTGCTGTAGATGACCCATCTTGCCACAAACTCGGCATTCCACTGGGTCTCGTGGACACTACAGCCTCTTGTGCCCCTCTCTGTCACACCGGTAGCACCTGACCGGTCCACTTGAAGAAGTTGTCTGGCTGGTACTGCCGCCCTGAGAGAAGTCCATTTGTCTCTTCCTCTTGCCAGCAGAAATAGTACCAGTAACTGGTGCTGAACCGCCCTGGCCCACACCACTCGATTCCTGTTGGTTCCTCTCTATAATTAATGCCTGGATCATAATCGCGTGTACAATAGGAAACCAGAAAACATTTACCAGAGCTCGGATGTCATACTGAAGACCATCCTCAAAACACATGGCTCTCAACGTCTCATCACCCACCAACACGAGTGCAAAACACTGAAGCTCTGTAAAACGAGCAGTGTAGTCCATCATTGACATAGCTCCCTACTGCAAAATAATGAACTCTTGAGCTCTATCTTCCCATAGAGTATTGGGAAAGAAGAAGTCATAGAATACTTCCTGAAAATCTTCCCACACCATTTCCATGTGATTCTCTGACTGGGTGGTAACATCCCACCACCTCTTGGAAGAATCACGCAGCATGTAAGTCGCAAGCTTGACCCTCCACCCTGGATGCATCTCAAGATGCCCGAAAATAGTCTGCATCGATCCCAGCCAAGAATCTGCAGCCTGTGGTCTGTCATCCCCTGAAAACATAGGCGGATGCTGCTGCTGAAATATGCGCGTCAGCTTGGCCATAGATGTGGCAGCCTATGGTGCTCCATGAAATGTCAGCATGAACCACAATAATCCATCAAGGAACTGTGCCTTCACGCCTCTGTCCGGTATAACAGCTGGTGCTTCATCTGGCTCTGCTGGTGGATCAACTGGTATCCCATGTCCTACCATCTCTGGAGTATAATCGTTGTCGCTCTCCTGGAAAACAACTCGGGGCCGTCTAGGCAGAATGACACTACAAGGTCAAAACCACACCTCAGAGTCAAGATTATTAAGACTGAAAGCGAAGGTACCATAAAGGAACAATAGGTAGAAGGCGTTTCAAATTTTTAAAAACAAGACTACACGGTGTGTACTTGACTTTCCTTCCCCTGCCCGGGTCCTTCTACATGGCTAAGACACACGGCTTCCGTTCAACAAAACTACACGGCGTGTATAATATCTACATGGCGCGTACGATGTTATTTTACAACTGCTTGTGTCATCTGTGACATGGCCGACTACTCGGATTAACACTCCACGACGTGTTACACCCGCACACGGCGTGTACACCATCCCGTTTCCCAGCCACACGGCTAACTCCACGCGGTCTATCCTCGGTCAATATTACACGGCGTGTCTCACAGGTACATGACGTTTCAAGGGAGAGGTGACAAAGACCCATGTTGTTAGTTACAAGGCTGAGTCTCCAGGTCACACTACACTGCGTGTTCATCATTGACACGGCATGTTATTCATGATTTCACCGACCCATGTTGTTAGTTACATAGCCGGACTCTGGGTCACACTACACAGCGTGCACAAAACTACACAGCGTGTTTTACCCAAGCCCTTCCCTACCCCGTGTCACCGCCCACACGGTTTGTGACACGGGAAGAGACTACATGGCGTGTACTCGGGGTACACGGAGTGTACTAAAAAATTCATTTTTCTTCCCAAACAGAAGAACACACAAAGCGTGTATGAGTTCCTACACGGCGTGTATTCTGGTTTTTCGGGACAATATGCCTCATAAACTTCCCCAGAACCCAGAAAATACTGAAAAACAACACCTATGTGCCAAATTCTGACCCGTGGGGGCCCATACACCCCAAGAATCAATGTTTGACATCTTATCTGTGTTATAACCAATAAATAGTCAATGATACACCAAATTCCGGTCAATGGGGGCCAATACTCCCCAAAAACTATAGTTTGGAGTCCATTCTATAAACAAACTCAAAAAAACATACCATATCACAAGGCATGTATTTATCAAGCAGCTATCACAACAGCATGCTTTATTAGCACAACAACTATCACAACCACTATCACAACAACATGAAAATTCTAATGCACCTAAATGGCATGGAAAATATGCATGGCATGCTAAATCTATCATGTGCCTATATGATGCATGAGACGACATACCCTCATATCATCAGGTTGAAACTAAACAGAACCCACAAATAAAATATATAAGCACAATCCAAGTGCGTCACCCAATGGTGAAAACATATCAACTGTAAAATTGCAAAATCAAAATAATGCAAAATACGAGGTAGACTGGCTTTTCCCTGTACACGGGTTAGATACGCCTGGGCATATCTTATTACCAACTATCGTTCCGTCATATCCCTGAATAAGACTCTAAATAGTACGTCAAAGAAAATATACCGCTCTGATACCACTTTGCAATGACCCAGACCCGGGTGCCACGCAACGGGTGCCCCGAGCCCGACTCACCATGTGACCTCAAGAGCATTTCCCCAACGCCAGAGGCTGCCGACTAGAAGCGAGGGCCTAGGTCTGATAGTGGGTAAACTATGCTTTCATTTGTCAAAGTGTAGCACAGCGGAATACCAAAATAAACATACAAAAAATAGAGGAAGCAGTAAACATACACAACTGAAATAACTACAGCAGTGGATATAACCAACAGTATATAAGTGATGATGATACATGTTTGATGTTCTATGAAAATAGCCATAACATGTTATACATCAATACAGTACAACAGAAAACAGAGTACAAAAAAACAAGCAAAACAGCTGGCAGCGGCATCGCGAGCCTACGCTCGGTCCCATTCCCTCATACTCCTCAGCAATAGTCAAGTACATGTATAGGGACTCTTTCCCCTATCTACACCTGCAGCAACGTAATCTGTTTGGGCCAAAAAGCGTGACCCAAATAGGGTGTGAGAAATATATCTCAGTAGGCACCCACCAAAGGTCCGTTCCCAACTGCGTGTAAGCATGCAACAACAGTGTGCAGTAGTAAAATGCAATAAAATAAGGAGTACTCAAAATTAACTAATTACCGGTTTTATTGCCATTTTATTATCCATTTAAATCATTCAAATTAGTAACATTCTTGTGCTCAACAGCACCAAGCCCTCGGGCCAACCAAAAGCTTGCCCTCCAGCTAAAATAGTAAACCACGCCCTCCGGATTTCCCTCAGGCTATACAGAATCCAACCCGCAGGTATTTCTCTCAGGCATAACATAAATTTCCCTCAGGCGTAGGAAGTGTCGCCCTCAGGCACAGAAGTCAATCCCTCAGGCACGAAAGGTATCCCTCAGGCGGAATAACAACAACCCTTAGGATAAAACAGTCACGCCCTCAGGCTAAAACAGTACATTGCCCACAGGCTAATCCCAACAATGCCCTCAGGTTCAATAGATAACCAAGACATGCCCAACGGTAAACATGCAGTAACAAGCAAATCCTCTCAAGGAAATTCTATAATTACTACTTTAAAGGAATACCCTTGGGTATCCTGGCCAAACGGCTAAACAGTGAAACACACCCCGGGGGTGGTTATAATCCAAGAAATGATCCCAACCAGCATTTTAATATCATAGTTTAGTCACCTATGCAATTCTAGGCATTAAACATAGCAACGACCTCAGCCACACGATACCCTGACATGGGTTCGTGGCACAAAAACGCACAAAACACACAGTAGTTGGAAAACTAAACACAAAGCCACCTACCTTATACGCCAACGAACTCTATACCTGAACACCGACTCTAGAAACGACCAAGAACGGTGTAGATATGATGAAGAACAAAACCAATTCAAACGTAAATAACTTATGTTAGGAGAAGAATTTGTAAGAATGGTACCTGGAGAGGAGAGGGCATACCCGTGCAGTTCCAACAAAATCGTCCAATGCCGGATCGGATTCCAGACGAACGCCCGGTAGATCTAAAAAAGATATGGCCTCCTCCTTTGGCTCCAAAACGGTTCAAGTGCCTCCTCTGCCAAATATGGAGGCTACGTCCCGTTTTTAGCCGAAAAAAAGTACACGGCGTGTATTTCTGAGTACACAACGTGTACATCATTCATTTAACTGTTCATTTGGCGGCACTGCCACACTGTTTATCCGTCTACATGAGTACACAACATGTACTCTCGAGTACACGGTGTGTACTGTCACCGAGCTGGCGGCGATGCCGCCGCCTTACTGTTCAAGCATGCCGACTGACTACACGGCGTGTAAGGTACCACTACACGGCGTGTAGTCGGTTTATACACCCTTCGTCACCGGTATGGCTACATGCCCCGTTTACTCATCCCTACATGGCCAAAAGTACACGGTGTGAGGATAAAGTACACGACATATAGTTCCAAAATTCTGGATTTTTCCCCATTTTCCATATTTTTTCTCAAAAACACTTAAGGAAAAGGAATAGAAGAAGCCCGTACCTCTAAAACAAGAACTGGGTTCTTACATAAATGGCTAGAGTCACCTTCTCTATCTAAAAATAGTAAAGATCTAACACATTTCGTCAATATTGACTTGACCCACACTTCTGTTACTAGTAGATTAGTATAGACTCTAAATATTGGGGGTCACTGAAACATAAAAGACTATATAGCCAGTTTCAGCTTCTGAAGTGAAGGAGGATGTTACACATTATTTCGTTTGTGGTTCATAGCAAGAGTTTATTAGGTGAGAATATCAATGAAATTTTGAACACCACAACCCAAGGAATTGGGTTTGTTGTTTGAGGAATCATTTCATAGTACATATCCTGGGTTATTGGACAAGTTTCTCCTAGTTCAAGCAATTTTCAAAAATAAAAAAGTTTAAAAAAAAATATAAGTCAACAAGTTATAAATAAATAATTTCTTCCTCAATGAAATTAACTCAAGAGTAATATCTTATGTAATCCATATCTTGTAATTTTTTATAAAAAATATTATGGGTAGCTTTCATATACTTTGTCTCACATTAATGGTTTTAACTATTCTTATCGAATCCTAATTCCAAAATTAACAAAATTGTACTATGATACCAACTATTGTGTCCATAATTTTTCTTACATGACTACTACATAATTTTAAATAAAAACAACAAAAAATCGTTACATTCATGGATCCAATGGTTTAGTGTCTTGCTAAAATTATAATCATTCATAACATATAAATTACAAAACACAGAAATTAATTAATTCATACTTATCTAGGTTCTTACTGGCCCACAAGTATTTATTTGAATAAGTAATCACTAGAGTATATACATCCAAGAAAATGGTTTTCTAAAATCCAAATAAAAGGATAGATTAGAACATGATTCAATATTAAAAAGGATAGCCTAATCATTATCATCATAACATATTCATGGAGTCATCATCATAATTAAGAGAGGAGTTGTTATATATAGGCATGGAAAATGGAAATGAATGAAAATTAAACATCATGTTTTTGTGATCAAATGAAAAACATGGTTCTGAATATAGAATACATCATTTTCATTAATAACATATGTTCATAATCATAACATATTCATCATTTCGAAAAAATATAGCATAACATTCCAAAATATTAGATATTATCTCATGAGATAAAACACATTAACCATTGCATTTGGGTGCTATAAAATTTAGGGTTCACCCATCACATCATTAAATTTACACAATTATTTATTCCACAAAGAACATAAATCAATATTCTTAATAAAATTACACAAGTAAAGGAAATTTGTTTAATTGGAATTTTATATAGAATGTATTCATGAATAAACATTAGGGTTCCCAATAAATGGAATAACATATATGGTACAAGAATCATGAATGGTGAGGGATGAATAAATAATATCATGAAAATTAAAAGATGAGTTTTGTTAAGAAGAATTGTTCTAGGGAAATAATACTATGAATTTATCATAAAAATAGATATGAAACTAATATATACTAAAAAAGAAATAGCAGTAAAATAAAAATTATTTTTTAGGATTGTGGAATGAACATCCACAATAAAATTTTGTTGTAATAGGAATAAACCAAAGAATGGGAAATGGGTTCGAGAATCCCCTTATCTTATCTATGAAATATTTCTTCACTATAATAACCTAGATAATAAAAACATATTAATTAAATAATAAATCCAAAAAAACATTAAAAGGTAATTTTCATTTTATTTTTAATATTTTCATTTATAGACATTACAATGAGTTATAGAGTTTAATTTATCATTCTATAGTTATCATTTTATTTGTTTTCATGATTGATTTACATGTATATATGTATGTAAGATCATGTAAAATTAAAATAATTGTCCAAAATTTAAATTATATGTTATTATAGAAGATAAATTCGTTTAAATATATTATATATTATTTTGTTTCTAGAAATGAGGATTATGTGTTAGATAAATCATTAATTATAGTCATTTAGATTAATTTTTATAGTTTTCAATAACCACAAACTCGTTTTGTTATATTATTTCGTATTATTGATATATGATAGATATAGAGCATAAAAAGGTTTATAAAATAAATTTTAAAATCATTTCCATCCCTTATAATGGGTTTATGACCATCATATAAGGTGTTAAAAAATGAATACTAATTTTCCTATAATGTGATAAATTAACACCTGAAGGAAAATATTTTCATTTTTCAAATAAAATGGTGATGAAAAGAGCATCAATGACAAATAATTTAATTAAAATAATAAAATTTCATAATATATAATATGATTTATTTAACATTATATTCTAATATTGGTAGGTGACTTGAGAATAAGAATATAATATAAATTGTATATAAACTATAAGAAAAAGAAATAGGATTTCACCTCTTTAATTCTTCTTCTTGATAACCTGCATAAGAAAATTGGATTTAGTATTTTTTTTGAGACCAAAGATTCATAAATGTTGTTTAGACACTTGGGAACATGATGAGGGATATTTCAGAAACGATTCATGTCTTTGGAGGTGTGAGTGGAAGAGGTGGTGAGGATTGGTAGATATAGTGGAGAAGAGGGTTGTTTGTTGATTATTTTATTCATTATATTTTTTTGGTTCAATACAATGAATGTATTGAACCATGTAACTATATATAGTAAATAAGGAAGTGGTATTATAGATTATGGAGATAAAATCATCCATGAATAAATAAATTTTGAATTTAATTTATACTGTTATATAGAGAAAATTGTTGTATTTCACGATTCACCAAAAATTCAACTATTTTATAAAAAAATCATTTTAACCATTTTTTTCCAAATATAATTCAAAAAAGAAATCTATTTTATGAATATAATTTTATAAACACATGAAATTTAATTTTCTTTTTTAAATTATCATTTATTCAAAAAATAAAAATTTTAAAATCATAACTGATCTTATGAAATATTGAATAATTGATTAAGTTCTCAGAAAAATTTCATATAATTTAAAAAAATTATAAATTTGAAAATTTATTTTGTGATAATATATTTCATTTTAATCCATTATGATATTTATAAAATTGTAATTATTTAGTTATTACTTACAAAAATACCCAAACATAATATATCAATTTTCAAACATTTATTTACTTAACCCATCATATAAATATTAAATATTTTCAATTATAAGATCCCTAAATTTAATTTGTAATTTCATTACAGATGCTACTATTATATTGGATAGATTAATATTATTTATGGTCATGTTACTATTCTGAGGGTCATGTTACAATTCAATTAGAAAAAGTTCCTTGATTTCTCTCATTTCATCCATTATTCATTTTTAATCTTCGTATTATTTTCTTAATTGGATTTTAGGGAATTATATCTATCACATAATTATATGATGTTAATTTCCATTGATAATATTATACGTTGTTAAAAGAAAATCCCTGGAGATGAATGTATATGATGATGAGACATTCATGGGGTGGTCTGACATACTTGGTATGGGTCATGATCTCAATGACCTTGAACTTATCCTATAAATATTTTTTCAGAAACAAATGTTTTTGGATGTCCTCTTGGGTTGTCTTCTCTAGAGATCTGAAACCACTAACATCATTGACCAAAAGTAAATGACATTTTTTTGGAATTTATATTGTCAGATAGCTTATAAGTACCTCAAGGAGAAGTTAGTAAGCATCTTATTTCATTAATTTCTTACTAAGGGAGTTCAATTTGAGGTCTTATATGGTGATTTTTATATTGTTATTGGTTGTGTATTGATTCCATAGAGTTTGTCTATTTCTTATGGGCCTCAACAATTATGTCCTCACGAGTGAAACTATACAACTCTGGGTCTTGATTTGGCTGAAATTGTGATATCATTTATATTTTGGTAAAATTACCTCATTTGTAAACATTTTTTGGTTTTTACTATTTTAAGAGCCTATGAAAAGTATTCTCATAGATTGACGTGAACTTCTTCCTGCATCTATGGATGAAATTATATAATTATTACAACATTGAGATATTAACATTCTCAATAAAGGGAATATTGTAGGTAATCCACTTAGAAAGAATTCATATATTGAGGTCGATTGTGAATGTAGAAATTTCTATAGTGTTATGTAAGAAATATCAATTATGAATCTTGATATTGAAGCGATTGGAGGAATAGGTTGTCTTTCCAGATGAATAAGTAGTCATCATTGGTGTAGTGGTTGAAGGAGTCTCAGTTAGTGTTACATCCCAGCATGTCCAAGATGTAACATTCAATGAGGGGACAGTTCTGGTTTCCTACGTTGAATATTGTAGTTATAGGTATTTTTTCTCAATGATTTTTATTTTTTGATGGTAATTTTCGAGCATCGTGTTTCATCTGGTTTGCTCCCGCCATTGGATGTTCCCTATAAGATGTTGGAGGATTTATCTGTTGACATTGGAATAGGTTTACCTAAATCATAGAGAATATGTGATTCTATGTTGGTGATAGTGGATCGTTTAAAAAACTCATCCCATAATGAGTCTATCTCAGTTGAAATCTTTTCATGATTGTATTTGGAGGAGTTGGAGTAACTCCACATAGACCTGATGATGATCATTTACAATCAAGAACTCCATTTTACATCTAGTGTATGTAGAGGTCCTCAGAATGATTTTTTTTTATTAATTCCTCTATTGTGTTTTTCATATGTAGAAGGATATTAATTTAAATAATTCCATTGAGAATCTTGTTCAAATGTTACATTCTTACTTTCTGGATATTGTAAGATCGTGGATGGAGAACCTCCCCTTTTCAATTTTTATAAAATAATAGTTACCAATGCATCTTTTTGTGGATATTTTTGTATGTTTGTAATGATGACTATTCCATTAACTATTGCACTAGACTAGGATCAAAGAGGTTGTAATTATAAATCTAGAACCGGTATAGAATTTAATAGAGATGGTTCAGGTAATTCATGATAGGATGGAGGTATAATGGGATCAAAAAATATGAAGTTCATCATAGGAGGATACCTCTAAAGTTAATTCTTGGGGATTATGTGTTTTTAAATATGACTCCTTATCATGGGTATTGATGGTTTGGTCATGAGAGTATGCTTTCTCCATAGTTTTTTTTGGCCTCTATAGGTGTTAGCTCAAATTAGATCGATGGCATACCATATATCAATTCCCCCACAAATGATCCAGATACATTTTGTTTATCATAGGTCCAAACTTTTCTATTATCTTCATAATGACTCTCATGTCATCGATTGGGGTATAATTGATTTTCAAATTTTTTTTTAACCATCAGGGAGTGGCATGTGGATATCAAAGACTACTAGGTAAAGCTATTTCATGGGAATGATATTATTTTGGATTGTGTCCTATGTAAGCATGTTGGAGTAGAGGATAATGTCATGGAATATGATTATTATATGCACACTCAACAACTAGAGTTGTTTAATATTTACATGTTCTATTGTAAAATTTTAATTTTTTTTGTATCTTTTGGTTTATGGGATATATTTCTATTTTTTTATATTGTGACATTAGTCTCTTTTGATGGCTTTATCCCCCTATATAGTTGTTAGGAGGTTTTTATGGTTGATGAAGGGTTTTTCACTTGTTCCTCTACAATGGTCAATGAGACACTATAGTAGAGATATCATTGAGAGTTTTCTCATGGGATGGTATTTCTTATGATCCCATATATGTTTTGTTTTCTATCTTGTTTGGCTTAAATTCTCAAGGATGATATTTTTTTTTGAGAGGTCTCAAATGTAAAGTTCTAGATCACAGTGTTCTGACCATTTTCATGTTTCCTAGGATAGTAGTGGTTAAGGGATTCATTGAATAAGAATATAGGTTTTGGATGCTAAAAATATGTAAGCATAGATAATTCATGGAATCTACGACTTTCACGTCGGGTATGTGCAGCTTAGGACTAGTTTAGGGGAAGTTCACAATGTGTAATTTTTGAGGCTAAATCATAAAAACAAGAAATGATTTTCAAAAAAACTTATCCATGATGATTACATGACATGAAAGGGTAGTTCACATCATGTAAATCCCCAATGTTTTACATATTCAAATGTTTCAACCACTCTAGTCTTTTACAAACCCTATAGATTCTCTCATTCAGGGTGACCAACATCTTCTTTCCATTGGAGTTTCAAGATCCCCTCATCCCATGACCAATTATTTTCTTCCATCATCGATCTGTTGTGACATGAGTTAATCTATGTGGAGTTCAATATCTATTTATTATAGTTTATAATTAATTTATTGTCAATTTCCACAAGTTCTTGAATCCATGTGATGGAAAATCATCTCTCGTGTTTCTAATGGGATTGTTTTTATGGTTATGCCATGGCATCCTCAGATGGATAAAATTAAAATGATATAGTTGATCAAATATATTTTTTCTCCATTATCAATCAATGAATATTGAATCTTTTGAGGTAGGGTATTTTTTCCTTGTGTTCTATTTATTTAAAAGCGTAAATTCATCATTATTTATCACATTGGATTGGAATGAAATTGATAATATAATTATTGAACTAGATTAAATAAGATAGGTAGATATCTCAAGTTAAAAATTGTGCTTTATACCTTTGTAGTGGGTTGCCTCTTGATTTTCTAGATTGTGTGATATTTATGACTTTCTTTGTTAGAATATTATTCTAGATGCAAATTTGTAAAGAACATAATGCCGAAATTATAGAGTTCAATATATTATATTGTGATTAATTAAATAAGAAGAATGTTTTTGATTTAGTTATTTCACACACATGTATTACTATATATATTATCTAAATTATTATTATATGTATGAAGTGTATAGGCTATGATGTCTTAAGGTTCTTACTCAGTGTATGATATATAAATTCTTGCGGCATCATACTCAATTTTTGATATATATTTTATGGGATTTGGTGTATCTCAGATACTACATGATTACGATATTGTTATCTTCATGGGATGATATGTTGTTGTGATGCATGAGGTGTAGGATGTGATGCCTTTACCACTAGTTTTCATATTGGATGAATTTTAGATAGATATGTCTTAGGATATGTAATTTTCACATAGAGTGAAAATTCATTGGGGAAGAGTGATACTGGTACCCCTGATGATTCATTATTATATTAGATTATCCCTTGTATAACACATGGTGAGAGTTATCTATGGTGAGGATCTGATATTATTGTACCTATTTAGGTGATGTGTTAGTTTCACTATTGTTTACTATTCTTTATCATTCATTCATTATCATTTCAACAAGATGATCCAGAGAGGATCCTAATGATTATTTTATTATGCTATCACCTCATATATATAAACAATTTTTCATGTCATTTGATGTAATATAGAGGTAAGATGAGATATTAAATGTTCATGATTTTGTAGGAGTCATTTCGGCTCCATTCTCGTTGTTGTCTTTATATTTTTTGTACTTTTATTTTTTCATTAAATTTTTTAGTGTTGTATCTAATTTCATATTTTTACGTGGGATTTCATATATATATATATATATATAGGTTTTGTTTTTATTATCCTTATTATCTCACTCTTATGAATGTATTTATTTGAGATTAGTTTTTCCCATAAATATCTTTACCATACCCTCAGGTCTAGCCACTAATATGAGTCCTACTAGAGGGGGGACTTAGGATGTCAACATATATATCCCCTTATAGCGGTATCTTTTTGGGGTGGTGGTCATGATAATCTCCTTTGATAAAATACACCACAAGTGTCAAATATTACATTTTATTACATCTAAATGCCATAAATAACTTCTCCAAATACACAATCAATTACTCATCTATAAATGGATTAGTACTCCATTTAAAAAATGGGGGATCTTCTCACATAATGTTATACATCCTAATTCATTATTATTAGGGAATTTGTTTCTAGATTTGGGATAGGTTATTATTCATGAACTAATTAATTTTTCATAATATAGCCATAATTTTATCCATTCCAACACCATCTGTATTGGTTCCCTCGGTAGAAAAATATCAATATTTTCTATGATTCATGATACCATACTTCTATCCAGGTTCAATTTTCTTAAATGTAATATAGTGGATTAGATCATAAAATCATTAATTATAAATCATAATGTATAATTCCAAATATTTTTTAATGCCTACTAAGAATTAAGTGTTTATATATTGTTAATATCATAATCATAAAAATTGGTTTCTTTTTTGATATCTTTATTTCCAAAAACATCATAAAGTCTTCTAATGATTATGTGAATTATAATAAGAATATCACATAGGATTGTCAGACTAAGTGCATAGTAGGTATCGTTTTTTTGAACAATAAAGTGATCAAGTCAATCTCGACATTCCATTTTCAGAGTTATTACACCTAGGAACTTCTATTCAAAAAACAAATCCATAGTTAGTTTCCATAAATTGATTTACTTTTTGTAAAACCCATATAATCAATACCATAAACAATTATTAGTATTTTCATCTATCCACATCCTTATAGTATATCATTTTTTTATATTCTATAATCTATGTTTTCATAAATCTATTTCCATTGGATTATACTAAACATTGATTAGATACAAAATGTAGAAATCTAGACCCCAAATCCATAAATCTGGTAACATAATTTTTTACATTACCATAGATAAAATTGTTCAAATCCAAAAAGAATGATCAAATGAGAAGTTTTATAGAAAATGAAACATACATGTAACACAATTTATACTAGGAATATAAAAATAAATAAAAAAACATAAAAAATATAATAAAGTACTTCTTTTGAACCACATTCAATATTCGTTTCTCTATACCCCGGTTAAGGAATGAAAATAAGAGTGAGCTCAAATTATAAGTAAGGGTATTGTATAAGAGAATTTATCCGGAATGAATAATCATAATCAATATGGAATGGAATATAACGGAACAGACATGAAAAATTATTATCTGGAAAATGAATATTCAATATGTAAATATAAATAATTGTAACACATTTCATTTAATCAATAAAATTATAAGGAAATGCATCAATAGATAATTTCATAGAAAAAATATCATGTATAATAATAATAACTGATTTATAAGTGAAGGAATTTCATAATTATTAGATTTCATCTTTCCCAGGTCCATGATACCTTTTCCATCATGACCATTCTCAAGATGGTTTAAAACATACTGGGTAAAAAGACTTCTGAATTGTCAAACTGATTCATCTCACGAGACTATGAATGCATTGTGGGGGAAAATTTAACCAATCCCTAACCCATTTAATACCAGTAAAAATAATTCCTTATATAATGAATTATCAATTTAATCTATATATAATTTTCCTTATCAAATATCTATATTGATTAATGGATATGAATTTATCAATATTTCCCAATTAATCAAATATCATTCAATATAAACACTATTTGTAAAAATTGAATATTGGTTATGTGATAGCCATATATATTACACAATAATATTGATATTTTAATGAAATTTAATTTCCAATGAAATATTATTACAATAAATAGACTGTTTTAAAAGAAATTTTACAAATATAGAAGAATCCTAGATTTCACAATAACTTTTTCCACATATAAATTTTCATGTCAAATCCACTTGTGTTAAATAAATAATTTTGAAACAAAAAATTCAATAAATAATAATCTGTTCATGTTCTATCATGTTAATGGTTTAGTATGTACACCACATAAATGTTAATTGGGGCAGGGTAACAAATAAGTCTCAATGGAATGTAAATTGATATGAAATCCCTTACCTCATTATTCATTTTGGGAAAACATTCTTTAATATACAGTAAAATGGTTTTAAGGATGTTATCAAATAATAAAAACACATAATAATATTTTATCATATCATGTGTGATCCTTTAATAACATATCATCACCCATACATTATTTATATTTCATTATTTTCATCTTTGTAGGTGTTAATTGTCATGATTTCTTGTGTGTGTTTCTTAACAAAATATTAGTTTCTTTTGTATATTATATAGTTATATCATCACCAGAAATATAATTAATCGATAATTATCATTTTTTTCATCAATAGTTTATTTAAATTCACACATTAATTTTTTTATGAAAAATTAATCGCATTATGATCATGAAGATGGTAGGTCATACGTACGTACGAGTAACATTTTCACTTTTCAGTGATCATTATAAAAATTAGGTAAGTAATATATTTCTTATAAAATTAATAATAATAAAATATAGAAAATATTATATAATTATATATATAATAATTTTTGTTTTGTGAAAAAAATTTCATCATATCACATCACGATGAGGCAGATCCCCATGTACCCGAACAAAGTAATCATCATTACATAAGTGAAAATGAAAGAAATAAAATGATATATATTAATTTTATAGAAGGATAATTATATCATGGATATCATAATTTTTTACTTTTTATATCATATAATCATTAAATTTATATTTATCATCATCTATGTGGTGTGTTATTGAAAGACGTATCAAATCACTTCCTCAGACAGTAGTCTACCAAAAACACGAGCAGCATTATCTTCTCTCCTATGGAATAGAAGGTAAATATATATATATATATATATATGATATAATAATTCCAAAGATATAAATATGTTATTAATATAATATATATATACATATATCAATCATCATATCAAACCATGAGATGAAAAAATGAAAAAATGAATGACATCAGTGCATGAGGCGGAAGTCCTCCATACCAGCAAACATTAATTTTATAACCCATTTACTGGAAGTGGAGATGCGTTTTGGTGATGAAATTATTATAAAAACATGAAAATATTTTTATTATTTGTACTTTATTACATTTTAATGTTTTAATAAAAGTTAATGAGGTGGATAAATAAATAATATAAAGATTCTTTTTGAAGAACATTGCTTCTTTTTGAGTATTTTCCTTTAGTTACAACAAAAAACATCCAAATATGGATTTATACACCAAATAAGTATTATAGAATGAGGAGAGTAATATTTGGTATTAATTTGGAAATTTATTATCTAATAAATTACAGTTTTAAGGTGTGAATAATATAGGATAGGTTGTGGTCATTTATAAGTGGGATAAGTGGCACAATTGTAATTTTTAGAATTAGTGATTTCCCCCTACATATCATTCATGTGACCTGACCCAATAATAAAACATTTTCAATAATAGATGATATAAGGTTGAAATACTTCCATATAATGGTGTTTATACATGTTTTGGGTCATTTTTACACCTTATATACTATGTATATTCATTATGTAAACTAATTTTTACCTTAGTCCAAATAATTAAATTTAAATGTTTTCATGAATAATTTTGGTAAAAAATTAATTTGAACTATTTTGTAAATATAAATTATTCTGATTGAATATACGCGAACAATTTTTTTATATTCAATCCACATAAAATGAAAAAAACTAATTTAAAATTATTCTTGATGTTGTGACGAGATTGCAGGATTTGGGTGTGAAATTGATTAATGTTTACAACGTTTTTATATCTAAATTCATTGTATAAATGATTAGAATGAACTAAATTATATTAATATATGTAAAAATGAATTAATTGTACTTTAAACACTATTTAAATATAATTTCACATTATATTTTTTAAAAAACTATAGTATTCAATTGAAACTATACATTTTTTAACTATTCATCAAAAAAGTAACTTTTCATAAATATCCCAAAACATAACCCTAAATTAATTTCTTTATTCCAAATTTTTTAATTAAGTATATTTTATAAATTAATTTTTATTAAATTAGTTTAATTTAATATCAAATTATGTATTAAATGTCTGATTGAATCGTGTTTTGTTTAAAACTGATGTTGCATGCATTACCAGCTAATAATAAAATTAGATTTATTATAAAAATAATATATTGTAAATTATGGGGGTTTAATAATATATATTTTTACAAAACCAAGAAAAAATAATTTCTTGAATCTATAATTCATTATAGAGATGTTCTTTTCTCTGAACACTAATCCTTCAAGTCCTAAGGTGTAAGCCAGTGGGTTTGAATCAGTGAAAAGGTATAATCATAACCAAGATTTATCAATTTTATTTCTTATTTAAATTTCATGAAATATGTTCTATACATAAAAAAATATGAATATATCATAATAAATAATTTTATATTTTACTATTATTATAGAATAATCATTTTCCACCCATTCTCTATTTAATGGTAATTGAAACTTTCGCTCATTTGTATATATAGACTACCACATCCATATAGTGATACAGTTCATTTTTCATCAATATCATTAATGGGTGTCTATAATGATGTATTTAGTTCTCATAAAACATATTAAGAACATATTAATTCTTCTTTAATTATATTATTTTGTCTATACTATTTCCTTATGATCTATTGGTAAATGTTTATTGTCATTTATGCATATTTTTGGACTACCACCTCTACGAAGTGATGCGGTTGGTTAATAATATTTTGCCTTTTTTGGTAATAATTATTAATTTAAAAAATATAAAATATTTCGGTTATAGTAATGACTCTACTAAGATATATTATTATTTAACATATTATCATTCCATCTATCAAAAAGTGGAAACAGTAGTCATGTGTATATAATGATTTCCTTTTATATAATGTGATTTAATTAATTAGTCATCAAGAATTAATATGAATCGTTATATATATATATTATGATAATTATATAATTATTAAATATATATATATATAATACATGATTAATGTTCATGTAAATTCTTTTATAACTATAAAATATATGAAAAATGTTACAATTTGCACCATAATAGATGATTTTAATATACAACATTAATTGAAAAGTTATTAAAATGATATAAGTGGGGAATATATGAATGTTCATATAAGAAAATGAATTTAATTTATAATGATAATTAATATTCATTTATTTTATAGGGGGACAAATGGAATTTAAATCAAGTCAATTATAAGGTAATTGTTTTTGTTTCAATATCTCTTTATTGATATATGTTTTAAATTAATTCAACTGATTCTTATTTATTTATAGTGTATACTACCCAATAATATATTTTGGAAATCTACATTATGTAATGAAATAGTTTTAAAAAATCATATGACTTTTAGGATTCCAATAACTAACAAATAAAAACTTTATAATGTTGTAATTGTTCTTCAACTAATTATATTATTAGAGATATGTTTGTGTTTTTTCCCCAAATTTTTTTGATTATGTAAATATATTTTTCTATTAATATTATTACCATGAATATCCTTATGATCATGGTATTTATTTTTTCATTTGAAATAATTTCTTCAATGGGTTTATGTTTCAATGGATTCTACACCGGTAAGGGTTTATATAAAAATCAAATGTGTGCCAAGATTGTTTGTGCATAAATAGTCTATCAATGAATGTGAATTATTTATACAACAAATAAAATATTTTTTTATTATTATCAATATATTTAAATATTTTTTTTTCTTTCAATCTTCTATCCTATTTTAATCATGAGAACAACATAATATTTATAAAGAATAAACCACATTTTCCCTTTGACTAAAAAATTTTCTCCCACATAAATATTTTTATTAAAAATATTTGAAACCTTTTTAGCCATGTAATAAAAATATTTAAATAAATTTTTGACTATAATTTAATATCCTTACCTAGATTTAAGATAATCATTTTCATCATTTTAAAAAAATGATACTTATGACATTTTACTGAAAATCATAACGGAAATACAGTTTTTACAAACACATCCATAATTGATTTTCATGCCATAATGAATAATATTTTACTTAAAGATTAATTTATAAATGATATTTTTTATAAGAAAAATTTATCTATAATAATTTATCAATTTATTATTTTTTATTAAGTGATTATTTATAAAAGGGTGTTTTCTTGATGAAATGTTCTAGTGATCTTTAAATTGTATTTTAATCTCTACCCAAATACTATCATTATTCATATGAATTACTCTGGAAATGATCCAATTTTATTGTCGTTATTATTTTTATGGATGTTTTCTTATTGGGATGATGAAATATTTATGAAAAATATTATCCTCTATTTGGTATGTGATTGATGATATGATGAATTTTTATGATCTTCTAGAATAAAAATATATTATTTTCCCTATATATGAGGATATATTAGAATTATAAAGACATCCAATGCATTGTTTAATTGTGGATATTACCTGAGATATTACTTATAATAATGGATATTTAACATCTTTCTATAATGGAAACTGTTCGACAAGATAATATAAGGACTAAAAAATGAGTAAAGAGTTTTTTGAATGGGGAGTGAATTGAACACACTATGATAGTGAAGGCAGAAGGGCATGAAGTAGAAAATGCTTTTATATTCTTATATGTATTGAAAAAATTATTTATTTTGATTATTATATGTTATCATGTTATATCAATCATTAATCCTGATTCAATTATCTTTTGACTTATGTAATTTTATTTACAAAACATTTTGTAATAATAAATGATTATGATATATGTATTTACATTCATGATTTTTTAATGTTAATATCATGATCGCATTCGATATTATAATATTATAACAAATTATGGTCACTGGTCGATATCTCAAATGATTACCCTTAATGAGACTCAGATCTTACCAATTCTTATATTTTCCCTTTAAAATGCCATTGAGTAATGTTTTTTGTATTTTATTTATAGTATGGCTTCAAGTTAAAAAGGACACATTGTGATTTTAAATAGGTCATTTAAATAAAAGTATTTTTATCTATCAATGTTTCCCAATACAATCATACTTCATAGTTATAAAATTGACTATATAGATGAAATTATTCTAATGTTTAATTTTATTTTATTAATTTCTTCGTTTTTATTTACCTCTTGGCCACCTCATTCATTTGAATTACATGACATGTTTGGGATTAATATAACTTGTAACCCTACAAGTCATGTTCCATCTATGGATGGGTTTTTAGTTGTTAATCATATAATATTTTCCTATCAAGGTTATGTGAGATAAAAATGAACAGATGAAAATGATATATAAATCATAATGTTAAAATAATTAATTTCATGAATTAAATACTAACTAATATTTAAATTTATGATAAATGGAAAATTAATAAGTACAAATTTTGTTAGAACTCTCTTATACCAATTGATTGTTCCAGATGTAGTGGAAGTTTCATTTGGTATTATTGCTAACTCCACATTTGATGAATTCAATGGGTAATCTACAATGTTTATGACATTACCAACACAAACATTAAAACGGTTTAAAATAATAATGATATTTTTTTGAACTAGGAGAGGATATTTTCTCCATCAATTTATAATTATTTTAATAGCATCATAAGAAATAATGTCCATGATTTCTTTCATTGAATGTAGGATTGATCATCCTAAGGTTGTTTGCTTATATTTTAATTATTTTTATAATTGTTTATTTTCAATATCCCCAATTTTTGATCAACTCGTTATCCTTTCATCATGGAATATTAACCACAACACTTTGTTGGTAACAGGATATTACCCATCATATTAAATTACTCATTTGACCGCAGTCATTAACCCAAATTTTGATAAATTATTGTCTCTTGAGCTCTTCAAATTTTGAGGAATGGATAAAGATAAAATGTCTTGATGTTGGGAGAAAATCCTTGTGGTGGACTTTATTATAAAACAATTATTTGAGGAGAGTATTTTTCATTATGTCCAGCTTCTCAAAATTTATCAAACTGTATATTTATAGACCAAGGGTTGCAAAATCATGTTAATTAATTAAAAAAAACAATTAACAAAATGTTAAAATAAAGTAACCACATAAAATGTTAAATTATTACAATTTTTATTTTATTCAATGTAGGATACTAATTTTTATACTGATAACAAATATTTTTTTGGGGGTAAATAATTATTTATCATATAATAAATCACATTCTAATATTGATCTCCTTAATATTTACTGAATTTATTAATAAATATCATAAATAAATGTTATTATTTTCAAGATGTGGAGAATAAATAAATTATCTTAATATTAATATATTTATTTGAACAAATAATTAGTTATATATTTTTGAAAAAAAATATATAAATATTATATGTTCAGGAAATATATATTATATCACAATCTGATGATTTAAATACTTATTTTTATATTTTAATAATTACATATTAATTAATAAATAAATAATTATTTATTACCTTGTGAATAACAATATATAAATTAATTTTATATTAATTCATAATAAAAAAATTTCAATTAGAATAAATATTTAATTATTATTTATAAACATTTAATATATCTTGATTAAATAATAATTATCCTAATGATTAATTGTATTTCTCTTTATTGTTAACTATAATTATTACTTATTGAATATTAATGGAACCCAACTATATGTCTCCCTCTAGGCCTCTTATATGACACCCCGTGATATTTAGAAATATTTTTTAGGAATTAATTTATCTTTTCAATATATTTTAGTACACATGATTGTAGAAATAGTTCTATGTATAGACTAAAAAATTAATTAAAACATTAATTTCATGTGAATATCCAACTTAGAATATTTTAAATGCAACAACAGTTTAGTGTATGCCTTTGCATACGTTACACGCAACACTAACTTGCGTGTAGTGCACGCAACATTGAGTTTCTATGAACCATACTATTATATATATAATTATTTTAATGATCTAATTATATAATAAGAATTAAATATAGTTATATTAATATTAACTTCTAATTTTAAAATTGATTTATATAAATAAAACATATTGATTATGGAGGAAAATACTTTTGGTAAAATTCTTATATGATATAAATATTGTATTCCTAAATGAACTAATTTTAGTAATTAGATTATTTTTAGACACATTTATAAATTGTATTTGATAAAATAAAATTCATATTTGAATTGATGATTAAAAAAAACCTCCAGTGATTTTTTTTGAATCTTCTAACAAACATTATTTTTTTGATGAATAGTAAAAATGCTACTTTTTTTGTTAAAAATTTACATTTTTTCTTGTTAATTATTAATTATAATTGATATTATAAATTTTTTTAATGTCTATATTAGATAACTATTATATCTATTAAAACAATTTAATAAATTACAATCAATTTAACATTGAAACATAATTTAGAATATTAACATACTTTTCAACTTGTTTTTGCTTTAAAACTCCATTATTGGAGATGGTGAGAGCGATAATGGGAATCCAAGATTAGGAATCTGGAAATGGTGTTTCATGGATTTCTGGATGACATCATTGAATCCATCTATGGATTCTTTTAATCAGGATTTTTAATTCCCTTACAATAATGATCGACTCCTGTATAAGTAAACTATCATTGCTTCAGATTCTTATGAAACTTTTTCCTTGAGGAGGAGGCTTTTATCTTTTTCGAAGGAACTTACAGTTTCATCAGATCGAGTAAGTTTGGAATCATTGAGATCATCCAAATGAAAAAAGAATTTATAAATGAGGTTTCATAGTGGTGGATTATATAGAGTCCTTGCAACATCGAATCAATCATTGCAGATTCTTGATCATGGCTCGAGTCATTTACTCAAAGGGGGATAGGCCTTGGTCCTTCACTGACCTCAAGAACATGATTTTCCACTACTGGGGAAATATGTATTTGAGGATAATATTGATCAAGAGAAGATATTTTCGAATCATTCTCCTCCCTAAAGATGCCATGAATTCGGCATGGATCATTGGTAACCTCCAACTCAAACCTATAATTCTAAGGATTTATGAATGGAATATCAATTTTAATCCATTCAACCCCACATTTTCCAATTCTCAATTAAGGTTGGGACTCCATGGTTTTAATTGGGCTTACAAAAATCCAATAATTATTAATTACATTAATTCATTCCTCGGTACACCAATTAAATTAGATCAGAAGACCATGTATGCTAAGTTTGGTTTCTGTGTTCGAATTCTAGTGGATGTTAATCTAGAATGTAAAAGGCCTGATAGCATTTCCTTTCTTGATAATGGTAGCACAACTAAAGTGAAATTGGAGTATGAAAATATTCCACATTTTTGTGATGTTTGAAAAATAGTGGGACATTATGTTACTAATTTCTTGGTGCTCCAGAATAAAGTCATTGCAGATTTTAAGGCCTTATATAGGATAACAGTCTGTATGAATAAAATAAATATGAAGGTTCTGGTTTAAAATAATAGAATCCCTAGAAAACAGATTGTTCAAACTACAATGGTTCAATCTAGATCAGTGGCTCCTTTCATACCTCATTTTGGTCCCTCTAAATTGATGAAGCTATCATGGACTGATATGGTGGAGCCAAAAGAAAAATAAAATAGTGACTTGTCTTGCTCCCTATTGAGGGTGTTTTACCAAAATTCTCAAGTTATGTTATCTAAAATGTGTAATGATTTATTTAATCAGGTCTTTAATCTCCCTAAAGAAATGGGGGAAACTTTCATGCTCCAGGAGATTTATAATGATATTAATGACATAGATATGATCATATAAGAAGAGCAAGATCCTCCTAATATCAATGTTCCTTCCCTCAAGGCTGATTTACTCCCACATTATGAGGGTGATGTCCCTGATTCTATCAAATATCCTCAAAGTATTCTTGTTTTTTTAAACACTGCAGTAATATGTATCATACATCCTATTAGTTTCTCAAGTCTTTTACTGATCAAGGATCCTTGCAACATGGCCTCTAACAAAGCTATATTTCCCAGATTTGAGAGAGTCTTGCTTGTCGCCCACCCTGTTGTTGTCCTCATTTAGGCAGGTGATAGAGAAGAAATTTATGATGCATCTTCTATCACTAATATTATTCATATAGTGATCAAATATACCTAATAATAGTTTGTTCGTAAGCTGGATCACCCTCATCTAGGGGCTCCCTACAGGTCATCAGGGATGATAATACTGTCATCAAGGCTAGAGCGAGAACTAATTCAGTTTCACGATGTGATGGCGGAGATGGAAAGATTAGTCTGATGCTTGTTAAAATATAAAAACAAAAGTCTAGAAATGATATCTGTGATAACACCCATGATGTTCCCGTCCCAACAAATGGAAGATGGAAGACCTCCCATAGTTGGAAAGATAAAAGTTGTTGGATCCAAAAAAGGTGGAATTAACTCTAGAATGAAATTTAAATAAACATACTATTCTAGAATTTCTAGGGAATGGAAAACTGATAAACTATTAGGTCTATTCTACTTTTTATTCTACTTTATAGGCCTCTTATTCTTTGTATCTCTGAAACCAAATGGGTCTTCTCTTTAAAAATTTCAAAACTGTTAAATCTGGGTTTTTATTTTGGATAACTCTAACAACTCTCTGTTAGAGGATAAAAGGACATTCTTAATTAAACATAATCCTATATCAGATATCTCCCTGGATTCTAGAAGTGAACAATATGCCACATGTTTATTCAAGTATTTGAGCTCTTGTTATTTTTTTCTCCTTTGTACATGCCCTTAAAAATTATCTGGACCACAGATGTTTATGGTTGGATATGAGGGATCTCAATTCTATTATTTCTTGTCCGTAGTTGGTTGTTTGAGATTTTAATTTCATCATAAATATGGTTGAGAAAATGGGGACCATTTCTAATGATATTTACTCTAGAGGGTTCTATGCTTGCGTTGATCATAATGGGATTTCTGTGATTACCATGGTTGGAACTAAATACACTTCATACAAAAAATTATTGAATCGGTTTGTGGTGAGTAGAATTTAATGGGTGTTTGTCAATGAGGACTGTCATGGTTCCTGGGGATCTATTTCTTGAACAACCTTATATTGAATCCCCTCATATGATCACCCCATATTTTTTGACTTTGTGGGTAAAGATACTAGGCCTACCTTACCTTTTAGGTTCAAAAAGGAATGAATTATGCTTCTAGAATTTAAACCCATTTTTGGACAGATTTAGAATTCTATGGATTTCAGGATCAGTGATCTTTATTGTGGCGTCATTTTAAATATTCTAAAAAGTTTTCCCAAAACATGGAGTAAGGATCTATATATATTTCTTTGCCCAAAAGTCTCTTCTTGTTTGGCTGTTATCGGAATTTTGAAGGAGAAAAGACCCATGAATTAGTTCTCTAACGGTGTTCATGGGGAATCAGAAAAGTTTACAAGATGAAAAATATTTGAATCTCATGTATTAATTACAAAGAGATATTTTTTGGTCCAAATGGTAGAAGGATGGTGATAGGAATTCCATTTTCGTTAATTCACATCAAAAAATCCAAAAGGACTCCATGACATTATCCTTGATTAAAAATGGGAATCCGGTTATTGAGAATGAGGAGGATATTAAGAATCATGTGATTGTTTATTTTAAGGACCTTTTAAATGGACGTTCCCTTCTTACTGATTCTATGGAGGGTATCATTCCTACACTTGTAAATATTGATGAAAACTACAATCTTACCTCTATACCCATGAATCATGATATTAAAGAGGCGGTCATTACCCTTAAAATTGAATGTTCTTCAGCCCCGGATGGATTTAGTAACCTCTTCTTCAAAAATTAGTAAGTTATATTTGAAATTGATGCCTACAGGCTGGTCATTCTATTTTTCAATAGAGGTGTTCTTCCACATGGCCTAAACTCTAAGTTCCTTGCTTTGATTCCTAAAGTGATAAATTTCAATGAAATACATATTTTCAAGCCAATTTCCTCGATAATACTCTTTAAAAAATCATATATATAATTCTAGGTACAAGGTTTTCTCTTATTGCAAGAAGGAATGTATCTCCCTATCAAGACCCGCCTCCAATAGGCCAGGGGTTGGAGACCAGCGCCGAGTTGGCTATCACATACATGGCAGGCATTAGCCTAAGGTACATGTACACATGCACCAAAAAACACCTCCATGAAACAGTGCAGAGATATAGAAAACTGAAAAGTAAATGCATGCATACAATCTACCCCAAACCAGAGTGCAACAACAAATGTACAAAGGGAAAAAAAGGTTCCACCAAAAGAAAACTACAACACGCGTCCAACCTGCTCTAAAGAAGGGGAACGCTGCCACAACCACCCGCCGGAATGCTCCCTTAGTTCAGCACCAGTAAACACCCCGGTCCACAAGCTCACTAAGCTCCACCTACTCCGGGTCCTCCTGGGACTCCGTCGAAAGGCATGTGGTATGCACAAGACACAAACATGTGTAGGCAAAGCCCGTGCAGGGGTGAGTATAAACATACTGAGTAGGCACCCCAAAATCCCAAAACCAAAGAGAGAAACTGAAAGACAACAGTCCACTCATCCCAGCCAGAGGGAACCCATACGAGGGAGAAACTCCATCTCATGACCATCCTCGGCTAGACACAACTAGTCAGCTCAGCTCAGGTGTATGCGCATACATACTCCTTGAAAAATCTAGATATACTTAGCTCATGCCACAAAGACACAAGAGGTATCGACCTCAACACCAGAAACTGTCCACAATAGAAGATTACACTCCACGATCACTATCATCCCAGATGAGACACGCCCGAGAGATACAATGCATCGGGTCCCAAGAAAACTCCTCAGACACTCACCCGAGAGACCACGCTCGTCAGATAGCGTCACTGAGGAAAACCTCGCTAAAACAACATAACCACGAAACTCCTCAAATAGGGGATCGCTCCTAGGGTCCGCTAGGGGATTCCAGAACCCAATCTGGTAGAAGAAGATGTCACAGACAGGGGATCACTCACAATGTCCACTAGGGGATACCACAACCCGATCTGGCATTCGTAGATCTCACAGATAGGGGATCACTCTCAGGATCCGATGGGGGATACCACAACCCGATCTGGCACTCGACAGAAGCACGTCACTCGGATAGAGGATCGTCACCCATATAATGGTGGTCACCACAATACCGGAACCCTATATGGTATAACTCGCGATGTAGGGGATCAAACCGATGATGCCGCAACCCTACCGAAACCAGGCGCTAGGTAGGATATCGTATAACTAACGATACTGCAACCCTACCAAACCCACACGCTAAGTAGGGTATCATATAAACAATGATACCACAACTCTACCAAAACCACGCGCTAAGTAGACTATCGTATAACCAACGATACTGCAACCCTACCGAAACCACATTCTAAGTAGGGGATCGTATAACCAACGATACTGAAATCCTACTGAAACCACACACTAAGTAGGGGATCGTATAACCAATGATACGACAACCCTACCGAAACCATGCGCTAATTAGTGGATCATATAACCAATGATAATGAAACCCTTCTGAGAACGGACCACCACGTAGAGATCATTATCTTGATGATGCCACAAACCATACGGGGTTAACCAGCTAGATAGTGGATCTCCGCCCGTGACTAAGCGGTTTTAGCAATACCAAGAACCCGATCTAGGGAAATAATGCTAGAGGATCCCACTCCGGGCCCACCATAGGAATCCCACAACTCTAAAAGTTTAAACATCCCATCGAGAGGATCACAATCCTATAAAAAGGTTGTGATGCCACACAAACTCTCGTGGGAATGAACCAAGGGAGTACCCTCAACCACTACTGGTCCAAAACATAGCAAACCCAAGCCACCCACATAAACACCACACTGCGTGCCTCTAATGCCAATAATGAGGCCACCATCGTGTTCTACGCGGAAAAACATGCAGGATAGGCTGTTTACTCACCCAAAACGGAGCACTGATGAAAAAGGCATTATATAATGTAGCTAGCTCATGCGGGGCCCACACAACGATCCTAAAACCCATCGAGCGGACCTTACCACGGTGACCCCCTCAGAAAAACAAGCGGAATCGACTACTCGCTCGTCCGAAACTGACACCCAGTGAAAAAGTTACTATTCACTGAAGCCGGCTTTGGTGGGGCCCACACCTCGATTCTGAAACTCAACGAAAGGACCACACCATTGCGATCCTCTCAAAAAAAACACAGGATCAACTAATCATCTGTCAAAATCGGACTTCTGTTGTGAAATCTGTGTTTCTTCGCAAATGCCAAAACCCGGCCTCGTGGGACCCGCACCCCTTTCTCAGTCCCAACACCTGGGAACCATCTCAAAATTTTTGACGTACCATCCGGGTCTCAACGCCACTGACGGCACGTCATTCGGATGCTATGGGTAGAAGTTACAATGGCCTGAAGTCGTAAAATAATAAAATAATATTATTTTATACGACATTTCTAACTCCCGGGCCACGATCCCAAACCCTTAAAACCTCAAACCCACACCAGAGGGTTCGCCTCATCGTCAGGGTCGTGTCTCCGCAAACGGAACGCAAATCCGGCTCCCGGATTGCTTGATACGGGGGTTTGAAACCCCCCGTATGACTAAGTGGCCGGACCGGCCACCGCCGCCGGCCGCCGGCCCTCCGTCGCGCGACGCACAGTGCCACCGCGCTTTGCCGGCGTGAAGCCCCTGCTCCGCCACGGGCTGCCGGGATCCGCCGGCGCCGGCGCCGCCGTGCCAGCTGACATTCCGCGAACCACCGGGGGCACCCCTCTATTTCGTTTGGTGATCCGGAAGCACCAGTACAACCCTCAGGACGTGATCTTCCCTTCAATGACCTCAAAACAAAGCAATTCGCAGAAAAAACGGGATCGAGGATTAAAACGCAAACCGCCTACCTCACGCGCGAAACATAGAAGATTCAGGTGTAGATCGACGCCGGCGACGCCCTGAAGCTAGACCCGCTGTCAAAAGGCGCAGAAAACAGACGATCGGGGCTCAAATCGGTGAAGAACCAGAGGAGGTGCGGAGGTGGTTTGTCGTGCGCGTGAGGGAGGAGGGAGGTGAGGGATGAGATATTGTTCTTAAACAAAAATATCTCCCATCTCCGGCACCCGAATCGCCTCCACCTGATTCCTGATGCAGACAATAGTAAGGTCACCCCTAGGGTAAAAGCACTGTTCTAAACGCAACGACGGACTCGGATTTGCGATACGAGACTCCGTTCAGATGTTATTTGAGCAGACGCTCGCACACTAAATTCTCCATTTATTAACGAAAACGCCCCTGGTGGTGTTTCTCACCGCAGGCCCACGCTCACAATGTTTACTCCTCGGCTAGGGTAATCTTCATGTTCTGGACGCAACAGTTCCCTCATATTCCTGATCTGAACTACCTTTTTGGAGATATCACACCCCCTCCATGTGCATAGTAAAAATAATACTTAATATTTTTATAAAATTAAATCAGGGCACACCATGCCTTGAAATCGCACACCGTCTTCACGCCTAGATCTAGAATTTTTCATAGAAATATTCCAAAGTCTAACAGGGCCAAAAACCTGAGTTGCTACATACTCCCCCTCCCCCCCTTAGAACTTTTCGTTCCCGAAAATCCATAAGCACAAGGAATGAGACTTGACTCACAACTGGGTCACCCACACCAGTGAGTTCTCCAACAAACACCCATGCCTGAACATAGAATTCGGAAGGACTTATCCACCACACCTCAACAGTACCACTTTGGGCGACACTAACTCGCCCGCACGGTTTTAATCGCGTCACAAAATGCGTCTCGGTTGGGGAAGGATCTCTATTTCTTATGCATTAGTTGCATGCAAAACAACACCCACTCAGGGTCATACCAACGCCCTGAACAAAACTCGAGAAAGAAAGGAAGTATAAATGTCACAAGGAGTACCTCTATCCATCCGCAGAGCCTCTGGGTCAACAGACTCAAGGGCATGCAACTATCCTTGCCCTCATCCACCAGCTCCCTGATCATGGCGTGGACCACCTGGGGGTGGGGGTGGTGGAAACTGGTACCGCCTACCACCTCCTCCTGCTGCACCCGCTCTGCCACCACGACCACCTCCCTACGAACCTCCTTTATCGAGACGCCGCCTCTGCCAAGGCGGTCCATCGACCGGCTCCCTCTCATCAGCTCGACGAGCCAGACAATCTCTAGTAAGATGTCCCCGACCATCACAATCATAACACTGGCTCTCTTGCGGCTGACCAAAACTGGCCTGAGATCCCTGAGCCTCATATACTCCATGCTGTGGTCGTCTCCTGAAACGTCAGCCACATCTAGACCCTTGAGTCTGTCTTCGGCTACCAGATGCTGATCTTACTGACATAGTCTCAGCTCTCGCGTTCCCAACACTATCAGGCGTAATCTACTCAGCCAAAAAGCTCTCCACCACCAACGCTCGCTCCAGCACTCCAGCATAGGTGGGCAGACACAAGGAAACCACACCTGCTCGGATGTCCCTGAGTAAGCTATGATCGAAGGGCCGAGCCCTAAAGAACGGGTCCCTAACCATATCCAGGGAGTAGCATGATATGTCTGTAAACCTCTCCAAGTACTCCGACAAAGTCAGGCCCTCCATCCGAAGCTGCAGAAGCTCCTGAATCTGCACTGACCTCAGCATCACTGGATAGAACTCCTCCCTAAAGAGATTCTCAAACTCTGCCCATGTGAGCATCTCCTCATCATGGGACTATGTCACCAGGCTCCACCATCACCCGGTTAAACCATGCAGACGGCTCGCTGCAAGGACCACCATCTGATCTGGATGTTTTCTCTCCAGGTGGAAAACTCAGGTGACTACCTCAAGCCAGTCATCAGCTGCCTGAGGATCTGGATTACCCCAGAAACTCAGAGGTCGCTGCCTCTACAACTCGTGCAGTGCACTTAGCCTGCATGCAACCTCATCCTACACTGCCGGCACAACTAGATTCTCGACAGGTGGTGGCTCCATAGGCGGACCACCTGGAGGTGCAACCTCAGAACTTGCGCCCTGGTCCACAACCTATACACGGCGCAGATCGTCACCACAATCCTGCTGCAGATCTCTCGCTGGTGGTCACCATGGAGGTATCCTGAAAAACATTCAAGACACACCACAATCAAAACCTATATCTGGAGAGCTGACTCCAGAAGGACAAGGAAAACACAAAACCCAGTCATATATGATGCATTTACCATTACATACCTGTGACCAATGTACGGATGTCCTTAGTTGATAGGGAGGTTATCAGAGTCCTGGTGTATGGATACATCGGCCGTTGCACTAACACTGGAGTCTCTGGCCTGAAAGCCGAGTTCGAAACACCCTAAAAAAGCCTCTATGAAACCGAAACCGAACTCACAACTAGACCAGCTACGATCTGAGATCCCAAAGGTGGAACCTCCTTTGATACCACTCGGTCACGACCCGACCCAATGGGGATCGACACGCGACTCCCCAAGCCCGCCTCCAATAGGCCAGGGGCTGGAGACCAGTTATGAGTAGGCTATCACACACTTGGGAGGCATTAGCCTAAGGTATATGTACACACGCACCCACAAACACCTCCACACAATAGTGAAACGATATAGAAAACTGAAAAGTAAATGCATGCATACAATCTACCCCAAACTAGAGTGAAACATCAAAAGTAAGAAGGGTAAAATATGGCCCACCAAGTGAAAACTACAACACGCGTCCAACCTGCTCTGAAGAAGGGGAACACTGCCACAAGCACCCGCCAGAAATCTCCCTCGGCTCAGCACCGGTAAACAACCCAGTCAACACGCTCACTAAGATCTGCCTGCTCCGGGTCCTCCTGGGACTCCGTTGAAAGGCCTTTGGTCCGCACAAGACACAAACATGTGCGGGAAAAGCCCGTGAAGGGATGAGTATAAACATACTCTGTAGGCACCCCAAAAACCCAAAACCAAAGAGAGCAACTGAAAGACAACAGTCCAATCATCCCAGCCAAAGGGAACCCAGATGAGAGTGAAAATCCATCTCATGACCATCTTCATCTAAACACAACTAGTCAGCTCAGCTCAGGTGTATGCCCATACATACACCTTGAACAATCCAGATATACTCAACTCACGCCACACAGCCACAAGAGGTACCGACCTCAACACCAGAAATTGTCCACAACCAGAAGTGTATATCCATGATAAATTTCAACCCAGATGACATGCGCTCGAGAGGTACACTTCATCGGGTCCTAAGAAAACTCCTCAGATGCTCACCCGAGAGACCACACTCGTCGGATACCGTACCAGAAGAAAACCCCGATAAAACAACATAACCACAAAACTACTCGGATAGGGTTCACTCCTAGGGTACTCTAGGGGATACCAGAACCCACTCTGGTAGACGAAGATCTCATAGATAGGGGATCACTCCGAGTGTCCGCTGGGGGATACCACAACCCGATTTGGAATTCATAGATCTCACAGATAGGGGATCACTCCCAGGATCCGCTGGGGGATACCACAACAAGATCTAGCGCTCGAAAAAATCATGTCAATCAGTTAGAGGATCGTCACCCATATAAAGGTGGTCACGACGATACTGGAACCCTATCTGGTATTACCCGCGATGTTGGGGATCGAACCGACGATGCCTCAACCCTACCGAAACCACGAGCTAGGTAGGGGATCATATAACCATCGATATCACAACCCTACCGAACCCAATCGCTAGGTAGGGGATTGTATAACCAACGATACCGCAACCCTGCCTAACCCACGCGCTACGTAGGGGATCGTATAACCAATGATACCCCAACCCTTCCTAAACCACGTGCTAAGTAGTGGATCATATAACCAACGATACCGCAACCCTACCGAAACCACACGCTAAGTATGGGATCATATAACCAACGATACCGCAACCCTACTGAAACCACACGCTATGTAGGGTATCGTATAACCAACGATACCACAACCCTACCGAAACCACACACTAAATAGGGGATCGTATAACCAACGATACCGCAACACTAGTGAGCACGACCCACCGCGTAGGGGATCATAATCCTGATGATGCCACAAACCCTACGGGGTTAACCAGCTAGATTGGGGATCACCGCACATGAATAAGGGGTCACAATGATACCAAGAACCCGATCTAGGGAAAAGATGCTAGAGGATCTCGCTCTAGGCCCACCAGAGGGATGCCATAACTCTAATAGTTTATACATCCCATCGAGAGGATCACAAACCTATACAAAGGTAGTGATGCCACACGAACCCTCGTGGGAACGAACCAAGGGAGTACCGTCAACCACTGCTAATCCAAAACGTCGCTAACCCGAGCGACCCACCACAACCCCACACTGCGCGCCTTCAATTCCAATACCGATGCCACTATCGCGTTCTACGCAAAAAAACATGCAGGATAGGCTGTTTACTCGCTTAAAATGGAGTACTGTTGAAAATGCACTATTCACCAGAGCTAGCTCGTGTGGGGCCTACAAAATGATCCCGAAACCCATCGAGTGGACCATACCACGATGATCCCCTCGGAAAAACAAGCGGAATCAACTACTCGCTCGTCCGAAATGGACACCCAGTGAAAAAGGTACTATTCACCGATGCCGGCTCGGGTGGGCCCACGCCTCGATTCCGAAACTCAAAGAAAGGATCTCACCACTGCGATCCTCTCAAAAAAACAGACAGGATCGTTTAATCATCCTCCAAAATCGGACTCATGGTTCGAAAGCTGCGTTTCTCTACAAACGCCATAACCAGCCTCATGGGGCCTGCACCCCATTCTCTGTCCCAACACCCAGGAACCATCTCAAAAAGTCCACCATACCATCAGGGTCTAAACGCCACTGACGTCACGTCATTCAGATGCTTTTGGTAGAAGATACAACTGCCCGAAGTCGTAAAATAATAAAATAATATTATTTTACACGACATTTCTATCTCCTGAGCCACGATCCCGAACCCTTAAACCCTCGAACCCACACTAGAGGGTTAGTCTCATCGTCGGGGTTGTATTGCCGCAAATGGAACGCGAATCTGACTCCTGGATTGTATGATAAGGGGGTTTAAAAACCCCCGTATGACTAAGTGGTAGGGGACCCTCCGCCGCGCGGCGCACAGCGCCACCACGCTTTGCTGGCGCGTAGCCGCGTTGGGCGGCCGGCCGCCGCTCCTCCACTGCGGGATGTCAGGATCTTCCGCGCCGACGCTGCACCGGTGGACCTTTTGCAGACCGTCGGGGCACCCCGGTGGTCCGTTTTGCGATCTGGAAGCACCGGTGCGACCCTCGGGACGTGATCTTCCCTGCAACGACCTTAAAAAGAAGCAATTCGCAGCAAAAACAGTATCAGGGATTAAAACGCAATCTCCCTACCTCGCGGGCGAAATGCCAAAGCTTCGGGTAAAGATCGACACCGGTGACGCCCTGAAGCTAGATCCGCTGACGAACAGCGCAGAAAACGGACGATCGGGGCTCGAATTTGCGAAGAACCGGAGGAGGTGCGGAGGTGGTTCGCCGTGCGCGTACAACTTTCTGTCTCCATGAATGGTGTTTTACAATTCATATTTCATTATTATATATATTGTTATAATATTATAATAGTGGATATAAATGATATTTATATAATGATTTATAATGTTGAATTATGAAATTTGTAAATGAACCAAGGATATAACAAATTAATTCACATGCGATGAAAAAAGAAAATATTACATGAACTAAAAATGTAAAATAGAATGGATAAAAAGTGGGTAATACAATGTCATAATAAAACCAAATATGTTACAAAATATAATAATAGGATTCTGTAAAATATTCATAAAAATTTTATATTTATTATATAGGTAGTTGGAATTAGTACAACGTGAATCAAGACATAAGGTAAGGGGATTTAATCTCTCTTTTTATATCTATAAGATAAAATAAATGTTCGCCGCTATTTTCTTTTTGTGTGGTGAATGTATTGAATATTATTTTATATTTAAATTTTCCTTAAATTAATAGGTATTTACATTTCCATTTTATGATCCTTCTTTTATGAGGATTAAGACTCCAAAATTACCAAATCGATGAAATTTTTTGTCTCAATTTTTTTCTTTGAGACTCAAATTTTTATATACAACTAAACACTTTTTGAAGGTGTATAAAATCAAATTCGTAATGTTATATAATTAATCTACTATTTTTCATGATATTTTCTGTTTCATATAATTTCATTTTCTTACATTTATTGTATGATCCCATGTTACGACGTTATAAGCATTTAATAAGACAATATCATCTCTTGTCGAGATTGGTTATGTTTATCAATCCTTTGATTAAATATTATGATACATATCTCAAAAATATTAATAAGTTTACTTATCCTGTGTTATTTAATGAAATTATCATGTATTGTTATCATATTATACCATTTAGTACATTATATATTTAATAATATGTTCTTAATAAGTCCTGACATTAACCTTTAATCGGTAAAAATATATGTTTAAAAAAAATGGTTTACAAGAATATTATACCATTATACTATGTGATAGAAAATTAATTTTAACCTTTTGTATTTTACCAATCTATTTAGGGAATATTATTTTCCCTCTCTTAACATGGAACTTTTCGAAGATTTTTTACACTGAAAAAAATGTTCTTTTTCCTCGTACGACATGTATATATTTAATCATCGTCATTTCTTCGAATCTACCTTTTCATTTTTAAAATGGATAATCATTAGGAAATTTTATTTAATACAGACTTTCAATGAAAATACATTTCAAACTATTTTCAAGATTCTTTTATATGTTTTTATAAATATTATTTTTCCAACTTTATTCATTCTTCTTTAATTTGTATGAAGAAAAATAGTTTTAAAAATGTTTGCAGGATTATTTTATATCTTTTCTAGTGTAATGGTCTTCAAAATTTTTTCAATCACTTTTTCTATGATTTCAATTTTATTAAAAAAATTTCTTAAATGTTATCAAAGCTTATTTTATTACATTCATGGAAAATGTTTTCAAATTTATACCATTCCTTATTTATATGATTTCAAGGTATTTTAAAATAAAAATATTTTTAAATGGTTGTATGTATTAAAAATAACTTTTCAAAAAAATGACATATTCCTCAAAAAAAGTTTTTGAAATATTTTTAAAAATTATTTTTGATCTATGATAACATCCATTGATGTTACTAAGGCCTTTCTAGGAAATCATATACAGGTTCCATTTATATCTGTTCTATTAATGTTTAATTATTAAAGTCTTGTCCTTTATGAAACCCGCTTCTCTTCCATGAGTACTACTTTTATGAAATCCATTTTTTCCAAGGGTTCCATGTTTTTCAATCCCACGTATTATCACATGTTATGATTTTATGAAACGGTTCTGAAAAATATAACTTTTTTATAAGTTATGATGTGATGAAATTTTAATAATACTTATTTCATTTCATGGGTTCTGATTATATTTTTAAAATACTTATGTCTTTTTATGGGTCATGACATGTTGAATACTTTATTATCTTGTGGCACATGTATGTAGGATTTTATTATGAGATGGGTGAGACCTATATATTCCTATAATGATTTGGGAAATGATAAATGTTTTAAGATCACAAAGGGTACACGGGGGTACATCCCAATCTAGAAACATGAGGGAACATGGGAGAACATCCCAATATCAAAACAAGGGGGAAAAGCAGAGAACAACCAAATCCTGAAACAAGAGGGAATATTGGAGAACACCCAAATCCAAAAAGAAAAGGGTACACAATATGAAATTCCAATCCCAAAAGAAGAGGGTACTAAGAAGGATATCACAATCCCGAAACAAGAGGTTATATGGGAGGGAATACCAAACCCAAAGAATATAAAAAAATTATTATGCAAATACTAACATGTTACAAAGGTCTTTGTAGGCCACATTGACATTTGGTTTTTATATGTTTTTTCCAATATCCCAAGTTTTTTTCCAATGTTATTATAATGTGTCTTAAGTCCATTACATTCTATTGATTCATGTATTCTAATATCCATTCTTTGTTATGATATTTAATTAGCATGATGTGACATTCAAATTTTATGATCATGTTTTATAACATTATTTATGTCATGCTTATGAATTCCCTTTAGTTACCCATAATGAGAATATGAGCTCATCATTTCTTATTATTACATTCCTCAGGGAAAAAATTAAGGATTTAGGTAGAAGTACTAAAGGGGATGGTATTTATGGGATGTGTATATGATCATTCAACATGATGAAAGATTTATCTTCCATGTTTCCAAAGAAACTAAACTATTATGGTCCTTATGCATTTTATTAATGTACGAATTTTTCATCTCAAATGATGTAATATAGATGTATGTCAAGACTGGGATACTATATCTTTCTAACTTGAATTAGTATTGTTTCCTTTAGTATAAACCCACTTTCAAAAAATGGGTCATGTAACTTATAGATGAAGAAGATATTTCACAATGACACCAAGTTCGTATGAACACTACAGGTTTAATACAACCCCCATGTTATGATATGTTGTCAAGGAGGCATAACAGCTTTTTCATTAATATATGTTTGTGATATGTATTTCCTTGACTATCAAAAATTAATTGGTTGTTACACCACAACAATGGGATATAATGCAATTGTTCTTATTTTTTCAATGTAATTGGATGTCAAATTCCCTATATAATGAAGAAAAAAATCATTCCATTACTTATTCACTAAAAGAATATTATTCATGAAGCACCCAAAATATTGAACTTCACTATGAAATATCTCATCATGGATTATGTAAATTCATTAAATTGGGAAATCTGTGAAATTAATTAATAATAATATTAAACTCCAAAGACCATTACTCACAATTTCATATGCAAATATATTATAACATATAAGTAAGAAAATTTCAATCATGATTGTATATTCTCATAAAATCCAACATTAGATAGTACCAAGTGTGAAATATATGCGAAAAAGCCTAAACTAATTACTAGTTATCATGACTAATAGTTTTTATACAATGAGACCTATCATATAAATTTATCTTAATGAGAAATAAATTTTAATAATATCATGATGGAACTTCATGGCTCTCATTATAGTGAGGGACAACTAATAATTTTTTTATGTAGTAGATATTAAATGTTATTATCAAATTAATTTTATGTAGAATAACAATCATTATGTGATTTGTATTAATATAAAAAACAATATACGAAAAATAAATAGAATTTTCTTTATAGGTGGTTCTGAGGAACTAACACCAATATGTATTTTCATTTTACATCATTAAAATTAAGCATGAATTCAATATATAAGATTATTGTTAATAATTTGATATATAATATTGTTCAGAAATTCATGACCATACATGTTAATGGTTTTTATTTTGACTGTTCAATTTCTTTTTACATAATATATATTATCAAAAATAATCATGAATGACTATAGTTCAATTAAATCATTTATAAAAACATATCCATACACCCCATAAGATATGAATGTGTGAATGTATATTTTATAGATTCAACCATAATTTCCTTCCAGAAAATCATCCAAATCACATATTAATTATTTAGAAAGAATATAAAACCATATAATTATGATGAATCAACATAACTAATTTTAAATTTTAGGTTAGTAAAATAGTATTATAATAATAACTTCCCCACCTATAGAGAATAAGAATACATCTTCTTTTATTAAGATCTAATTGAATATAACTCAATGAAGTTACAATAATTACATTTATACCTACTTGTTATTTATAATTACAATTTATACAACAAGTGATGTACATAATATGATGTACATGATATGTCCTATTATAGAATAATGAGGAAGCATTTTCATTTGATTTGATTTTACATTATTATATGGAATTTGAGGTGATATGTTTCACTTCCCATGTAAAATTTGTAATGTTGTCTTCATATTGATATTAAATATAAACAATTAAACATCTTGAAATATATATATATATATATATATTTGAACCATATTATGTTTATTTTTAACATTATACATATAAATTTAAATACTCAACATATAATCATTTTTTTTATTTCATTAAGATACAATATCTAATATATTTTTCAATTATATTTTCAATGAGTACATTATAGACAACTTATAACTTTGTAGTGATGGTTTTTATCCCTCTAACCCGAATATATATATATATATATAATATTTGTTATTTTTGGGAAAATATACATTGAATAAATATCAATTAAAATACACTCTATTATTTCCTAATAAAATTGAATTTTTTAAATTTATGATGCTTCCATTTACATATAAATATATAATTTTGACTTTTTAACCATAGAAAAACAATTTTTGTCCTCAAATAAATTTAATGTGTCATATACATGACCTGTGAAAATTTTAATTAAGGTGTATGATTTTTTATTCATTATTTATATCTCTAAATACTATATTATTTTTTTGGGATACAAAAAAATAATGGTTTTTATACGTTCTAGTAAAAAAGTTTCATTATTTTTCATTCCCTAAATATTATTATAAATATTTTATAATAGATTATCCTTGTTAGAGGATATTTTAATATTTATGAGAATATTTTTCCCCAGATGGAAATTAAACCCTTTTATTTTTATCTATTTAATTAGATGAAATATTGTTAAAGGAATATTAATAATAAAGAAAATTTCATATTTTGTTGAATTCATACATTTTATTCATTTAAAAAAATTTATGACACATTAAATGAAATTATTATTATCATATAATATTATAATTTCATTAAAATTGTCAAAAAAATTATTTAACATTATTTTCTCATATCACACAATAGTAATTGGGTTGGAAGGCTGATGTGACCTCAAGTGCACATCCACATATGTCATAGGCTACTCACTAGAATTGACAGTCTTTAGTGGTATATTGGGGACAATTAGACCCCGTACTAGGGTTTAATAATATCTTGAATCATATTAATTTATTCCATTTAAAGAATATATATAATAAAAATCATGATATTTTTATAAAATAATTGTAAAACATTAAATATAAAAAAAATTATAAATGGGAAAAAATAATTCATTTGATGTATTTGATGAAAAAAATACCCCAATGTAAACAATAAAAATAATGGGAAATTTTTTAAAAAATTTCTTAGGATTCATACCTTAGTCGCATTCACAACCCACCATATTAAAGATAACAAAATACTATTATTCGTTATAATTTTCACATTTCCTTCGATAGAGACAACAATACCACTGTCTTTTACCCATATTTTTAAAATATTTAATTGGTACAACACAAATATCAGAAGGCCACGTATATTTGTAAGACATTGTTCATATTATACTAAAATGAAACCGAATCATGATGTCTATATTTATGTCACCCTAATGAGATCATAAATCTATTTTAACTCCAAAATCATCATTGGAAAAAATGTGGAATACATTAAATAATGTTTTTCACTAAAAATCATTGTAAGGTAATAACCATGAAATTGATATGTAACATATGAGTAATAGGTATAAAATAATATCTTAAAAGAAAAGGATAATGGTAATAATTTTACAGTGGAAAATAAAAATTATATATATCATAAGATTAGAAATATTGGACATGTAGAATAAACCTATTACATGGCATAAACATGAGTCAAAGATAACTCCTTAGACAATATCACATGACATAAAAAGTCGCAATATAGATTTTAATTACTCTTTTAATCCCTTAAATAATATCTCTTTAGAAAAAAATAATTACCCAATTCATTGGAGTACTATCTGGGTTTAGATATCATAACATGTACATTCTTATGTGTTCCCCAGATGTAAATCAATCATATGTCATACACATAAAAATTACACATTGAAAGATTTAGATTATATTTATGAAAATAACATATGGTGTGTATTAACCCTTAAAATGTAATAAGAATAACATAGGAATATATGCGAAAATATCTATATAATTTATCATCATTCCAGAATATTAAAGAGAGAGAGAAGGTGAAATAGATATTTAATGGTTATAAACCAAAGAAAAATGTGCTTTAGAGAGATCGCATACATTGATTCTTACTCATCGTGTACATTAATTATCTTCTAGAATAATAATATTACATAATTTATTTATTTATTTAATTTTTTTAAGTTTTAATTAATATTATATTTAATAACTTACTTGTTTTGGATTATGTCGGATTCATTGATGATATTTAGATAATTTTTTTAAAATGACATTCGTATATTGACAGAGGTTACAGAGATTATTAATTCCTCATATCCAGATTTATAATAATTACATAATTAAAATTTTTATTCATTTATTATACCTTAAAATATTACCGTGAAATATTGATATGAAAAATTAACCACATATCCATCATGAAGAGGGTAGATCATTTATACACATGGGTAATGTTCCGATTTTTCAATGATCATGATGTAAATAAGTAAAGTGTCATTATCTATTTCCAAAATTATAATTATGCCATAAATTTTGATTTATTTCTTTAAATACACTTATATATACCATCCATGTGTTGCACTAATGAAATATGAATCGCATTGCTTAATATAGAATGTAATCCACACATGTATATGTATGACTTTATTATCTTATAATGAATGGAATAGTGAGATAATGTGTAATTTCTTAATTTTAAATTATGGTAAATATATCATAAAAATAATATATATAATTTAAATCCATCATCATAAATATCCATGAGAAACGATTATGGGAATAAAATTACTTTGGTTCAAGAGGTGGTAGATTTCTATACATACGAACAGTTGTTTTGATTCCCATTTGATAGAATAGTACATGGATATAGGTAATTTCATTTTCATACTAACATCTCATCATATAGGAGATAATTATTTTATTATATCATATTTTTTATAATGTTTGATGGTTGTGGAAGACGTAATAAAACAACAAGTCTTCATTAAGAACAATACCTCTCTATTGGACAACCCATTTTGGATTGCACTAAAACACATCATATGAGGTTTTTTATAATGAAACCAAGGAATATAGGTCATGGGAATAGAATTAATGAATATATATATTATTTTATTTGCTAAAAAAATCATTTAAAGAATTTATAATAGAGGATAAGAGTTGTGGATTTATAAATTAGGGGGAGTGGTACACTTTTAATTTTTCTACATTTTAAAACAATGCGAAGTAACATTCAATGAAAAATGGATCCAAAATAAATCATATTTTATGGTGAAAATATTAAATATGAAACACAACCAACCAATGGGGTTTATTAGAGTTTTTATTAATTTCAAACATTTTCGTAATTGAACAACCCCTAGTAAACATATTTTATCCTTAACTGTGGGAATAAATTTTTACAGTGTTTACTATTCATTGTTAAAAATAATATGTCTATCCTATTACATAATAGTAATTTTGATGATGATAAATATGTAATAAAATTTATAAAATTCATGTCAATTTGTTTTTCTTATTTTATTTAAAACTATACCCTTAAAAGTAATGAAATTCATTTTTCAAGTAAATTTTCATTTTCAAGTAATGGATGATATTTTATTAACTCTATGACTGGAAATAATAAATATTTAAATGTAAATTTATATAAATAGATATATAATGTGTTATTTTTACTTATATTATGGCTTAATATAATTTTTTTATATTTAAAAATATGGATAAACATTATGCACCTAAAAATAGTTTTTTGAAAAGCCTTTTTGTAAGTATAATGGTAAATTTATACCAATATCGCGAAAAAAATTATTATAATGAACATAATTATTTTAATGAAATAAAATACTTCATAAGTAAAATTAATACAAAGTCCAAAATATAATTCTAATTTTATTATAGCTGATTTATTGAAAAGTCATGAAAATATTTGAAATATAAAAAATTATCACTCTTCACATTAAAGATAATAAATTCAATAAAAATAAAATTTTAACCCTATTTTAACAATAATATTTCAAATTAAAAAAAATCAATCCATTTTATCAGATAAATTTTTTAAAATTTATTGAAATTATTTATAAATTTCTTCAAAAAAAATTAAAAAAATTATTTTCACTGAAAACATATTTTAAAAAATTCAAATGTCTTTATAAAAATTTTAGTGTATATTTAATTGGAAAAACGTAATATAATTATATTTATTATGAAAATTATTTATATTTCATTCTTATTTAATAATATTAACTCTCCATAATTTAATTCATTGGTTATAATGGTCATATATAAATAATAATGGTTCATTTTGGCTTAGTGTCTTGTTTCGTGTATGCTAATGAACATAAGTTTCTTTTTAAAATATTATGGTGTCAGATTATTCCCTAATTAAATAAATTTTCAATCGATATTTTTATTACGTACTATGGTAAAAAATTATTTTAAAAATGATTCAATGATTATTCTAGTTCGCAGGTTATGTCTTCATATTTATGTTTCCACTATAGCACTTTTACTAAGTGAGTAGTCTTATTTCATTGACATTTATCTATATGGTCTATGATCATCATTGGATACTCCTAATAAGAGATATCATTTTCCAATTTTTCCACCTCAAAAATGAATACATGGGGTAGATATGGTATGTACATCCTTGATAAGGATACATGGAATATATCTTGTACTTTTGAATGGTTTGTTCTGTGTTCTAGTGGGTAAACACATCTCAGATGCGATTAATAAGTTAAAATTCGGTGATGTACATAGATATTAGATTCCCCTAATTCAAAAAACACATGAATATATTCCATAAATATATTAGTAGAACAACTGTATCCCCAATATCAATTACTAGGTTTTATCGATGACTATTAATATATCTCTTCTGTAGAATTTGAGTATCCTAATTGGGTTTCTAAATGGTCATGACTATCCCAGCATTTCAGCAACAATTTTAGGTCCAAATTGCATGTGTTGACCAAATTCAACCAAACACCCAACTATTATACTTCTCTTCCAACAAATTCTATTATAAGGATCCATATTTATGATTGAGTAAAATCAATTATTATTAAATAACATGAAATAGGATGATATTGATCCCATACACATTTTAATTCCTTCATTAATTATGTCAAAAAATCAGTATATTTATGAATGTTTTGAAAATATTTGATGTTCTTTTGGGGTGATAAGGATTACTACTATTCGTCTAACTATTTAGTTAATTTGGATTCTCTTTATGAATATGGAATTAGATCTCATATAAATGTCTAATACAATCATTGGTGGTGGACCATATCGCCTCATCACATCACTGATGTATATATATGCATATTTATCTAGTGATTATTCCTCTTGAAATTCAATGATGATAACAGTTATTATAAAATGATCTTGCATAACCCATATGTAATCATTTACTTTAGATTTATTTTGATTACTATTCACAAAGACCATGGTGATGTTTTCTTTTGATAGATCTTCATCCTCTCTATGTGGATAGAGAAGGTCATGTTATGCTTAACATTAATTATATATTTCATCATATTAGGGTTTTATGGTACATATAGTCATTAACTAAACCATAAAACAACTTATTCATCAATTTTAAACACTTCAAATTTCCCATTTCACACATACTTTTCCTTATATTTAATTTCCAGATCATATTTTTTACTATTTTTTATATTTCATACATGTTATGGTTAATATATAATTTTAGTAATGATTACTTATGTTCCTTACTTTTTGATTCACAGGTCCAAACATTACGTGTCTATGAAAATTCGGTCGATCTCAATTCTCATCTATGCTAAGTTTTCTAGAATCATTCTACATATATAATTTACCACTACCTAATATTTCCTAGTATGGTAATTGAATATTTACTCACATTACTTGATAATATATAACCATCTTCAATTGATGACACTCTGATACATTTATGTGAATATATATTTTAGGATCTTATTATATGAATATATTTCATACATTTCACCATATATATAATGTCACTAGAATTTCAATGTAAATATCACTACAAAGAACAGTTGATCATATGCTAGATAGTAATATTAAATATTTTTTATCCTACTTGAAGCATAATATACTAATTTATCATTATACAACACTACATATCCCACACCCTTCTTTGTATCATTTCTATATACCAAAAACAGTTCCACACGTGAGTGATGCATAAGGACTTATCAGGTGAAAAGTCTCCTTTTTCAACTCGTTAACGCTCTCTTTGCAGTCACTGGTCCATACACGCTGTAACACCCCAGGTAAATAAAGAATATGAAATTTTCATATTTATCCATATTTGTGAATAAAATATTAATATGACTTTAAAGGGGAGGCTATGCTCGATGGCGTACCCAACAAGCAACAATGAGTTTCTTGGGAATCTTACGTTGCACTCTAATAATAAAATAATATTATTTTTAATGGTAGTTAACATGTAGCCATTGTTTTGGCGGGAGTGGATTTAAATAGCTAAAATATGATTATATATGTTTTTAAAAGTTTTTACATTTATCCAATAAAAGATAAAGGCATAAAATACGGAAATAATTCAATTTTAGGCGTATATGCCCTAGTTTTCACTAAAGGTTCACTTATCGCCTTTTAATGGAGAACCATAATTAAATATAGTTTTATTCGCCCTTATACATTCTTTTGGACCAAATAAAACTCTTCTTAATAATTGGTACATCAAAATTTACTTTGGATAAATTTTTGGTATCTTTCTGAAAAAGATCATTTTTTAATGAATAGTGTAAAATGTTGTATTTTAATTCAAAACCTCTTTTTAATCTAATTTATTTATATGATTAGATTATCTTTTGAATTGGGTTTAAAGTTAAATTAGAATATATTTTTACCATTAAATCCAATAGTGGTCATTGGAATTAATTTCACTTTGAAAACAGACTTAAACTAGTGTCAATCTTTTGATACTTATTGTTTCATAAAAACACGCGATTTGCTCTGACAGCGGGAATTAATTATTAAATTAATTAATGTTAATTATATGTTTTTAATTTCTTAAAATAGACTTAATTTTTGAATTCGTAATATCAAATATAGCTTAGGGTGAATTTTTGGGATTTTTCTGAAAAACTTCAATTTTTGATGAATAATGAAACCACTAAGTGGTACTTATAAAAACTGATTTTTCCGTTTAAATGAAATTTTGCTATCTTTGTGTTTTGAATTTCTAAAATTCGACATACATGGTTTTCATTAAGAAGTAAAATGTTGTTCAGTGGGATAAAAATAATTTTTTGGTGAATAGTAACTTATTACGTTTTTAATCGCGATTAGAGGTAATTAGTGTAGTTTAAGGTAAAAATAATGTTTTTATAATATGAAATGAACATGAAACATGTCCTAATATCATTGGATGTGTCATGGCCGACCAAGACAACCCATGGGTCAACATGGGGACCCCACGAAGCCACTTTGGTTGGAAAATGACAATAATATCTTTTTATTTAAAGTTAAAGTAAGAATGAGACAAACATGAAATGTTTTACTAAAACAATTTTTACATGGGGTAATGCAAATCATATTTTTGACTATAAATATTAATTGGAAATCTCAAAATATTTCCTACATCATAGTATTTTTTTTATAATTTTTAGACTTTATATAAATTAAATTATTTCTGACATCATGATGATGCAGCGATGACCTCATTATTTAACGATTTAAATAAAATTGAAAGATAATGTAATATCTGAGACCTACACACGTCCAAAACCTATTGGATGAGTGGATTTAGAACCCTTATCACCTTATCCTAGTAAAACATCAAAGTGGTACCTCTTCAATCCGAATACCATTTTAAAATAAAGTGACTTTTCTTTACCTTCAAAAAGTGCCCCTCCTCTCCTCTTATAAAGGGCCCCCACCTCTACCTCCTTACCCACACTCCCAAAGCCTTTGGCTCTACCAAACTCTGCCCATTTTGTCTCTCAACTTCCCTCTATTACTCCTTGAAGCCTCACTTTTGGCATAAGTCTTCCTAAGGAAGCCTTTGATCTCAATCCAAAGGGAGTTACCCGATTTTAAGGTAATGTCTTCACTTGAATCGTTTTGTTTTATTTTTCTTCTCCAACCCCCTAAACTCATTTTATTCATTTATTTTGTAACAACTACAGTATCATGAACATACTAGGATGTTTTTATAAGAATTATTCGAGCTACACTTTCACACACCTACATCTAATGGTTAAAGAACATACTGTTTCTGTGGATGGCGAATTTCATCCTCCGGAAACGATGATTGTTCAACATTTTTATAACACCTTCAATAGTGGCCATTAAGATGACAATATATTTATATATGATATATAATATGTTTATGTTTTCCTTAAGATTCTGTATTTTTCATTTTGGGCATACCTTTATTGTTTCCATTAAGGGTAAACGTGATATCTTCATTTAAGGAAGTGCGGACTACCGCCCCCTCAAAGTGATTTGATTCGTTAATAACATATGTGGTACGTATAAAGGATATATTTAATGATATTATATATGATACCATACTGGAATTAAAATACTATTATGTATCATTATTTTTTAATTCCATTAAATATGAAATAGAAATGGAAGTAGCGTTCATGCGTACGTACGGCTTACCGTCTCCATGAACGGTACATTTCATTTCTTATCTCAAAGTGTTAAGTAATATTATAAGTACATATATATAATGGATATATATGTAATATATTACATCAAATATATGGATATCATTATGGAATTATAACATATATATCTCTCTCTCATTTTTTTTTATTCCATTAATATGACAAAAAATGAAAGTAGCGTTCATGCGTACGTATGGCCTACTGTCTCCATGAACGGTGCTTTTTGTTTTTATCTCCAAATGATATGGAATAGTATGAAATAAATATTTAATGGATACATATGATATTTTAATCATTAATACTATTCTGGAAATTATTTACTTATAACTATATGGGCAATCTTTTTTCAAACAAGATCATTTTTGACTCATGTACCAAACATCGGCAAAAACGTCTGATATGAACTAACATTATTAAACAATTATTATAACATTATAATATGTGATATGAACTGAATAATAATCTCTAAAGGAGTTACTTAGGCAATTATTAATTAACCAATGTTTACTATTCAGGAATATAAAGAAACGAACAAGACAAGTTGGACATGAGGTAAGGGATTCTACTCCTCTCTTTCTTTTTAAGCACACTCTTTTATGTCAATTCCTTTTAAAGCTCAATTTTTTGTTATTGGGATGTTATTTTATATTAATATTACTGTAATTTTTTATGTTCATCTTATGAGAGACCCTATTCTCTCTCATCAATCCATTTTTTATGTTTTGAGTGGTGCCGTTAGGCTGCTGAATTTTCGTAAGAGATCTAACCTCTCACTTTCTCTTCAAGTACTCCCCTTTATGTCACTTCTTTTAAGCTCCTCTTTGTTATGATGGGGGATGTTCTTTTATATTACTCTTTTTGTAAATTTTATTGTAATGTGATGAGATACCCTATTTGATCTCATCAATCCATTTTTGGATGTTAAAACTGGCGCCGTTAGGCTGCCGAGTTTTCGTAAGGGATTTTTCATCTCACTTTTATTCCCTTGAGATTTATGCTACATTCTCCAAATTTTCCTTTGAGTGGTGTATGTACTGACCATTATTTTAATCATTGTGTAATATTATTTCATTTATAAGTATTTACATCAATGATGTATTGTCCTTCTTTCACGGGGCGTATGTTTCGAAAGATACCCATGTCGGTAAGGGAACCTTTCACCCTCCTCTTTTTAAAAGACTTATTTTGTTATGTCTTTTAATTCACATAATATTATTTTGGGATATGATCTTCAATATCCTTATTGATGTGAATTTTATGTCCATGTGATGAGATACCCTTTTTATCTCTCATCAACTCTTTTTCTGAATTTTGAAGTGACGCCGTTAGGCTGTCTAATTATTGCAAGGGAACTTCTTAATCCAATTTCGATTATTTGGGAAAAACTTATACACCTTGAATATGTCGTTCTATGATTATTTGTGAATGTACTCTGATTGTTTTACACTTAATACCCACTTATATTTCATGTATTCATTTGTCACACATAATTATGTAATTAATTTATCCTTAAACCAATGATACCGTCTTTGTATGGGACTTCGTCTCAATCTCCTTTCATTGAGCCATATTTTGTTTTATACACAACCATCTTTTATACAGTATATAAACTCCTTTGATTTTTACGTTTATTCAAAAGGATTATTTTTTATACGAAGCGTTTACTAAACGAAAAAAGGGAATGTTTTTGTAGTACGTATGTGGCGACAATGACGTCTCCGCCGTCGTGACCATTATTTGAGTTTCGGCTTCCTCTACAAGTCGTACCTTCTTTTTAAATGAAAAATAAATACCATGTTTTACTTTTATTTTATTTTGGTATTGAAAATGGTTTTCATAATGTTTTTATTTCAATGTTTTGTATTGATTTCTTGTGATTGAAAGGTGGAAATTTTATGTTTCCTTTATGCATGTTTTATGTGATACGATTATGTTGAGGTTCTTGGGCATTATTATGAATATGGGTGGTTCCAAGATAAACTAAGGGCGGGTGAGCCCGATATATCTCTCCAACGCATTGGGTAACGCGAATGAGTGAAATGTTATGTTTTATCCGAAGAGATTTAGGGAATATACTGTGATGGGTATTCCAAACGTAACCAAGATGGTTACTCCCTACGTAAGAATGTTATGAATGCCTCAAGTTACCTTTATGTCCTATGATTTCTATGATTTATTCATGGTTTGATGAGGTATGTTAAAGTGCCTATGGTTTATGGGTAATGTATGATTTCATTCTTATGTATATATGAACTCATGTTTGCTTTCCATATTTTTATAACCCATACTGAGCTTTTTATGCTCATCCCATGTTTTTGAAATGTTTTTCACAGGTCAAGGGAAAGGTACAAGATGTGATGATAGTTTAAAGGATGTGTCAAGAAATAATCCATGTATTATTTTCAATATGTTTCCATTGATGGGAAGAATGAATAATGTCTTTTATGTAACCAATTTGTTTAAATGTGGAATGTAATGCATGTTTCATGATCTAATTCTCTAAAACTCTAAACCTGAAAAGATCCTCAATGTGTAATCTTGTAATAACTCAAGATTAAGTAAGGTTTAAGGATGGGGACTTATACACACTTTACCCACTTATATGTGATCTTGGTCACTGGGATTGGAAATAATGAGAAATATCTCATAATTTTGTTTATTTACATCTAGTCTAAGGAATATATGTAAATCTATTATAGATATTGGTTTGGTCCATGAATAAATTCCCATTTTCTTATAATAGTCCAAAGGTATCCCATTTGATGTGATATTATACCCTAAGAGTGATACTTCAATCATCCAAATCACACATTTACAAAACTATTCATATATATTATCTTTTTGTAAATTCACTAGCATAGTTTTAAAATACTTCAAAATATCATCCTCTCATTAGTAGTATATTAGAATATCATATATTTAGATCTCAGAAAATATTTCAAATCATTAATGAATTTATTCATTAATTGCATAAATATTAATGGATCGTTAGTGAGTATAAAAGGAATCCCTTAAAATTAAAATTTACCAACCCTTTTTGAAAATATATTTTCTGTAATATATTTTGTATTCACCTTTAAATAGTGATATCCAAATTTAAGGTCCACCTTAGAGAAATATAGAACACCATTTAATTGATTAAACAATATATCTATCTATGGAAGGAGATACATTATATTTATTTTGACCTTGATAATTTCATGTTAATCAATGTAGAGGGGAATTGATCATCCCTTATTCTATATGAAGATAACCATATCACCCTATAAGTAAGAAATCTAACATAGAAAACAATTTTCCAGATTCTCTTATAACTAATTTTTAGCACATTAATTCAATTTTTGCCTTTTTATTGGGAATATTCGATAAGTGATTGGATCCCTCTATAAGATCAATTGATAACAAAAAAATTCTAGTTTGGATGAAGAACAGAGAAAACTTTAGGGTATAAATTTTTATTAACCATCACAATTTTAATGTAATTAAAAATGTTTCCCTCATTTTTCTCAATCATTTAGATACATAAGTTTTCTCATAAGGTAGTAATATCCAATAATTTATGAAATTAATCTAATTAATATTATTACTCTTAATTAGATGTCTATTAAATAAGATGATGACATGTGATGTGATGAGTAATATACATATCTATAAATATTATGTTAGATTTATGTAAGGGCTATCAATCCATTTCCAATATAGAATAAAACTCCACTACAAGAAGTAATATGATATTTTCTAGATGATTAAATCTATAGGTATTTCCATTGTATTAGTTATATACTATGGATTAAACAATTTATCTCTTTAATTTTATAATTGAGAGATCAACCCCCATATTATATGTATGTATTTCAATTTTTCTACTAAACATGAATGATATTATTGAATCCATAAAACCATAATAATATAGTATGCTCGATATTCATAAATGAATATCTAGTATAACATTCACTACAAGGTTTTTGGGATCTACCCCAGTGGTGGGGATATCATATTCCTTTCATGATACATATCCCTTATATATTGTTGTATTTGATTAACTCTGACACTCGTCATCCTTGGGAATTGTCTTGCATAATGTGTGTCTTTCTTGCAGTTAAAACCCTGCACCATAGGATGCCTGTTGATCTGAAAATTCTTTTCATCATACATGGTAATAAGTTTATTTGTTTCAATATAGTATTTATTGGAGTTATTCTACAATATTAAACATTGAAAAACAATTTTGTTCACTATATACAATTTCTAGGGTTCTTCTTCTCACAGTAATTGTATGAGGGATATTGGGTTTTAAATCCTCAGTGATATTTATTTTTTGATACCCCAAAATGATAATATATTTTAGGTTTTTTTCTTTAGTCACACAATACCACTATGAGTCACCAATATCTATGTCAAAAATTTTTCCATGATATAAAATTAGTTAATTTCTATCAAAATCATTAATCTCTAAATATTTTCAATGATTCTACAATAACCAACCAGTGAAATTTCCCACCATACACTTTGTGTTAATCACAAATCATGAGGAATACCATGAAATGATTTTGAAGTTTATCTCATACACCATAATATAGACATATTTCATTTTCTTTTGTCAAATGACTTCCTTTTTATTTTAAAATGCGTATTTTTTGGGAAAGTATTTTTTTAAATTATTTTCTCATTGTAATCCCATTAAATGGAATAAATATCATCTTTTTACTTTTGTTCACGACTAGTGTCCCCCACTGATAAGATTCACCCTTATTTTGATAGACATCAAGAACACCATTCTCCTTCTCTAAGCCTTAGAGGAAATATAATTTAAATGAATAGAGTTAGTCCATTATCATGTGATTAGGGGATCAAAATATACAATAAAGATATGTCATCTTTTTAACATAAAATAATCAATTAGAACACGATTTTTATTAGGATGAATATGTAGTTTATAATGATTCAATTTATTATTCATAATATGAGATTTTTTAAATAGTATGTCCATCATATTATCATCTCCCACTCTGAAAATATTAGGCATTTCCTTGGGGAAATTATCACTCTTTGTCAATTTTTTTTGATGTAACAGTATCTCCTATTTCATGAAATGAAATAACAATAATTAAAAAACATGATGATAATAAATTATTAAACAAAATGAAAAATTATAATCATATACAGAATAAATTATAAATGATAATTACATACTAAAATATTTTTCTCCAGGAGATCAATTTTAATGTTTATTTTTTGGATTTATATGCTCATAATTTTTTTAGGCCCCTAATATCAATCTAAAATAGTTTGTGAATTTTAAAAAATATCCCTTATGAGTGATAAACTAGGTCTGAAGTATGGAATATTATTTTTTTTCTATATTTACTGATCTATTCACATACCAATTCACCATTTCTGATGTTATTTATCCTATTGATAACTGTGTAATAGTCACATCCACTAGTAGTATCAATGTATGAAAATAATTTATTGGAAACAAATATCATTATCTGTCACTAAAATCAATGGATACATTCCTACATATAGACTTATCTATAAGGAAATAACTAAATTATAATATTCTTAATCCATATTAAAATATATACACTTCTTAGATACTATGTACAAGGAACCATTCTATTAACACAAATTATTAAAATTTTTAACAAATAAAACATAATGTTCATGAGATATAGTGACTTTTGATTACTAGTTTCATAATACATTAAAAGGAAAATGAAACATAATATTATTTCCTTATTCCTGATTATTAGACCATAAATCCATTTCTTCTTCTAATATGGCATAGGATAACTGGGTGAATATATAAAATAATGGGTTTATCTAAAAATAAAAGTAAGCTAATAAAAATTATAATGAATCTATATTTGTGAGTCAAATATATAACAATATATATTTATTTTTATTATTCATAAGTAGTCATTAAATAAATAAAAAAGGCATCATAATATCATAGAAACATCATAAATATGGATTAAACATATAATATGGAATAAAAATTATTTCAGGGAAATTATTGAGACAATATCACAAGATGGAAAAACTATCATAATTAATTTTGTTAAATCACCAATCCTATACATAATGTATCATTAGAAAAATTATTCTCCTAATTAATTTGGATTTAATATGGGTGCACTCATAACAACATGTAAATTCTTATGTGTTTAATAAAAGGAAATCATCCTTCATGCATAATCCAAAAACTTTCTGATAGAAATAAATGGGTTTATTTTTATAAAAGAGTTTTTTGAATGTATTTACCCAGGAAATTAATGGATAATAATATTCATATAAAATTTACATAGATTTATTTATAATATAGACGTATTAAATTACATTAATGTGAGAGAAAGTGATATTAAAAGATAATGTGGAAAACTGGATACAAATGGTTGTTTCAATGGATCCAATACCATCAGTACAACTCATAAAATATTCTCAAAATATTCGTAAATAATAAACTTCTGTTAATTATTTAATTGATTAATAACTTTTTTTGTGTTTATAATTCATGTAATATTCAATTATTAATCAATTCGTTTCGTCCTAGATGTTTTGAGGATATTCTGAAAATATGTCAAATATCACATTAGTAAGTTGACTAAGGTCAAAGAGATTATTATTTTATCATGTATATAATAATAATAATTCCATTATTACATGTTTTATACATAAATTATACTTTTAATATCAAACATTAAATATGGTTGCGAATAGTGATGTATGTTTTCTCATGGAGATGGCAGGTCGTACATAACCAGGAGTAATGTTTCAATTTTAGAACTATAACTATGAGAGAAAGATAAGTGTAATATTATTCTTAAAAAACTATAATTATTAATTAAATTTTACATTATTTCTCTTTATATACTTATATATACCATCCTTGTGATGTGGTAATGAAATATGATTCACACCATTTCTAGGAGGTCGTAATCCACACATGTTCATGAATGATGTTGTCATCTTTTAATGAATGTAAATATATACAAAAATCTAACATATTAATTTTATATAATTATAAAAATATAAATAATATCATATATATAAATTAAATACATCATTATAAATATATCTGATATGCAATTATTGAATGTGAATTACATCTGTTCATGAGGTGTTAGTCTGACGTACACACAATTGATGGATTTGTTTCTTAATTGATGGAATAAGATATGGGTGTAGGTCATTAAATTAACATAATAAAATACAATTTTGTGTTTTATAATGATTTTATTGTATTATCATGTTTTAATATGACATTTGGGAGGAGATATAATAAATTTAAAAAAAACTATTAGTAAAAAATGATACATGTTCATCGGGAAACATCTTTTGGTTTACACAAAAATCATTTTTAGGAGGGTTCTATAAAAAAAATCTATGACATGGTATTTTAAATAAGAAACATATTAAGGGTGTTTTTATGTGAAAATAAATTTATATTTAAGTGTTTACATTAGAGTAGTAGAGATTTCTTTTTATAAGTGGGCAGAGTTACCCATTTATAATTTGTCAATGTTTCGAAATAATGTCACATAATATTTTGGGAAATTTTTTTCAAGAATAGTCAATATTTGATTTTTATAATTTTTAGATCTAAATAAATAAAAAATGGGGTTTGAAAATGTCTATATATCATTTAATCCTTTTTCATTATATATTAAGCCTTACGAAACCTGTTTAAACCTTAACTGTGCTATTAAATTATTACTATTCTAACTACTCTATATGAAATAAATAAGTTGATAATATTAAATATTTTTTAATATTTTTATTTCAAATATGTTATTCATTTTATCATATTAAATTCAGTGATTTTTCAAAATTAAATATAATATTAGAAACACGAAATTCAATGAAATGTACATTTTGATGAAATTGATTATTACAAAAAATTGATGATCTTATATTAAATATATGAATATAAGACATAATTATATGAATTTATATTCATATAATTAGATAAATAATAAATAAAATTCATTTAAATCATTCCATATAGAGGTAATTTTATTTAATTAATTTGGACATCATTATGTAATATAAAAGAATTTTATAAAAAATCATGTTTTTAATAATAAAAATAAAGTTATGATTAAATACTAAAATATAATTATTTAAATAAAAATGTTTATATTATTATAAATAAAGAGATTAATATTTCAGTTTAATACTAAATCCAAAAAAATGAGGCTTTCGACAAACTTTATTGAAGGAAAATAAATGACTCCATTTGAAGAAAATGGTAATTTCAGTATTCACTAAAAAAATAATAATTATAGATAAATCTAAATATATCACCCTATGTAAGTTTTCATATGACTATTATAAAATTTTATATAATAATATAAAATAAATTCAATATAATTTCAGTAAATTAGTTATAATATTTCTCAAAAAAACCATTTTTGAACATAATTTTTTTTTTGAAAAGAAAACATATTTTTTTAAAGAATAAAATATATTCACTATAAATTGAGTTATTATTTACTATGAACTTATTAATAATGTTATACTGATTAATTTCATTATGTATATATATGATAATTTGTTTAATACTATTCAAACATAAAAAATTAACAGCAATGTTATAACGGTCATATATAAATAACCACAAATTGATTCGGCATAGTGATTCATGTAATATATGATTTCCAACATAGTTTTCATTTTCAAATATTTGGGTGTTACATTCCATAAAATCATTACGTTTTATTTATTACCAAAATCATTGTGTTTGGATTTGGAGTATTACATTGTATCAAACCACCAATGGTGTCTATATGCTTATCCAATCTAAGTATATAGTGTATGTTGATTTGAAAAATAAAATAATATATTAATATAAATAATAAAATAGGGTCTATACTCGGTTTCCATGGTGACTCCTATAAATACCCATACCATCTTTGACTTGTTTTATATATCATTGATCACAATATATCCTATGATTATGGTTGAAAAACTACAGGTATCATATATAATTAATTAATTGTAAATGGATGAAGGAGCATTTATTATAGGTTATTCAAGGTATTATGGAATAATATGATCGAAATTGAATCCGATTAATATTTCTATTTAATTCATAATCACTTGGAATGAGGATGAATCTAATGTTGATTTCCCCCATGGAATTATATTTCTATTTGAAAAATTTTGTATCGATGGGAAATGTAATAGTTGTTCCAAGTCAATATGTATTATGATAAATCAATGTGGGATTTACCCAAGGAATTCCAAGTCAAAAGGAAAATGTTTTCATCCATGGGGGATTCCCTATTTAATTTTAGGTCACTAAATAAATAGTAAATCCAATGTGTACTACCTAATGCATTCCATTTAAATTGTTAATAATTCATTAACTCATGTGAATTAATTATTTGAGTTATTTCATAATAATTATGCATACTATATCAGAGAGAAAATCCAAGGTATGGTTAAAATCATATGTTAGATTACATAAAATATTCCTCCATTAGTGTTTCTTAAAATATTTATTTAATTTCCATGTTCACTTCCACACTATGTGTTTCAAAATTCCCATTTTAAACATGATAATGGAATAATCATGGCCCATGATAACATCTAGTTTCTAGAACTAGGATAATATAATTATTATTTTGATATTTGATCTATAACAAGGTATATCAGTGTTCCCACACATCCACTAAATTTAAAATAACAAATGAATTTTTGGGATTATATTGGAAACCCCATTTGTTATACTAATAGACCTTTCACCCATCTATAAATTAGCCATTATTCCAATCTCATGTAGAAAGATTTTATTAAGTATATAGTTAACCAAACCTAGAGAAGAAATATGATTATTATATTGAAACCAAATCCAATAAAAATATAAATGATAAGATGGTCGTATGTCTGGGTCAGAAATTAATGAATACCAATTTATTCATCATAAAATAAATAGTTAATTATAAAATTATTATTTAGTTACATCACAAGGATTACATTGGTGACATTAGATGAAGCATAGAGGATAAAAAAGACCTCAATACCTATTAACCAACCAAGGGTGGAGAATTAAATTTAAAAATATTAAAAGGCGGTGATGGATTCAACATATAAAATATATTACACTGGTCTAATTAAAAACTAACTTGGTTGACTATGAATGATGTAATGTTATTTTGTGATAAATTACTAGAATGTACATGTTTCCCTGATCTATTCCCACAACAGGGCCTCCCATCTTTTACAATTTTTAGTAGTGGAACACAAAGACTCTTCTCTCTGTTTTTCCAAGGAATTTGGTTCACCCTGTTTTCCACCACTGTCAAATAAATGCTCAAAATGGTGTTTTTGGTCCCCCAGCATTACATGGTTTATGTCGTCGTGTAATGGCCCTTCTCTATACACCACATCTTATAACCCACATTGTAATCTAAATAGTCTAAATAAAGTACATGTATTTATAAAAAATATGCAAATATTGGGGGAATGGAAAGGTATTTATCTATTTTTATAGTGGTGATAGCCTCTATAAAATAAGAAAATATGAGACATTAATATCCCCACTATCTGAAAAAGTGGACAATTTTTTGCAAGCTCAATGTAAATTTTTTTTGTTGGGACACAATGAATACAATATCTCATAAATCCATTGAAATCAACTCCTTTTTCCTCATCAATATAAAAAATGCCACTAGAATTATTCCAAAACTCCAAAACAACTCTTATTTTAATAAAAAAATTAAAACCAACATGTTTAAAAAATTCCTACACATATAAAAAAGACTTGATATTTAAAACATAATACCAAACCAAATTACCATTATCTATATATGATGATTCAGTTATTTTTAGTAATGATTGATTATAATATATTCTACGTCATACAAATCTTACTATATCTCCACCTAATGAATTTTTGATATTTTTGGTTATGAAGATAAAGAATATTGAGATTCCTCCCACTAGTTCTTTAGGGAATAAATGATTTTTCAAGAATAGAAAAGTATTAATCATAAAATATTTTTTTCATAATGATTATTAATTAATAACACATTATATATGAGTTTCCCAAAAATAAATATATTTCAAAATTATACATAACAGTATTCCAAATAATATATTTCAAATATTCTTTATAATAAGAAATAATTAGATATACTACTTTTTCACGGTCAGTCTAATATTTTATATGGTGTCCTTAATTTTGGTATAAAAATAAATCATAATCATCTTATATTAAAATACTAATATTTTAATGAATTATATTGTTTAAATGACAACTCATTAACAAAAAAACATATATGTTTTTTCCTTCCATTAAGAAATAACATAAAATTTGGAATTTTACAGAGGTGTTACTTGTGGAAAAACTGTGTAGTCAAAATAATGGTCAATAAGATCATTACATAAATGTTCTGATGCTATAATATATCAAACTATCTTATCAAGAATACAAAAATAATTATTTGAACAATTTTATAACTATGAAAATATTTTAAATATGTATCACATTAGAATAACATTTCTATATTGACTATAATCATAATAAAATTTGATGACGCACTTGTGAAAATTACCCAATATTAATAGTATATTTTATTTTATAAAATTAATTATCACTTTCTCATTTTACAGAAATAAATTATCTTTTTTTATCATTCTGATAAACAATCCAATTATTTGCAATGATTTATGTTCTTATGATTCTGAAAATCCATAATTTATTCACTTTCTCATTTTAGAAAAATAAATTAGCTTTGTTTATCTTTCTGATAAACAATCCAATTATATGCAATGATTTATGTTCTTATGATTCTGAAAATCCATAATTTATTAGATTAGAAATGTTTCATTAGTTCATCACTGATTAACATATTTTGAAGTTTAAATACATTGTAATTCAAATTCTTTATGTGATAAAATTACTTATTTGTGTATTTAATGTAAAAAAACAACCAAGAATAAAAAAAAATATAACATTAATATTTAGTAAAGAATTTAATGGCCAGTGTCTTCCCAATCTACTGCATTGATGGTTTTTTGTTTTAGTGGTGTTTTATATGAGGATTGGTCTGGTTCCATGGTTGTTGGAGGTGTAATAGAGCATTAGTAGAGAAATTCACATCATGATCGTGTTATACCACATGATTTGGTGGTTCACTGATTGTGCATTCAGCCAGTTTCACAGATTCTATGTGAGTGAGGGGGAACCCATGAAATAGTTTATAATCGTTGACATAATTGATGATGTGAATTTAATTATATGCATATGATACATGATTTCTTATGAAATATTAAATTTTAATTAAACTCGGGGATTTTACATCATTAATGGAATGTACATTGTGAAAATGGCGAGATACAAGTTATTTTATAGACCATTTGGATGGTTCATTTTCATTCATCAAGGGTTATGTCTCTAATTTGGGAAAAATAATTGTCACCCTATGGTTATCTTCTATCCAAATTCTCCATATCATCAATATTTTGGTTTCAAAAGATGTTTATTTATTGATTTTTAGTGATTTCATTTCCTTTCCCCATGGTTTTAATGCATTCTTTTGGTTTGAATTAACTGTAATAATTTTCTTTTGGTTGGGATCTGAGTTGGAATCCATTTCTTATAACCACTGATATATTTTAGGTTGATATAGGGGATTTTAGGTAGTTATGATTTGTGGGTGCTTCTTCTTCACCCAAAAATGTGTAAAAAGTTGGAATAGATTCTTTGATGTATGGAAACAGTTATTTGTAACTTTTATGAATTTTAAAAGAGTGTTTTAGTATTTTTTATCTATAGTGGATGACTTTCACTATCCTAATGATGATAAATTAATAATTTATTTGATATTTAATGGTAAATGGGATTGATTCGCTTGTTTTTACATCCTTTGTATTATTTTGATGTGGTAACTTTATTGGTTGAATGCCCCAATGAAAATCATTTTTTATGAGACTTTTCTTGTGCTCTATGTTTTGTGGTTATATAAAATGTTGATAGTTGTTGTGATATTAGCCTAAAATGAAAATTGGAAGAAGAGTTATATTTTTAATATATTTTTTTCCTTGTACTTATGTACTATTATGTAACTCCACTAAAAAGATGGAATATGATAAAAAATACATTATTAATTCTGTAAAATAATACTTGATTTATGGTGATTTATTTTCATGAAATGGGAGGAAATGTGTGGTTGAAATGTGTTATTGGGTGACTTTTGGTTATTTTTCAATGATTTTAGGGAGGCGGGATGATGGTTTCATTGGTCAATCTTTTTTTGTGGTGATGTAATGGTTTGTTTGGATGTGCTTTTCGATGGTGATGTCATGGTTTGTTTGGCCATTATTTTGGGGAGGGTACATGATGGTTAGATGAGGATGAAGATATACATGGGATATGTGGTTTTTTAGGCTATATACCCTTGTAGTGATGTAATATGTAATTAATATTGACTGAAATGGTTGGGGTTTGGTTTGGTTTATGGGATGGAAATAACTAATTAACAAATAAATGACGAATTGTGTGGTTAAATTTTGTTATTATAATAAAGTAAATGATGTGGATAATTTAATTGGTTAGTTTTGTGAGATGTGGCTTGTGGTTTGTCTGGTGTTATGAATTTAAATGTGGTAGTGAATGTGGGGATGTTGTTAGTTGTATAGTGTCACTTTTTTTTGTGAAAACGAATGTTGGGATTATGCGTGTAAATATATATATGTATATATATAAATTTTATATTCCATTTCATTTCTATATTCACCTCAGTAGAATTTTTCACTCTATTACGACAACATAATATTCATACGGAGGGTGTTTTTTCTAAAATCACAATAATGAGGATGTATATATTACTTCCCAATCATCCCCATTAACTCTTTTCTCTGGAAATAATTTTATTCATTTTCAAAATCAAGTTTATAGGTTCCCCGTTATCTCTTTTAAGTGTGTACATATTCATAATATTTTATGGATTAAGGTTGTTATGTGCCATAGGTGATGAAGCACGTGTTTTCTTGAGATATATGATATGACTGTTTTCTGTTTGGTTGACATGATTTTTTCAATGGATATGGTATTTTTTCATTTATAGGATATCTTGTTGTAGGGGTCATGCATGGTAGGAGGAGGGAGTGGGGTTGATTTATTTTATTATCAAGATACACTATTACACTAGTTATGGGTTTTATTTAACGAGCCTGGTGTCTATGGGTGAGATTAGATGTGATCAAGTTGTGTGGTGGTGACCTAGGTGTCTCCGGGCATGATATGATAAGATCATGTTTTCGATCAAAGTTATATGTTATCTAAAATATATAAGAGCACCGTGATGTATTATGTTTTTGTTTAATATAAAAATAAGTGGGAAGGTATTTTGGGTTACCATTTTTCATTATGATTCTTATTGTTTTATTATATATTTATAGAATTATTTGGTGTTTATTAATTGTTGATGGTGGGAGGGATAGTTTACTTGATTAGGTTTTGTTTGTTCTACTATTTTATCATGGGTGGATTAGTATGGTTTATTCACATGTACAAAAGAGACTTTTGTTTCCCTTTTCAGTGTAATTGTATAATCATCATAAGTATAACAAATGTTTTTCTGGTCTCTGAGAAGATTATGTGGACGTTGTTGTATATTAAAATCTCAAAATATTTTTGAATGTTTTGTTGCCACTACTTTCATTTTTATTTTGGGTATTTAATTTTAAATACTTTTATGTGTCTTAGTTTTATATATACATTAATTGTGGGATGTTTTTTGTTTAATTTTATAATGTCATGGATGTTCATGTTAATAATTTTTCTTATCTCTTGATCCTTTATTATTGTAATGGATTATGTGTCCTACACCATGCTAATTTTTTACCATCCGTGCTTTTCACCAATTAGGGACATATTGGTGGAAACAATCAATGATCATTATCTCTCTCCCCCCCATTGTGGTATCTACGGTGGGAAGGGTTTATGAAAAACTGATATTAATGTCTATGTTGAGATATATAATAGTTTTTTTACATAGTAATAGTGAGGTTTTCATGTGTTGGTACAGAAATTTTTCCATTAACCTGGGTGCATGACATAGTTCAGTGTGACCATCTGGAATATGGTTTTTTAGGATCCCCATGATCCAGTGTGTGTACCTTGATGTTATTGAATGAACAAGTTAGTGATGGAGTTGGTATCATAGTTCCAACTAATTAAGCTTAGATTAAGAATATATTGGATCCATTTAATATTAATTAATCATCTAATTACATATTTTACATTATTCTACCTGATATTAATGTAATAATTTCCAATAGTATTTTTTTAATTGAAAAGGATATAAAAGTTTTCTATTATAATAAGAATATTGATGTTAATTTACAATATTCTTAATAAAGTTTTGTGGTGGGATAACGTACTATGATGGGGCACATAGTATATTAATCATTATGTGTTAGTAATCCTAAGAATATTAGGTGTATTCTATTGAAATATTCCCTTAATAATATCCAATGTGATATTAGGAAAATATTCTCACCAACATTATTTTTTCCAGTTTTGGTGCATCATATATTATTATCAAAGAGCAATTGTAATCGTCCAAATAAATTAAGATTATCATTAATGCTTGTCATTAATCATATAGTAATATTTTCTATGGAAAATTATCACACCATACGTTTATGGGACGTATGGTATGTTGGGTGTTTCATTATTGAAATTTCATTATTTGATATGTCTAGGAAGGATTTGATCCACCCATATTTATGGAAACCGATATCTTATCCTTTTTATTATAATATAATGGTAGCCCAATATTCCATTTCCATGGTGTAATAATATGTTTATTTAAAATAATCAATGAATGAATTATCATGTATATAGCTTGGTGACAAGGATGTGAAACCTAGATGAGGAGATATTGTTATATAAGGATTATATTACACCGTTATAATTCGTATGTGGTTTTTGTTATTGGGACATTAAGTTATTTTCTTTGGGTGCCTTGACCAGTTCAATATAGTAATCATAGACCATCGGAATGTAAACCTAATTATAATGAAAATGGATCTTATAGGGTCATACATTATGTGTTTCTTTTTATCTCAATTAAAAACTGTTAGAATATAATAAATGGGATTAATAATATTATAAATACTATGGAATCCTTTTATTCATGGTATATTCATAAAATAAATTAGATAAATATTTTTTCATCGGCTTGTGATTAAAAATATATTTTATTACATTATAAAATATTTATTCACTTCTAGGTGAATGAATTATTAATTTATGAATAAATTCATTATTTTGGTATTTATTAAATACCAAGAAGTTTGAATGGTCCAAGACCGCATATGGTGATAAAATGATTATTTATAATCCGATAAATATTATTTTCTTATTTTGCGCAATTTGTATCACAATAAATTAATAATATTTTATTAATATAGTCGTATTTTATTTAGTAATGGTTTTAAATGTCATTTAATATCCAAAATTCAATTAAAAACATTTTTACTTAATCCATTATTCTATAAATAAATTGTTATTTCTATTGTCTATTTCATCCCAGATTTAGAATAACGAAATTTTTCACACAATAAATTCTCTCCCGACTCCTCCTTCTCTCTTTCCCTCTCATGAACATGAAATGAAAGAGATACTTATTAAATTACATTGATTGAGAAATCATTAAAAAAATAACACAATACATTTGATTTTTCATGATAGCACCTAGATATCAAATGGAGTTTTTTCAAGATCATAGGATAATGGGTGCATCACTTTTAGAGTGATTCTACTCATGGATCCTCACAACACAATAAAAGAAATCTGAAAGGGCATTTTTTTTACAATCATTATACATCAAAAAATAAATTTCCTAAGACCAGTTATTAATTTCATTATACATTAAATAAATTAATAAAAAAATTTACATCAAAGATCCTCCCTTGTAGTTTCAGTAAATGAAATATAAAAGTAATTTTAATATATAACCAATTAACTCACACTTACACTAAACATATAATGAATAATTAGTATCAATTCATTCATGATTTAATTTATAATTTATAATTTTATAATTGGTCTATGTGTAATTGTGATTATAATTCCATTTCATGTTATCTGTTATTTACATTTAGTATAATTAACATGTTATTGACATATTAATCATGTTTTTTAGTATTTCATTTCGATACTGGTTTATGAGAAAATTATGAATAACTATAAAATCTGTTAAAAAGTGTCAAATCATTGTGTGTTAAAACATGGTTACAAAGTGTGTATCCAGATCACACGCCATGTACCCATGATGGTTGTACATTGTATAATTGAAGAGTTAATTACTCACTATTCATTTATTTCAATCCTCAGTATGACTAGGATAATATGGAACATGACAAGGGGATACATATTTTTTAGCTAAAAAACATGTTATGTAATTAATTTGAGTTAAAAAGTCAAAACACCAGGTGTGTGAATCGAATACACAGAAACCGAGGAACGTAGAATATAGTTGGATTGTAACATGTCAACTAGTATTACAATTAACGGTTTAATTAAATAACATCAAATTGGAAGTTGTTTGTTTTAAAACAATATTTTATTGAATGACACCTATTGTGAATTTAAGAATATAATAATGGTTTTAAATATTATTTAATGCTCAATTAATTTCTTATAATAAATATTTCATTATTTGTTCTATTGTTTATTTTCCTTGAATGCCATAAATGATTGGTATCAAAATTTATGTTCATATTATCATTCTATTGAAGCAGAATTAATTAATTTATTATTTAATTAACTAATGGAATATTTTTTATCTTATCAAAAGGAAAAAATATAAAATATTATGATATCTTGTACCTTCTGCGTATTCATTTCATGTATGATTATTAATGAGCTTGAATATGTTTTATTTTAATTATTACTAGGTTTTTGAATTATTTATTATTAAATTAAATATTATGGCATCTGAGTCTTCCCTTGCTAAAATATTATATAGGACCTACGTGCCCAAGGATATTTAGTTCGTCCACGTACAACCAATCCATTGGTTCCCCACACCTACCTGTGAGTAATTAATACATGTAATTAATGAGTTATCTAAAGGCATGTAGAGGTGGATCATGATGGAACCATAATGATGACAACTCATGTGATACATTGGTTTATAGTTGGAATATTTTAACTCAAACCAAGACCATAAAAAGAAGTTATTTTCTTTACATCGTAGGTTAATTTGGTCACTGGTCATTAGATAAATCACCAAATAAATGTATTATTTATAAATTATCTATCCAAAACGGTAAATTGATTAAGTAACATCCACATAATATTAATGGGATATGTAAGTGAAAATAGAGATAAATTTTTTTCATTATAAATTTAATAAATCAATTATACATATATGTTTTATGAAATATCATTATTTTATTCTATAATATCTAATTAATAATAACAATACATGTTAAGTATAAAATAAAATAAAAGTTATGAATAATTAATTAAAATCCCTAAATCTAATATTATGTCAGACTAGGACATCCATTATATGATTCAGAATAGAACTCAGTAGAAATAAGTGTTTGACCAACCCTTGTCGGTGCACTTACTTTTATAAGGGGGTTTTTATTAGGTTTTTTGAAATAATTAATAGTTTTTAATCAATAAGTGTATCCAATTCTATACATTGTGTAATTTGGAGTAATGATTTGAGGAAATACATGTCATGATTTCACAATTGGGTAGCCACATAGTTGATCAAAGAGATGCAAGCTTGTAGTTTGAAAAACCAACCAACCTAAATACCATCAAGTAACTATACAAACCCTTTTGGCGTTACTCAATGGGAAATATGGATCCTTTCAAGTATAAAGTTAATGAAACTATACATTTTCAGTTCAATGGTGAAGGATATTTGGACTTGATAAAATATTTTAAGATTAAATAAATTAAATAATATATAACTTCACACATAATTTTTAATAAATATAAATTTATAATAATATGATATTTTAATTTTTGAGAAAAAAAATATAGTCTCCTCATCCAAATTATCCATATAATCAATATTAATGAAATAAAACCTCATAACATTCAGTAACGTTTAGGAGTTGAATTGATTCCTTTAGGTTGTTCTATGTTAAGAATGAAAATCATACATTCTAGATTCCTCAATACATGATCATCCTACTAAGTATGTGAGTGATGATGAGTTAATTTTTAATGAAAAACAATTTAGTGAAGTGGTGAATGTTCAATTTTTGATGCAGCCATAAATTTCTTGTGAACTCGTGAATTCTGAAGAAAACATGGATGTGTATAGAAAAAATGCGATGTTCTATGGTATTTACCAAGATCGATATAGAAATGATTTTCGATAATCATGGCGTGATTTTAGATAATTAACGCTTCGATATGGTTCCATGAATGGGCATCATGTAGTCAAGATCATTATCTGCATTACGTGCCTCAAGGTTTTAGGGTTCAATCTCACTAAATAATGGGGCAACGATCTCATTCTTTGAGCACTCCATCAGATCTTGTCCATATTTTTTTGAATTTCTATATAAACAACATTGATATTTATATAAAAGATCTTTACACTCTTGTTCTCAAAATTGATAAGGATATGAATCACAAGATTCATTCCATCCTTATATTTAACATGTATAATGGTAAGTAATAGATATTTAATCCCATAGATTCTTTACTCATTTCCAAGAAGTGGTTGATCATAGAATAGGGAAGGGAACATTAAAGTGACTATTTCACATTTCATAAGAATGACCACATGATGAAAATGCTCACCCAACGAAAGATGAAATGGGATGCTTTTAGTGCATTCGTTTTCGAGTTCAATTTATATATTTCTATAAATTGGGTATTACATACAATTTTTGGTGCTTATATATATATATATATATATATTAAATTAATTAAACCATGTAGACTCACAATTATTTATTTATGGTAGGTATATATATGAGAATCCAAACAAGATAATCATTTTGTTAAAGTTATTTGGGACTACCACCTTATGTTACATAGCAAAATGATCTTGGTTTTGAAGCGTTGTTTTTATGTACCAACAATTACCAAAAAAGTTATTTATGTATCCATAAATAATTTGAATTGGATAATTTTCAAAATTGGGAATACATTTTTCTACTTTTATAAATTTAAATTTTTTTATGGTAAGTAAAATTTAAATTGTGGTCCTTGTGTGTTGGTTTACATGAACTAATTATTGGAAATTGATGAAAAATTTAAATCACAAGAATAATAAAAAACACATCTTTGTAATCGCATGCATGGTCATGTAAAACAATTGTTCTTGAATATAATAAATCAATATATATATATATACGTATATTCTTTTTGACTAAAACTACATGGTCTATTTCACACATATTTAGAAGGAAAACTGACGAATTATCAATTTAGTGGGGATGGTGAATGTGATAAAGGGATTTCTTAATTTGATCATACCAATGTTTGTGGATTGTTCCCAATTAAAGAAATTTGTGGGTTCTCATACTTTATAAATGTTATTTCATTGAACATTATGTATCCTTATGGTTCATAATATAGCCGCTGAATAGTGATCATGTGACTAATATAAATATTGGGTTTAAACAAATCCTTTTGTCGCATAAAAAGGAAGTGATGGACACAACTAGTAGGATCTTATCCTATGAAGACCATTTAATAGAGATTCCACAGTAGATTTAATTTATGGGATTTTACCTAGAACAATCCCATGCTGAGACCAAACAACTTTGGCATGAGGGAAACCATTTACGTGAGAAGATCAAGCTCATGAAGCTCACTGCCCAAACCATGTTCACCAAACAGACCCATGAAATCCCCACCATTTCACCCATTAATCTTAGGCTGTATTTAGGTGTAATAAAGGTATATGAATCAGGACCCTATCATTATGATTATTATTTTTTCTATTATAATTAATATACATTCATTCAATTATTTTTACTTTGTAAATGATTTTTTAAATCACAAATAGTATATTTAGTTAATATTTGAATTAAATTCAAGAATATATTTTCATAATTAAATTATTTTTTAAATAAATAAAATTTTAAAAATATATTATTATTATATTTCATTTTTTAATTTATAATTATCATAAAATTTTATGAAGTAAATGGTAACTTATTTTATTTTTTGAAGACATTTTTCTTCAAATCCAATCTATTTTCAATAAATTTCGGTTTTTATATTTCAAGTAAATATTATTATATTGAGAAAATTGTTTAAATAAAATGAATATTATTTTTGGAAAAAGGATGTTGAAATTATCCAATTGTTGATTTTTCATACTCTTCTGAGACATTCGAATTGTTCGGTAAAAATTAAATGTTGTATAAATATACGGTGTGTCTTATGACATAATAATGGACCAATAATTATGTAATATATAATAAAAAATCGATATTTGGTGAAATAAATCTTTTTATTTTTAAATAAATATATTTTAAATAAATGTTATTTATTTTATAACGGATTAGTGAATCCTCCAAAACATATAATTTGTTTTATGATTTTAAAATCATTACCTTGAATGTTTGACTCACCTCCACATAAGAAATAGAAATATTTTCATATATTCATACCATAGACTTATAATGTAATATATAACACTACCCATGCCCATTAACCATGGAAAAAACCCATGGAATGGTTTGTGGTTTGGAATATTTTATTATGATTTTTCGAAAAACAAAATAATAATCAAATCCCCCTATTTCCTATATAAACCCACCCAAACATTCATTTATCTTCATTAAAACACATTTACGCTCATAAAAACTCTTCTATATACTCCCTAGATACCTCCCACTGTGCCCCCATGTTTCCAAGAAGCATCTCCCAATCCTTTGGGATCTCACATATATGTAAGGGATTCTCGCCTACCTATTCTTATTTCAATTGAAGAAACTTGTTTGAAATTAAACATTTAAATTTCAATTGATTATATTTCTATTATTTTATAATAATTTCCCCACATTAAAATTGTTGTTATTTCAATGTGGTATCATTTATCCTCCCCATTTTGGACCCTTAACAATTCTTCTACATTTACAAAATTATGTAAGGGATTTATCTCTTCTCATTTCCATTCAAGTACTTCTTTAATATTATGCTTTTAAAATTCCATTTTTATATTCTGGGATATGACGATTCAATAATACCCTTACTATAAATTTCATGTATAAATTATTAGAGACCCATTACACTCTCAACAGTCCACTTTACTAATTTATATTTGTCATTGTTATACATCTGAAATTGCACCACAATTTTACATTCCAAAATCATCATGTAGTGAATACCATATCCATTTCTATATTAGGGGTATTCAAATTTTTTATCATGTAATTATTTATTAGGTACTTACATGTATTTATTTAAAATTAAATTCTCATTGAATGAGTAATTTAGTTTAATGGATCATTGTTGTATGATCTATGTGGCAAACTTATGCTTGAAAACGAAATTATTATGAAGGGTGTTACTTGATTGCACTACAATGCATTGGGTAATGTATAGTATCAGGATATTCAAAGTGAAATTGGGTTTAATCATACCTTATCATGTTCATTAAGGATTTAATCATGAATATTCATGTGTAATGAGGGTTTACTCGTGATCATCCTTCTGTAATGACCCTTGGATCATTCTAATATCATGTTGTATGTTGTTTCCCCATTTACATGTTATGAATATAATTCTATATCATGCCTTTATGTTCATGTTTCTTTTGGGATCCATTGATATTCCAAATCACTTACATTTATTTGATTCCTCATTTTATTCCATGTTTATTCCCTTAATGGGCTTTATAACTCACATTTTTCTTATGTGTGTCCTCATGTTATCCCATGCAATGCTAAGTATGAAATATTTTTGTGGTCATGTAAAATAATAAATCTATATAGATGTTTTATTTCATGTTTTAATTTGTTATGTAATGTTCCTAATTACCTAAGATAATAGAACTCTGGATATTTTCATTTGAATTATGTGAAAATAAATATAACAATTCCTATTTAAATATTAAAAAAAGACTAGGGTTTTTATTATTGGTATGAGAGGGAGGTTTAGTTATTTTTTGGGATTATCAGTAGAAAAATATTGTGAATGAGTTAGGGATAATACAAATTATAAGAAAATAATCACTGATTTTTTTAGAGTATAGAGTAAGTGGTTTATCAATAAAATGCATCCTTGTCTAGATATGTACAAGCTGAGGTGGCTCTACCACATATGTATCTAGGGGTAAAACCCAAAAACACCACTTTGATGTAGACTCAAATGGGAACTGGTATAAAAAAATGAGCCTTGCTGCACTCTTGGTTATACACTCTCAGGAGATATTCTTTTTTTAAATCATAATCATAGTACAAAACATTATAAATGGAACAATAAATAATACTATAAGAATATACATTAAGAAGTAGATTAGGGATAACATAGATTGAAGCCTATAAAATCATATGTTAATGAGATATTTGTAATTTATAATTTAACCCTTTTGGTCATTACATTCCCCTTTATTTCATTAATAGTTTAAAATAATTGCGCATAATCTTTCATTTTATTCTAGCCAATGGTTGATAATAAGAATAATCTAGTTTACAACCAATGTGAAGGGAAATGTGATGACTGCCAAAATATGATTCCTAATCAAATAGGATCTCATGTAAGACATATCATGATTTATCCAAACTAGCTATCAAAAAACATGATTCATAATTGGCACACTGTTGAATTTTTAGGGAAATTAAGGAAGTGGAAGATGAAATCTCATCAAAGTCCATATGATTAATATGATAATGGGAGAGAAGTACCAATTTCCTTCATGAAAAAGGGGTTAAAATTGTAACCAATGAAAATTAGACAATGGTACCAGGAGAAGCTATATGTGTATAAATATAGGGAAAAATGTATCCAATTTCCACAAAAAATGGATACTGTGATGGATGGAAGCAAAGTTCTATCTAAGGAATCATACACAATTCCTTGTCATAAATGTGGAGAAATCTATAATTATCTATCAAAATGCTCAATTTCAAGGGATGTGAAGTATTATGAGCATAAAAAATCTCCATGATCAAGGGAGAATGTAAATGCCTTTTCTAATATGGATAATGATAAATTAATTACATGTAACACCTACTTCGAAGTAGTGAATGTCATAATGTATTTAAAACTATTTCCAATTAGTATATATTTTATGATTTATATGAACATTGATTCACCAAGATAAATTATATTAAATCCATAGTGAAAAACTTCTATGAGTGTTGAATCACACATTGAAGTTTGTTGGAATTTCTTCTTGAAAATATTATAATTATACTTTTGATGGAATTTGAGGAAAAATGAAAAATACTTTCCATTAGCCTAATTGATATTGAATTTTAATGAGAAAAACTATCCCACACATGATCTGGAGTTGGAATCTGTGATCGTTGCAATGAATATCTAGCAGTATTAGGGAGAATTGTAAAATATATATATAACAAAAGAATCAAATATATATTCACATATAATGAGATGAATATACAACATCAAATATGGTTATTTATCATCATGTATTATGAATACTCAATCCATTTCCACCAGGGGGAAGTGAACAAGGTGGTAGATTCTCTATTAACAAAGGAACCATCAACTATATCATCGTTTTGAATTGAAAAAGGGTCCAATATTCTTTGATTTGATAAATATGGAAATGTGAAACTTAAATAATGGAACATCATAAATCCTTTCACAAATGACTTCTCAACTGTATTTTTTGGAATGCTTAAGGATACTAAAAAAGATGATGTGGGAATTTGAAAGATAGTGGAAAATGTCATAAATGGGAAATCGTTAGAGTTAAATAGTAAATAAGAAGGAATTGTGAGATTTGGGTCAAGACTATGTGTTCAATCAAACTCATATTTAAGCAAATAACCTTTGGTTGATGCACATAGTTCGAATATATCTATTCACCAAGGAAACATGAAAATGTATTGATATCTTTGGAAGCACTATTAGTGGGATAACATAAAGAAGGAAATTGTTAAATATAAATCAATTTTCCTATTATGTCATCAAGTGAAGGAAAAGAGGGAGAATCATAAGGGGATGATATAACCATTACACTGAACAACATAAAAATATTAAACCACCGCCATGGAATTTTCCACCCGAATTATGAATACTTATAAAGAAAAACTTATATCTAGGTTATTTTGGGCCACCTTACAAAGACATTACTCTTCATTGAAATTCAATAGGATTTCTTACTAGATCAACTGAAATAGATATATATATATATATATCATAGAAGTGGTAATGTTGTATAGAGTACCTCTATCAATTGTTTCAGATCGAGATGAAAGATTCAACTATAAGTACAAGTATAGACTCCAGTATGCTATAAACACTAAGTTTATCATCATTACAGCCTAACACCCTCATATCAATGGTCAATCTGAGAAGACTATCTAGACACTTGTAGACATGTTGAGGGATTTCTCAATGGACATCAAAGAAATATGGGACCAACATATTATTTTTCTAGAGTTCACATACAAAAATAGTTTCCACTCGAGCATCCTAATAAATCCTTGTGACTACCTTTCTGGGCAGAAATTCAAAACACTAACATTTTCAGATTAGGTAGGGGGATGAAGACATATATTACTGAAATTTTTTTAATAAATTTTGGTGAATTTTAGGACAATCGGATAGCTCATCAATGTTTTGAAGATTCGAAAAAATATCTATTCTAACTATCATAATTGATGCCTAGTGTGTGATTTTGGAGACATGATATTACTTTTAATATATATCCATGGAAGAGAGATATGATATTTGGGAACAAGGTAAGGATTAGTCCAAGGTATATCTGCCCTTTTAAGATCCATTATCTCATTTGAGTACTTTCCTATCGACTGGTACTCCCACAAAACCTATCTCAAGTACATTTTGTATTCCATGTATCACTCTTGATGAAGTACCTACCTGACCCATCACATGTACTCAATTTGGAGGGGGTACCATTAGAGAATTACCTCTCCAATAAGGATAATCCAATAAAGATATTAGATCGTAGAGAAAATTTTCTACGAAATAGGATGATTCCCCTTGTCAAGGTGTTGGGGAAAACCACATTTTGAAGAAGAATCATGGGATCCAAATAAAGGGATGAATAAAATTTACCCTCATCTATTTTAGTGTGTGAAAAGGAAATTTCAGTGGAGAAATTTCTTATGGGGTGATGTTTGTATCAACCTGTAAATTTATGAAAAATGTTCCCTTTATTTTAAATTTATTATTGATATAGAAAACACATGAACTCATTTTTCATTTTTAGTTCTAATTTTATTGAAATGATATTTAATTATCCTTACCATTGATAATATATTCATTGAACAATGATCAGATGTGTAGTTTAAATATAGGGTTTTAACAAATCTTTTTGGCACAGACAAAGGATGTGATTGCCTCAACTAGTAGGATTGTACCATATGAAGCCAATTTATCGAATCCTCTGAGGGAAATAGTAGTTATAGGATTTTCTCTAGGCCAATACCAAGCCTAGATCCAACAAATTAAACATGATAGAAAACAATTACGAGGGAATCTCGAACTCATAAAGATCATGTCCCACATAATTTTCACCTAATGGCCCCCAACAACATTCATGTCATCGCAGACCATACTATTAGGTAGTATGATAGTTTAATAATACGATTTTTATAAAGTCCCTATAATAATGATTATTTTATTGTATAGAATAATTATTAAAAATTCATTCTATTATTTATACTTTGTAAATGATTTTCTAATGAAAAAATTGTATGTTTGGTTAATATGTGAATTCAAATAAAGAATATCTATTTGTGAATTATTTTATTTTTGAAATAAATACTATTTTAATAAAATATTTTTATTAAATTATAATTAATAAATATTAATGGTCATATAAATTTTATAAGGTCAAAAGTATATTTTATTAAGGTTTGACATCAATTTTTCTCAAAACATGTTAATTTTCAATAAATGTCAGTTTTTATTTTAAAAGTTAAAATTCAAATATTTAAAAAACTTTTAGAAAAAATGAATATTATTTTTAGAATCATAATATAAATTTATCCAATAGTAAATTTATCATAATTTTCCAAGACATTGGAATTTTTGGGTATATTAATATATAGAGTGTCTTATGAAATCATAATTGCCCAATAGTGAAGTAATTAATAATATTAAATGATTATTCGGCATAATAGTAGTTTTTTTCTTTTATATAATGTCAATTTAAGTTTATTTGATTAATTTTATAAAGCCTTTTTTAATACACTTAAACATTTAATATATTTCATGATTCTAAAATAATTTCCATGAATGTGTGACTCATCTCCCCAAATGAAACTGAAATATTTTAATATCATCAACCATTAGCCATATATAATAATTTAAACCACTCCCCTTGGACATAATCCGTGGGATGAAACCATGTTATTGTTTTTGGTTTTAAATATTTTATTATGAGGTGTCCAAAACCAAAATAATATACAAATACTCATCCATTCCTATATAAACCCTTCCAATATCCTGTTATTCTTCACTAAAACTCCTTGAAGCTAGTAAACACTCTTCTATATACTCACTTTAAACCTCCCAATGCTCACCCATGCTCCCAATAAGAATCATACATTCCTATGGGACCTCATATTTAAGTACATGATTCTCACCTTCCTCTCCATCTTAAAATTCAATAATTTTTTTGAAATTAATATTTTTAATTTAAATTAGTAATATTGTCATTATTTTATAATCATTTCCAAAAATTCCATTTTATGTTATTTCGATGAGGAGTCATTTATCCTTCCCCATTTTAAACCTCTCCTAAGACGTTGTTATGCCGAAATTCTGTAAGGTATTTCCCTCTTCTCATTTCCATTCAAGAACATCAATTGTATTATGATTCTTAAAAACAATTTTTATTTGTTAATTTATAATGATTCCATGTTCCCCATGCATTACATTTCAGGTATAAATTATTAGATATCCCTTTCAATCTCATCATCCAATTTTATGAATTTCTATTTGACATCGTTTGGCTGCCGAAATTGAACAATGATTTTCCATGCCAAAATCATAATGTAGTAAATACAGTACCCATCTCTCTATCACTAGTATTCACCTTTATTCCCATGTACTTATTTATTGGGTACTTACAGGTAAGTATTCAAAATTACTTATATTGGAATAAATTATGATGCTTAATTAATCCATGTTGTGTGATCAATTTGGAAAACTTATATATGAACACGAAATGATTATGAAGGGTGCACCATAATAGTAATCAAATGCATTGTTAATGTTTAATATCATGATAAACCATTTTCAAAGAGGGTTTACCAATTATAATTCATGTGAAATTGGGTATTACACATTCTAATTCATGTTCAATGTGGGTTTACGCATGAAAATCCATGTGCAATGAGCTTTGGCTCATGCTAATATCATGCGGTATGTTGTTGAAGCATTTCCATGTTATGAATATTATTTTATTTCATGCCTTTACGTTCATGTTTCTTTTTCACTCCATTGATATGTCTATTTACTAACTTCTATTTCCTTCCTCATGTAATTCCATGGTTATTCCCTTATTGAACTTTATATGTCACCCTTTTCTTATTTATGACCTCATGTCATCTCATGATACACTATGTATGAAGGAATTTTGTGGTCACATTAAATGAAATTTAGAATAAAGATGTTGTATTTTATGATTTAACTTGTTATTAAATGTTCCTAATTTACCATGATATGAGACCTATTGATCTTCAATTTTTTGTTATGTGCCAATATATGTTATAAATCTTGTTTCAATGTCTAATGATGCATGGGGTTGATATAGTGGTAGATAATATCATAATAAAGACATCATTTATTACTTCTAGATGTTGTTATCCTATCCAAACTCACTCATTATCACACAACATAGTGGAATTGTTTAACTTAAATGAGTAACCTTGCCTTGTTGGAAATGGTTTGATCAATGAGGATTCATGAAAGACATTAATTATCCTTTGGAGCATATAGTTACAAAAAACAACACATATAATAAAACAAGTAACAGCTAAATAAATAAATGGTATTACATGTGAATTTTGGAGTGTATGAAAATGCATGTTATCACATTTACATGTATGGGTAAGAAACTAATTTGTTATGGCGTCATAAGGTAATAAATGTTCACCTCAAGGAACAGTTTTTACCTTTATAGGATACCCCAAGGAAGAAATGTAATATTACCTATATGACCCCTCTAAAAATGTTATTTGAGATGGGTCACATATCTAAATGAGATTGTGGTAGTGAGATATACTTTTATGAATTTGATGCTCAAGGAACACAATATTTTTTACAAGAACGTATTCCATAATTCCACATGGAAGAACAAACTATTCCAGAGACACAGGTACTATTTAGGAGTAAAAGATAGGTTAGAGAACCATATTTTTATGGTTGTCTTATCCCAAAGGATAGTGACTCGTTATTTGTTGATAATAATGATACTATAACCTATAAGGAAGAAGTAATATGAATAATGGTTTCCATGTGAATAGAAGTCATGAATTTTGAAAAGGATTCCATGCACCAAAACCAATTATTGAATTTGGTAGACACTACAATATATTTAAATAACATTGGTTGAAAATGGGCATTCAAGAACAAACTGGATTTTGATGTACTTGTTAGTAACTATAAAGAGTTTATGGTTGCAAAGGGTTTAAAAAAAATCATGGTATTGAACGTGAAAAAACTATTTCACTAGTTATAATGATGAAATACATCAAAATTAAACATTTCATTGCATCTTATAGTGATATTGAGATTTGGAAAATGTTTATCAGAATATGTATCTTAATAGAAACCATTGGGACAATTTCTATATTAAAAAACCTGTATGGTTTGTGATTCCAATTGATTCCAATAAGATATATAAATTACAAAAAATAAATTTATGGATTATATTAAGAATCTAGGTTATAGAAGAATGATTATTATGAATCCATAATAGACTTTTATATCATAGAAAATTAGTTAGATCCTATTTTCAATAAATGGTTTAGTAATAATGTGATAGTTTTCTAAATAGTATATATTGGTGACTAATTTCATAGGGGAAATAAAATACATGTCATATAATATATTTGGGTGTGGTTAAATAAATTTTTCTCTATGAATGACCTGGGTTAGGAAACATATATTATTGGGATAAAGATCCATTGTGATAGATCTAAGAGGTTTCACATAATATGTCAATGTAAACATAATGAAAATATACTGAAGATATTTAGTACGGAACAATCCAAGAGGGGGGTGTTTTTCTTATCACATGAAAATCATATTTTAGGGAAAATGTTTCCTTAGATACATGAGGAAATAAATATAATTGAAAGGATACCATACACATCAGCTATTGGGTCAGTAATGTATGTTATTCTATATATTAGTCATGATGTTTCCTACGCATTAAGTGTGGTAGGAAAATATCAAGATGATGTAGGTGACCTCTATTAGAGGGTAGAAAAGTCTATCCTTATGTATCTGAGGAATATTAAGGATATGATCCATGTTTATAGAGGAGATTAAGAACAGTTAATCAGATTATATTCATATGTAAATTTTTAAATTGATCTAGATGATATGATATACCAAATAGGATACATCTTGACATTTAATGTAGGTATTGTGAGCAGTAAGAGTGCAAATTAGGATGTTTTTACTGAATATATAGAAGATTATTCATATATTATGTAATTTAAGGATACTAAGAAATAAATAAATAAATAAATTTCCTAATTTTTTATAATGATACCCAGTAGTAGTGATCCTATCACACTCTATTGTGATAATACAAAAGTGGTGGATCTCACAAAAGATCCATGGTTATATCAACAAACAAAGAGCATAAATTAGATGTATTATATTCTGAGGGATTTTTTTTGGAAAAAATCATTCAAGGTAACATTAAATATTTTTTCATTCAATTGTGTTTTTTGAAAAATTTGGATTCTGTAATCCCCCGACCCTAGAAGCCTTTAGTCGGTGCATCATTACAATACATTGGTATTATTACAAGGAAGAAAATCATGATGGACTGTTCATTTTAGCAATCATGGAAACCAATATTACATAAATAAAACACATAATACATTGGGATATATTAAATGAAAACATAATACATGAAAACAAAAAATAATTTACATCCTTGAATGAATAATCAAATTTATCTTCTTCGTAAGCAGGGAAACAAAACACAATAAGAGTACTCTCAATTTCTCAATAAGATTAACTACAATAAAAGACATAATGAATCATTCGGTATGGAAATTTAATTAAATTATTAAACATTTCATTCATACAACTATAGAATTCATGTATATTAGGGAATGGTTAGAAATTGAAAGACATTCCATTAATAAATAAACAAAAAATGAAATAAATCCTATGATATGTCAACACAAAATATCAAGTATAAATAATAACTGAATCTAAATGATGGAAAATATTAATTATTATATACAATGTTTTATATGAATATCGAACTATTACCATCAATCCCTTTCATAATATGGTTTATCTATAGTGAAAACCCCAATCTAAAGAGGCTATATTATTATTTCGTCTCATGAGACAACTAACGCATAGAGGGGCTTTCATTAAATTGTCCCCAACCCTGGTTAACCTATCTTAATAGTTTATAATATTTAATAATTAAAATAATAATAAACATTACTATATATACATATAAAATAATTAATTTATCAATAATACCTCATTGGTGGATAAGTGACAACAATGGTTGTTGACATTAAGACATTCAGAGGGAAAATAATATTTAAACACTCTAATGTGTCCCAAGACACAATTAAATCATTATATAACAATTAAACAAGATTTAAATGTAACATATAACATAATTTGATTATGTATATTTAAGATAAATCATTCAATGGAATATATACACCCAAAATAATAGTTAATTGGTCTATAAAAAAATTATGTCTCAATGGAAAGTAAATTGAGATTAAATCCCTTACCTAATCCTTATATTTTTTATTATAGATTTTTTCCTCTTTTATAGTGGTTTAAAATATGTCAATAACAAATAACATAACCAAAATCATGTTTATAATTCCATATTTTAATTTCTTATAATAATTTATTACTCGTTTGTCAACACCCTTTCATTATATTGACTATTTCGTGTGTTAACTGCCTAGTTTTGTCAACTATGTTTTGAATTATGATTTTTTGTTCCTATTAATTATATAATGATTTCATCACCTCCAAAATGTAAAAAATGACTAAATTATCCTATATATTCAGTAAAAATATATTTATTAGGTTTTATAATTTTTACAAATTATACATGAAGTGAATCTTTCATTTAGAGGGTAGGTCGTATGTACGGATGAATGATACATTAATTTCATTGATGTAAAATAATAATTAAAAACATAGTTGATAATTCATGTATTTGTTACCCATTTGATTGTGGTCCATGTAATTTTAGGAATAATACTTATCACATAAAAATCCTATTATATTGATAATACTTTATTATGATATAGTATAATAGAAAGTGTATTGGGAGTGGATAATGGAAATTAAAATAGAATGCATGAGAGAAGGTGTTACCTGTTAACCGTGTATCATCTTTGGGTTTGTACCTAAGTCATCCTTGAATTTATTTAGTCCTAAATTTAGGAAAGTATGTATAGTTTAGGTATTTTTTTATTCTGTTTTTACATATTCTGAATGATTAAATGTGTCTTGAGATATGTGACTAAGCGGTAGAGTACATTCGATTTTATAGTAGAGGGGGAGTGGCACCTTTGTATATTCCAAAAGGTATTCACTATTGGGTGGTCAATCATACCTAAAGTGACTAAAATTTGAAAAATAATGGATTGAAGAAGAATAAATGTTGATAAAAACCCACATACACAATGAAATGTGACATTTAACAATTTGGTTACAAAACTTCTATGATTCACCAATTTTCTCATTTTGGTGTTTATTAGGGAATATAGATTTCTAATCATATTAATTAAACCAGTAACAATAATTTAATGTGATATTTATTAGAAATTATGTATACAATAAATTATTAATTTATTATTTAATTTATTAAATTAAAATCCTATTATAAGGTAAATTTATTTTTAAACCAGCATAGGTGACGTGCTAAAATGATCCATGAACCAAGATCATGTTGATAACTTTTTAACAATATATGGGACCACATGTTAGGTATAAATAATAAATTGGTACATTAATATATCGTATTTAACATTTATAGACAATTTAATTAACTAGTAAGAAAATTATATTTTCTATTAATTTTAATTCATTTAATATGATTTAATTATTGTAAAATAGAAAAAATTCCAATTTTGACATTATTTATTTAATTATAATTTTAAAATATAAATTATATATTAGAATTAAAAAATATTAGGATTAATGTTTTTTTAAATGATATATTAATCTAAAAATAATAATGAATTCAACAATTCAATCAATTAACTTCATTTTTTATATTTATTATATCATTTATTTTAGTTAATTATTAACTAAAGAATCACTACATAGGTTTTTCTTGTAACACCCCAAGCTTCTACGGTACGCTTCTCTTTGAATAATGTGATAGCATGTGTTGTACGCAACACCATGTTCTAACACACCATAACTAATCAAACTAGCCGTTATGAATAGTAATACCTACTATTTGAAATTATATATATTTTATATTTGAAAATGGACTTAATTTTTGGATTCGGAATATCGAATTTAGCCTAAGGTGAAATTTTGGTACATTTCGGATAACTTTCATATTTTGATGAATAGTGAAAATTACTAAGTTTTAATTAAAAACAACTTTTTTAATCAAAATAATTAATAGTGATAAATTATGAATTTGAGTGGTTTTAAAGTATATTTAGAATATATTTTTACCATTTAATATAATTTTGGTCATTGGACATAATTTTACAATTAAACCGAACATAAACGAGTGTCAATCTTTTGATAGTTATTATCTCTTAAAAACACGCTTTTTGTTTTGACAGCGGGAATTAATTTTAAATTAATTTCTGCCACTTCTGTGTTTTGAATTTAGGAAAATGGATTCCATATTTTGAATCAGGATGTTCAAATTGTGTAAATAGGTAACTTTTATTTTTAGACATTTTGAATAATTACTGCGGTAAATATTTTATTTACCATGGTTAAGGATAAATCCGGTAAATAAGGGTTAAAAAATAATATTATAATAATACTAAATTACCCTAAAACGTGTATTAACCCTATTGGTTGATACATGGTCGACCATGGGAATCTTTGGGTCTATTTTGGGACCCCATGGATCCACTTGTAAGTGATAATGACACTTTATTTTAATTAAGTTAAAATGAATACAAAAATGACACAAGCATATATCTTTTAGAAAAAAAATTGTTACATAGGGTTATATATGTTGGAATTTAGATTGTAAATATTCATTAAAAAGATAAAAATATTTCCTACATAATGATATTTTATTTATAATTTTTAGACATTAAATAATGTATTTTATTTATGACACAATGATGATGCAGTAATTACTATAATAGTGAAAAATTAAAATAATTGATATTATAAATACCCAAATAAATATAATATGAAACTTTTAATGAATTAAACTAATTTTCTAGGATAATATGATATATTATTATTTATTTAATTGACTTTGTTCGAAGTAATAAATCTGTTATGAGTTTCACAAAAATCAACTATTGAATAGTGTCAAAATTGACATAAAAGAGTTCTTAAAAACAATATTATATTATTAATTGATATTAAATTCCTAAAAATATAAGGTTCGGCCAAGAGACTTATATCATGATAGGTTAATCATTAATGGACCACTTGGGGGTCTCTTGGATGTATATAGTAAGTTTATTAACCATATTATATAAAAATACAAAGAGACATTGTAAAAGTGAAACTAATTAACTTAGAGTTAATACTTAAAGATAAGGTTAATATAAGTACACAAACCTGTCTAAATTCTATTGGATGAGTGGTTTTCGACCTATCCCCACCTTAACCATTGAATAATCAACTTTGGAGCCATTAGAAACCGAATATGAATTTATTATAAATTAATATTTCTAGCTTTTCCAAGGGTGCCCCTCACCCCTCTTATAAAAGGGAACTCCTCCTTATCATTTCTTCACACCTTAAAAGCCTTTTGGTTCGGCCAAACTCTGCCCAAATACTCTCCCAACATCTCTCACTACAACCTAGAGGCCTTAGTTTGATCAGAAAGCCAACCTAAGGATCCTTTTTGATCAAATCAAAAGGAAGAACCCGAAGAAGAGGTAATGATTTCACCACCCTTTTCCAAGTTCCTTTCTTCTTCCACTTCCTCTTTCTTTGTTCTTACCATTCTAAACTAATAACTCCAGTATCTTACATATACTGTGATGTTATTATAAATATGGTACAACCATATTCAGTATTCCATCCACCCTTTGAATAACATGTCACCATACGTGCGTACGTACGGCTTACCGTCTCCACGTCGTGGTGTAATTGTTATTCAATATATTATTATTTGGATGGGTATAATAATGATGTGTAACTCATGTAAATAATAAATATAACATGTTAATGATTCTGTATATATGATATACCATCCATTTATATATTATTTTAATATCAAAAGAATGATATTGTCGCTCGTGCGTACGTACGGACTACCGTCTCCACGAACGCGATGAGATTCATTCTCCATCGTATCCATTCAAGTATAATTATCATTTGATGATTTAAAAATGATGTTTAAGGACTTGATATCATTCTGGATATGAATAATATACAACCTATCCTTTACAAACATGTCTTACGTAACAAATCATATAAAAGAAAACAAGTAAGTTAACACCCGAAACGACGATAATTCTAAGATATTATTAACAAATCAATGTTAAAAGATCATATATGATATCATATTAATATATATGATTATTGTATAATTTAATAACAATTATTTCACCATTATACAGGAAGTTAACCTACCCCAACCAAGGAAAAGTACAAGGTAAGGGGTTTTCATCTCACTCCTTATTTCCGTGAGATTCATGCCATATTGCCACCATCACCTTTTGTGTGGTGTATGTACTGCCCATAATTATATTATTTGTGTAATACACTCTAATTTATGTGTATTTTTACATATTAATTGTATGATACCTCTTTTATGGGTTGTATGTTTCATAATTTACCAAATTGGTAAGGGTTTACTTTACAATCTCTTCATTATCCGAGGTTGTTTATACGTAATAATCTACTGGGATCTCTTTATCATCCACATCCATGTTTCTTAAAAATGTATTTCAAAACATTTTTACTATTTACTAGAATATGAGTTAAAGTCATTTATACCCTTTTTGACTTTTATAAGTGGTTTATAAAGGAATATTTTGATCGTTTTCAAAACAAGGTCCTTTTTAACCTTTTCGACAGAATTAAGGTAAGAATGTTTTTTTAACTTATACGGCGGGTGCAGCTATTTTCCGCCGTTATAAAATCTTCAAAGCTTCCCTTAAAAGCTTATAAGAATATTTTCAAAGAAAATGTTTTATTTTATATGGATCTTAAATGATTTCAAAATAAAAGGAGATATTTCTTTTAAAAGAATTTTGATTTCATCTATGTCAACATCCTTTGATGGATTTTAAGATTATTTGAAGTTGATTTATTATGATACAAAACTTCTATATTGTATTGAAGGTTTTGTGATATGTTTGACTGTGGATGTGCTATTTTTATACCATTTATAGTTTATGGTTAAAGTATTGACATTTCGTATGCTAGTTTTAATACGAATGTTTATGTTATGTTTAAACCTTTTCATATGGGAATGCATTGGACTTAATATGTGACGGGTGGAGCCCGCTATAGCTCCTCGATGCATCGGTAGGTCTCATGAGACAAACTAGTGTCTTGGCACAAGGCCTTGACAAAATCTTATTTGTAGTCTTGGCACGAGGCCTTGGCTATGTGGTTATGATAGTCTGGCATTATGTATTCCAACATTATGAAAGTGGTTATTGATTTTTGCATGTGATTATTCGATTAGTAGAATATCCATGTGAATAAGTAAATGGCATTATTTAATTTTATTTATTCCATACAAAGTTGAATGTTCATATTTAAAAGGCTTTTGTTTTAGTTATACATTGCCTTAAATGTTTATTCTTATTTATGAAAGTTTCCGCTATATTGTTATCCTTACTGGGCATTTGAACTCACCCCTTTTCTATGTTTTATTTTTCCCAGGATGTGAAGAAGTAAGTTATGAATGACCTGCAGGGATTTTATGAGGGGTTAATAGTGTGGATTGTGGAAACATTATGTTGTTGTAGTAGTTTTTCATTTTATGATGTAATGTAAAACTTATGAATATATCTACTGTTTCCAAGGCTACTAAACCAATCGGTCTTTCGAGATTTGATCTTTCTTGTGATCATGCCAATGTTATGTAATAATGCACCGACTCTGGGTAACTGGGGTCGGGGCGTTACAGTTGGTATCAGAGGAATTTTAGTACAAACCTTGGAAGCTAGATTTAGATAAACTCTGATTAGAGCACGTACACCTAAGAAGAACTTTGAGGATTAGTATAGAAGAACTTCCTAGAATTTTGGTATTGTAGAGATTTTGTGAGTTTTCCAAGCAATACATCCATGTCTGGATACGAGCAGGTAGAGGCGGCTCTGGCACAGATGTACCTAGGGGTATAACCCGAAAACACCGCTTTGAGCTAGACTAGAACGGGAACTGGTGCAGGACAACGGGCCTTGCTGCACTCTTGGTTACGACACTCCCGGGGGATATGCTTAGGATAACTCTCATTTTCTTTACAAATCATTTTGAAGGGATTATGAGTATATACTTCCTCAAAGAAAACATTATTATGATTATGGATTATATCCATAAATAGTTCAATTTATGTTAAGTGTTTTATAAGTATGGGATTATGTATTTTGATTCATAAACTGATCTAGTTTATGCCATTGTTTAGAAATGGCGCCTAATGGAAGAAATGGAAACCGTATCAATGCACGCACTCCATGTAGGGATTTCCCTCCTACTCAAGATAATTATAGTGGGGCTGGTGATGCAAATGGTGCTGATCAGCTAATCACCATACTGGGACAACTTACTCAGGTTATGAATAATAACCTTACCTGTATGGAGCACCCTGATCCGCAGCGTGGAGGATCAATGTTAGATCGATTCATGAGGCAACAACCACCAACGTTCAATGGGAATACAAATCCCTTAGTAGCTGAGAAATGGATATTTTCCCTAGAGAAAATATTTCAGGCTTTGGGGAGCAGTGAAAGGGAAAAAGTTATCATGGCAGTTTACCGCCTCACTGGAGATGCTGATCAATGGTGGTCATTGATTCAGAACATGAAGGAAGATGATGAAGTATAAAATATGGAATGGAGGGAGTTCAAAGATCTGTTTTTAGAAAAATAATTCCCTCGCGACCATCGAGCAGATATGGAAAGGCAATTTCTGAGTCTGAGACAGAAGGAGGATGAGAATGTCACAAAGTATGAGGCTAACTTTACAAGGTTAGCGAGGTATGCTGGAGATTATATTCGCAACCCAAGAAGTAAGATTGATCTTTTCTTTGATGGGTTAAAACCATTTCTCCATCGAGCATTAGTCTCACAATGCTTTTCATCGTACGAAGACATTGTCTCATGTGCTATCAAGACCGAAAAGGAATTCTCTAAGTCTTATGACTTTAAAGCAAAGCAAGAGAAGAAGAGACATGCTGATCAATCTGGGAATGGAAATAAGGGGAAGAAGGGAAAGGTTGAATATCCATCTTGTGGTAAATGCGGGAAGAAACATCCTGGTACTTTCTTGAAGGAAATGGGAGTCTGTTACAAGTGTGGTGAAAAAGGCCACCAAGATCATGATTGCAAGGGGAAGAAGGAAGCTACCAACGTTCAGTGCTACAATTGCAGGGAGATGGGGAATTATGAAAATTCATGTCCTAAGCGTCAGGAGAACTTACCTCAGAAAAGGCCAAGGGATCAAGGCCAGGCTTATGCTATCACTACTGCTGAGGTAGAAGCTCTGAAAGACGTGGTGGCAGGTAATTTAATGGTTTCCTCAAGTTTAGCAAATGCATTATTTGATTCTGGATCATCGCATTGTTTCATATCTTCCCAGTTTGCTAAGAAAATTAGATATTTCCAATTTGATTTAATAAGGGAGTTGTCAGTTAAAACTCCTAAGGGAAGTATCGTTGCAACAAATTTTTGTGAATCAGTCCCCATTGGAGCACATAAATTTTCTTTATCTGCGGATTTCATCGTTATACCTATGATTGAGATTGATATAATCCTCGGTATGGACTGGCTTTCAGACTATTATGCGAAGATTTATTGTAAGAAGAAAGAGGTTACGATTCTTGATGATAATGATAAGGAGCACCATATTTTTAGAGCAGAATCGTCACCACCTAATTCTTATTTAGATACACCCCCAGTAGCTCAACTTAATTCAATTATTGGGGAGGAAGAGAATGAAATAACTGTCAGTGAGGAAAGGAATGTTCAAATAGAGGATGTACCTGTTGTGAAAGAATTTGTAGATGTATTTCCGGAAGATTTACCTGGACATCCTCCAGAACGAGAAGTTGAGTTTTCTATTGATTTGATTCCTGGATCAAGGCCTATATCGAAGACCCCTTATAGAATGGCCACTGTAGAGTTAGTCGAACTAAAGAAACAACTAGAGGAATTGAGTAATAAGGGATTTATTTGCCCTAGTGTTTCTCCATGGGGAGCCCCTGTTCTTTTTGTTAAAAAGAAAGATGGATCTATGAGGTTATGTATCGACTACAGGGAGATCAATGCTATAACGATAAAGAACAAGTATCCCCTACCTCGTATTGATGATTTATTTGACCAACTGCATGGAGCTCAATACTTTTCAAAGATTTACCTTCGATCTGGATACCATCAGTTGTGTGTGAAGAAGGAAGACATTCCAAAAACAGCATTTCGAACCAGGTACGGGCATTACGAGTTTACTGTAATGCCGTTTGGATTGACTAATGCACCCTCTGTATTCATGGATCTGATGAATAGAGTTTTCAAAGAGTATCTCGATGAATTTGTCGTGGTATTTATTGATGATATTCTGTTATACTCCAAAACCTACGAAGATCATGAAAATCACTTGTGCATTATCTTGAAGACTCTGAGGAGGCATGAATTATATGGGAAGTTTAGCAAGTGTGAATTCTGGCTTCAGGAGATTTCTTTTCTTGGCCATATTGTCTCTAAAGATGGAATCTATGTTGATCCTTCTAAGACCAAGGCAATCCAAGAATGACCATCACCTACGAGTATAACTGAGGTACGTAGTTTTATTGGTTTGGCAGGTTATTATCGACGTTTCGTCCAGAATTTTGCCCGATTGGCTAACCCATTAACGAAGATCACACGTAAAGGGGTTAAATTTGTTTGGACAAAAGAGTGTGAAGAATGTTTCGAAGAACTGAAGAGAAGATTAGTCAATGCTCCTATATTGACTCTACCATCGGGGAATGATGGGTTCGTTATTTATCGTGATGCATCGAAGAAAGGACTTGGCTGTGTCCTTATGCAGAATGATAGAGTTATTGCCTATGCATCACGACAGTTGAAAATTAATGAACAAAACTATCCTACTCATGATCTCGAGTTAGCAGCAGTGATCTTTTCTTTGAAGATATGGAGGCACTACCTCTATGGTGAAAAATGTGAGATTTATACTGATCACAAGAGTTTGAAGTATATTTTCTCACAAAAAGAACTCAACATGAGGCAAAGGAGATGGCTTGAATTACTCAAGGATTATGATTGTATGATACACTACCACCCAGGGAAGGCAAACAAGGTGGCAGATGCTTTGAGTAGAAAAGACCATGGAGTTTTGAACAATATGAGAATTGAAAGGGATCCAATTTTCATGGATCTAGTGAAGATGGACATGGGAATAACCAGGGAAGGTGAAACATCAATGCTTTTTCAAATGGTTGCCAAACCATCTTTACTAGAAAGGATTAAGAGTTCTCAGACTGATGATGAAGAATTCCAAAAGAAGATTAAAGCTGTGAATGATGGGAGATTGAGAGACTTTGTGTATGAAGATGGAATTTTGAAATTCGGGAAGAGACTTTGTGTTCCCAATATACCTGATCTAAAAAGGGAATTGCTGGATGATGCTCATAGTTCCAATTTCTCTATACACCCTGGGAGCACCAAAATGTATAGAGATTTGAACGAACATTTTTGGTGGGACAACATGAAGAGGGAGATTGCTGATTTTGTGTCAAGATGTATGGTTTGTCAACAAGTGAAAGCTGGAAGTCAACAGCCTGGAGGAGTCATGCAACCTCTTCCCATACCGGAGTGGAAATGGGACAATGTTACGATGGACTTTGTCATGGGGCTACCAAATACTCCTAGAAGGAACGATGCAATATGGGTTATTGTTGATCGTCTTACCAAGACATCACATTTTCTTGCTATAAGAGAAGATCTACCCCTGGAACATCTAGCAAGACTATATATTAATGAAGTTGTGAGACTTCATGGAGTACCCCTATCGATTGTTTCTGATCGTGATCCCCGTTTTACTTTAAGATTCTGGAAAAGTCTTCAGAAATCCCTGGATACTGAACTTCATTTGAGCATTGCTTACCACCCTCAGACAGACGGACAATCAGAACGGACTATTCAAAACTTAGAAGACATGTTGAGATCTTGCTCACTTGACTTTCAGGGTATGTGGGATCAATATTTACCTTTGGTAGAATTTTATTATAACAATAGCTTCCATTCGAGTATTCAGATGGCACCATATGAAGCGTTATATGAAAAGAGATGTCGTACACCAACCTGTTGGGATGACGTTGGTGAAAGAAAACTTGTAGGCCCAGAACTGGTGGAGGAAATGGTGGAAAAGGTGAAAGTAATCCAAAATCACATCAAAGCAGCTCAAAGTAGGCAGAAGAGCTATGCTGATAATCGAAGGAAGGATTTGGAATTTCAAGTCGGTGATCATGTTTTTCTGAAGGTATCTCCGTGGAAGGGAGTCATACGTTTTGGTAAGAAAGGTAAATTGAGTCCCAGGTACATCGGACCTTTCGAAATTCTAGAACGAATTGGGTTTGTAGCTTACCGATTGGCAATGCCGCCAAGTCTCTCCAAAGTTCACGATGTGTTCCACGTATCTCTATTGAGGAAATACATGCCTGATCCGACGCATGTACTCACCTGTGAGGAATTAGAACTGGAACCCGATCTGTCTTATTGCGAAGAGCCCGTCAAGATTCTTGATACGAGAGAACAAGTGCTGAGAAACCGGACGACGCGTCTGGTAAAAGTTTTGTGGAGAAACCATAAGATGGAAGAGGCAACGTGGGAACCCGAGGAACTTATGATGAAGAACCACCCGAGTCTTTTTATTCAGTAATACCCTAGAAATTGCGAGGACGCAATTATTTGAAGGAGGGGAGAATGTAACACCCCAAGCTTCTACGGTACGCTTCTCTTTGAATAATGTGATAGCGTGTGTTGTACGCAACACCAAGTTCTAACACACCATAACTAATCAAACTAGCCGTTATGAATAGTAATACCTACTTTTTGAAATTATATATATTTTATATTTGAAAATGGACTTCATTTTTGGATTAGGAATATCGAATTTAGCCTAAGGTGAAATTTTGGTACATTTCGGATAATTTTCATATTTTGATGAATAGTGAAAATTACTAAGTTTTAATTAAAAACAACTTTTTTAATAAAAATAATTAATAGTGATAAATTATGAATTTGAGTGGTTTTAAAGTAGATTTAGAATATATTTTTACCATTTAATATAATTTTGGTCATTGGACATAATTTTACAATTAAACCGAACATAAACGAGTGTCAATCTTTTGATAGTTATTATCTCTTAAAAACACGCTTTTTGTTTTGACAGCGGGAATTAATTTTAAATTAATTTCTGCCACTTCTGTGTTTTGAATTTAGGAAAATGGATTCCATATTTGGAATCAGGATGTTCAAATTGTGTAAATAGGTAACTTTTATTTTTAGACATTTTGAATAATTACTGCGGTAAATATTTTATTTACCATGGTTAAGGGTAAATCCGGTAAATAAGGGTTAAAAAATAATATTATAATAATACTAAATTACCCTAAAACGTGTCTTAACCCTATTTTTTGATACATGGTCGACCATGGGAATCTTTGGGTCTATTTTGGGACCCCATGGATCCACTTGTAAGTGATAATGAAACTTTATTTTAATTAAGTTAAAATGAATACAAAAATGACACAAGCATATATCTTTTAGAAAGAAAATTGTTACCTAGGGTTATATATGTTGGATTTTAGATTATACATATTCATTAGAAAGCTAAAAGTATTTACTACATAATGATATTTTATTTATAATTTTTAGACATTAAATGATGTATTTTATTTATGACACAATGATGATGCAGTAATTACTATAATAGTGAAAAATTAAAATAATTGATATTATAAATACCCGAATAAATATAATATGAAACTTTTAATGAATTAAACTAATTTTCTAGGATAATATGATATATTAGGATTTATTTAATTGACTTTGTTCGAAGTAATCAATCTGTTATGAGTTTTACAAAAATCAACTATTGAATAGTGTCAAAATTGACAGAAAAGAGTTCTTAAAACAAATATTATATAATTAATTGATATTAAATTCCTAAAAATCTATGGTTCGGCCAAGAGACTTATATCATGATAGGTTAATCATTAATGGACCACTTGGGGGTCTCTTGGATGTATATAGTAAGTTTATTAACCATATTATATAAAAATAAAAAGAGACATTGTAAAAGTGAAACTAATTAACTTAGAGTTAATACTTAAAGATAAGGTTAATATAAGTACCCAAACCTGTCTAAATTCTATTGGTTGAGTGGTATTCGACCTATCCCCACCTTAACCTTTGAATAATCAACTTTGGAGCCATTAGAAACCGAATATGAATTTATTATAAATTAATATTTCTAGCTTTTCCAAGGGTGCCCCCCACCCCTCTTATAAAAGGGAACTCCTCCTTCTCATTTCTTCACACCTTAAAATCCATTTGGTTCGGCCAAACTCTGCCCAAATACTCTCCCAACATCCCTAACTACAACCTAGAGGCCTTAGTTTGATCAGAAAGCCAACCTAAGGATCCTTTTTGATCAAATCAAAAGGAATAACCCGAAGAAGAGGTAATGATTTCACCACCCTTTTCCAAGTTCCTTTCTTCTTCCACTTCCGCTTTCTTTGTTCTTACCATTATAAAATAATAACTCCAGTATCTTAAATATACTGTGATGTTATTATAAATATGGTACAACCATATTCATTATTCTATCCACCCTTTGAATAACATGTCACCATACGTGCGTACGTACGGCTTACCGTCTCCACGTCGTGGTGTAATTGTTATTCAATATATTATTATTTGGATGGGTATAATAATGATGTGTAACTCATGTAAATAATAAATATAACATGTTAATTATTCTGTATATATGATATACCATCCATTTATATATTATTTTAATATCAAAAGAATGATATTGTCGCTCGTGCGTACGTACAGACTACCGTCTCCACGAACGCGATGAGATTCATTCTCCATCGTATCCATTCAAGTATAATTATCATTTGATTATTTAAAAATGATGTTTAAGGACTTGATATAATTCTGGATATGAATAATATACAACCTATCCTTTACAAACATGTCTTACGTAACAAAACATATAAAAGAAAACAAGTAAGTTAACACCCGAAACGACGATAATTCTATGATATTATTAACAAATCAATGTTAAAAGATCATATATGATATCATATTAATATATATGATTCTTGTATAATTTAATAACAATTATTTCACCATTATACAGGAAGTTAACCTACCCCAACCAAGGAAATGTACAAGGTAAGGGGTTTTCATCTCACTCCTTATTTCCGTGAGATTCATGCCATATTGCCACCATCACCTTTTGTGTGGTGTATGTACTGCCCATAATTATATTCTTTGTGTAATACACTCTATTTATGTGTATTTACATATTAATTGTATGATACCTCTTTTATGGGTTGTATGTTTCATAATTTACCAAATTGGTAAGGGTTTACTTTACAATCTCTTCATTATCCGAGGTTGTTTATACGTAATAATCTACTGGGATCTCTTTATCATCCACATCCATGTTTCTTAAAAATTTATTTCAAAACATTTTTACTATTTACTAGAATATGAGTTAAAGTCATTTATACCCTTTTTGACTTTTATAAGTGGTTTATAAAGGAATCTTTTGATCGTTTTCAAAACAAGGTCCTTTTTAACCTTTTCGACAGAATTAAGGTAAGAATGTTTTTTTTAACTTATACGGCGGGTGCAGCTTTTTTCCGCCGTTATAAAATCATCAAAGCTTCCCTTAAAATCTTATAAGAATATTTTCAAAGAAAATGTTTTATTTTATATGGATCTTAAATGATTTCAAAATAAAAGGAGATATTTCTTTTAAAAGAATTTTGATTTCATTTATGTCAACATCCTTTGATGGATTTTAAGATTATTTGAAGTTGATTTATTATGATACAAAACTTCTATATTGTATTGAAGGTTTTGTGATATGTTTGACTGTGGATGTGCTATTTTTATACCATTCATAGTTTATGGTGAAAGTATTGACATTTCGTATGCTAGTTTTAATACGAATGTTTATGTTATGTTTAAACCTTTTCATATGGGAATGCATTGGACTTAATATGTGACGGGTGGAGCCCGCTATAGCTCCTCGATGCATCGGTAGGTCTCATGAGACAAACTAGTGTCTTGGCACAAGGCCTTGACAAAATCTTATTTGTAGTCTTGGCACGAGGCCTTGGCTATGTGGTTATGATAGTCTGGCATTATGCATTCCAACATTATGAAAGTGGTTATTGATTTTTGCATGTGATTATTCGATTAGTAGAATATCCATGTAAATAAGTAAATGGAATTATTTCATTTTATTTATGCCATACCATGTTGAAAGTTCATATTTAAAAGGCTTTTGTTTTAGTTATACATTGCCTTAAATGTTTATTCTTATTTATGAATGTTTCCGCTATATTGTTATCCTTACTGGGAATTTGAACTCACCCCTTTTCTATGTTTTATTTTTCCCAGGATGTGAAGAAGTAAGATATGAATGACCTGCAGGGATTTTATGAGGGGTTAATAGTGTGGATTGTGGAAACGTTATGTTGTTGTAGTAGTTTTTCATTTTATGATGTAATGTAAAACTTATGAATATATCTAGTGTTTCCAAGGCTACTAGACCAATCGGTCTTTCGAGATTTGATCTGTCTTGTGATCATGCCAATGTTATGTAATAATGCACCGACTCTGGGTAACTGGGGTTGGGGCGTTACATTTCTTAAATATTTTATGTACCAAAACCATACCTAAAAATTATTAATAATTTATTATGATAAAAATAACCCATATATATTTCAAAAGGATATCTATGACCGAAAGTAATATTTTTTTACAAATCATAATAATTTATAAATGTCAAATGTAAGGAAAGTCACATTTTTTCATTTTCCTTTCAAACAATTTTATATTGGGAACATGTATTTAATAACATCCGGATAACCCATAAATTTCCATCCATGTGGTTACATAGTAAAATTATTTGAATAAAAAAATTTGGAAAACATTTCATGCCATTTTATTAATTAATATTAAGGTTTGGTCACTTATTAATCTTAATCATACCTTAATCATCGTAATTAAATTTAATCCCATTCACTGATCAGTTTGGTCCCAAAAAATAAGTTTATCTTATTATAAAAAAGATATCATACTACTTACATCCATGTATGACATATTTTCAAAACTCAAATCACATATGTTGTAATATTAATACTAACTCTAATCCCACAAATTGGTCACAATAAGAGGTTTTTAATTTAGAAAATCGTTGAAAATATTGTTATGTTTGTATATTAAATTTTAATGTAAATTTCATACAAATGAATATAATTGTATAAATAGATGTATTATTGATATATTTTTAGTCTAAAATGAATCAAAAAATATAATTTATCATTAATAATTATTCAATATAGAAGGATGTTTTTAACAAAATTTAAATAAAAGTCATTTTTAGTCAAAAATATTGTTTTAAAAAAAAACCCCAAAAATTAAACCTCAGATAATTTCGACGTTATTCATTTAAAAATATTTTTTATTTTTATGAATAAAATTCATAAAGTTATAAAAATTTGGTCTTAAAATAGTTTCTCCATTAATTGGTCAAAAAACTCGGTATCATATGTAACATAAACTTATTCAGCGTTGTATGTAGTGTAAGAATGAAATTGTTTATAAATAATTCCAATAAGAAAACTATATTAATTTGAAATAGAAAATATTGTATAATATTAGGGTGTCACATTCTCCACCCATAATTAAACTACTTGTTCACAATTTAAACTTGAATTTTGTGACCAAGGTATAGAAAATAAAATATTTTTTAAATTACAACATCGCAAAAAGGATTTATATCATATTCTGTTCATAATAGTGAAGTTTAAGTGCAATGGACATGTATATAGGATCCTTAGTAAGATAATATAGGTGGAATATTGAAAAATGGGCACGAGAGTAAAATCTAACAATCATGTTCTAATGGAGAGTTCTATGGTGCATATTCAGATGAATGTTGTTGACCACAATACCATAAACCAAAAGTGCTAATAGTGGTCACTAATATCATAAAAATGATAATAATTGGAAGAATTTTTTTTCAATATAATTTTTTCATATAGGTAAGGGATTCTTTCACTGTAAAAGAATATGAGTAAATATATGTATCCATAAGCATAATATTTTCCTTTGATTGCTCCATGAACAATTTCTACTTAATCTCTTACCACATGATACAACATACAGAGAAGTAATACATTAACCTCTAAAATCTCATAAATGATCATCTTATACCTTTATACAAATAGTTAACTATTATAACAGATCATGATCTAATCTCTCCTGAATGAAAATCATTGAACATCCAATGTGAACTAATTTTTATCCTTTAATCAACATGAAGAAATACTTAATATTCACATTCCAAATATGAGAATAATATCATCATGTGTCCTATTAAAATATTGTAATTATTCAATTCTACATAATACCTTGTTGGAAATATTCATTCTTTCATATTCCTTATGCATGACCCATATTGTTGGATATATTCCATAAATACAAAATTTTTGTCAAATCCATCAATGATATCATAGACCACTTTTCGACGAGTCATTAATCAGTTCCAAGGTAATCAGATCATATCCACATAAGTCAACTATTCAACATTACCAAAACATCAAGAATAAATTTATTTTTTTCTTTCCCTCAATAAGTTGTTTTTAAAAAATAATAACTATCTAATGAATATAATTTCTTTCTACCGTTCAACATATGGTCTCAAATCCTTGATGAGAAAATATTTTAGTAAAATCCTCATATATTCCATAATAATTATAACTAGTACATTCAAGATAAAAATACTAATAAAAAATTCCATGAAAAAGCATATTAATCATTCCATTTAATCTTCGGTAATATCATAACTTTATCATTATCTAATAGCATCATTTTTTTATATTCTTTGATTCTTCATACATTGATTCACATAGTTTTCCATCTCCATGCAGTGGGAGAATTGGACATTGGAATCCTTCTTTTTACCCTTGCAATACTGAACTTAGTGTCCTTTTTCCTTACACATATAACAAAATCCCATTCCATTCAAATATTTACTAGGGTGATTTTTTCCATAGATATCACATGTGGTAAAAGCCATCATTATATACTTCCCTTCATCCATATTTTTCTCTACCATCCTTTTTATCCAATTAATTCCATTGGACTCGTAGAATTATTTAAATGTCTTGTTAACACATGATATTATTTAATATTGTGATGAGAATATATGGGAGAATATTTCCCTATGAAATGATGTCTTATGACCATCAGAGATATCATCCTTCTCCCTCTTTGTGTCATTCCCATTGGTGGAGTTCCCATTTCTTATAATAGGAATAATTTCTAATCAATTTCATAGACTAGATCAGCTTATAAAATTTTGAACTACATATAACCATAAACATGTTATAACACATTACATTATCTTATGTATCATAAATCCTATAATCAAAAACGTTACCAACTCTGGGGAAATCATTACATCTAAATCCTTCATAATTTTATGTAAATAAAATGTGAATTATTATGAGCATATCAACTAAAAGTGTCAAACTAGGTGCACAGAAACGACAATTTTCATGTACCTGGTTACCCTGAGTTAGGCCCAAAACACCTCATCAGAGTTCTTACTCCTCAGTACATTTGTTCCAGAACCATGTCCAATTGTTGTATCCAGACATGTATGAATTTCTAGGAATTACCCCATAATATTTACTCAACCACAAATCTAGTATTTTCTTCTAAAAAATCTTCAATGTCTATCATAGGTTTATACTCCCTAATAAATGATTTGTAAATCGAGTTTCCATTTTTTTTCTAAAATTATTTTGATACCGACTATAATGCCTAGACTCCAGGATCATAGAGTATGTGCATTATTACATTACATTGGCATTATTATAAAGAACAAACTATTGAAGGACCATTTAGTGTAGCAGTCTTAGAAAACATTATTACATACATGAAACCCCTTATACATAGGTAAATAATAAATAAAAACATTATACTTGTAAAAACAATTGCCTCCTTGAAAGCTTAATCAAAATTCTCTTCTTCCTGACCAGGTGAATGCAATATAATTAGGGTGAGCTCAAATGATTAGTAAGGGTAAATACAATAGAATAAATAATGAATTAATTGATATGGAATGTTATGTAAAAAATTAAACATTCCATTCGTAAAACTAAATAAGTTATAATCCCTATAGAATAGAAAAAAATGAAACATGTTACATTGATCAATAAAATGAAAACGAAATTAATCCAGAAATATGTAAATGCCAAATCTCGTGGATATATTATAAATGGGTCTAAATGAGGGAAAAATTTTATTATTAGATGCCACGATTCCTTGGATCATTGAACCAATATTGTCGATACCATTCAAAAAATGGTTTAGCTGTTTGGAAAACCCATCTATAGAGGCTAGCCAACCATTTCATCTCATGAGACTACTGATGCATCAATGAGATTTAATTAATTGACTTGCAACCAATGTATAAAATTACAAACCATTCCTCATATTGAATAATAATTTCATGACCCCCTCCCCACAAATAGTACCCATCTAAGGACGGAAATTTGAGAAGGGAGATAATGACTCCTGAGTCCTGCCTCTAGTTGGCCCCGAGTTGGCGACTATCACCACGAGTATAAAAAAAACACCAATGGGAGGCATTATCCTCTATGAGAAGACATGAGGAAGAGATAGATAATATAGTCACCAAACAACTCCAAATCAACCAGTATGATAAAATAAATCCCATGTACACATATGAAATTTCATACAAAACTACAATAACTGAAAGGTGAAAAATGCATGTACCCAATAAAAATAAAAAATAGCAACAACCACAAGCCCGAACAGCTCCTGTAACCCCAAGATCGTAGAAACCAACTTGATCACCAACCTGCTCAATGTGACCTGAAAAACTGTTTATATATACATAGGGTGACTATAACAGTATACTTTGTAGGATCCTTCCCAAAGCCTCTCATTCAAACGTAAAGAATGAATGCTAAAGAACAATGTACAAAAAGTGAATCTAACTTGTCACCAAAACAGGTATACTATGTTTCCAACCCCACGATGACTACTCTCATCAAGTAATGCTTATAGAATTATATAAATTAATAATTAATATCAAGGGATTCGTGATAATACTTCCCCACTGGTTTTTCTCTTTTCCACAACATCACACGTCCTTAGAATCTCTATGGAAAAAGGATTGCCAACAAATACATGGGTGAAGCACCACAATATGAACCTCATGCAACAAAACCACCACTTCCCTGAAATAATGTAACCAGGTAGTTTCTAGGAGCCACCACATCTCTCATAACATGTATCAAATGTCGGGTATTAAAACTCATGCCATTATGGCCCATACAACGAGTAAGGATCCCCTAGACATCACATCTTATATATGTTACATTTATAGAAGTCAATATAATAATATATCCAGAATATATTAGTGTTAATAACCACAACCCATTACAGCCCTCTACAAACATATATTGGGAAAAATAGCCATTGTTCCTACCATCACAATTATCTACCATGAGAATAGATCGGCGCCAAAGGGGGTAATAATCCACTCATCCTCTCACAAGAATGTTGGGGAAAATTTCCCCCAGGGTTCAAAATCCCCGGGGTGACAATTTCCCTTACATGAAGGGTATAGTATCAACTAGAAAATTGTAAAGTATTTTTGAATTAGTAAAGTTACATAACAACTTAAAACCAGGAATACATTAACGTTATTGAAAACTTAGTTAACATGATCATAATATTCCCTCAAAATTAAAACCATATGGGTTGATATGGGGACATACCTAATAAAGGGTTGAGATATAAAGTATAGTTAAAGAATAAAAATGGATTCAAAATAATAATTTATATATGTTATTCAATAGGAATATCTTTATGGAATAAATGTATTGACTATCATAAACATGAACAATGAGGAAAGATATATAATTATAATCACAAATGTAAGATGTAAATGTAGAAACAACATAAAAAATTATGTCATAAAAATCATTCAAGGATAAATACAAATAAATAATGATGGTAAAATTATCTTAATGGATTAGGTTCACTCTGTAACCCCTTACATGATGTCTCATGTGACTGAAACATTTCCCAATTCATTAGAGTGCTATATAATTTTGGGTACACCTGTCACTTTCATTCCATCCTTATGATTAATGGCTCTATAATGATCGTACAACATTGACTCAATAATAATCATAATTTACCGCAAAAAGAAAAAGTTTGGAATAAATAAATTCATGTCCCCAATCCAAAAATTATAAGTGTATATTGGTGAACACTATTAATAGAAATTGGTTATGCATTTTCAATACACATTTTTTTAACATGGAATCCTATAGTGAAATTTTCACAGCATAAAGGTGGAATATAAATGTAATTTGGAGGGATTAATGAAAGTTAAAGGGGACTATAATCATTTATGAACCAAAATTTTTTTATTGGAAATTTTGAAAAAACACACCCAAACACTAGAAATTGAAATTTATGGGGAATAAAATTAATAAGATTATTGAATCAGGAGGGGAAAGAGAAGAAACTCTACATTAGTGTGTCACTCCAAATGCTTCAGAGGTGCTTTTTGAGATTTTTCGAGAAACATTGGAGGACTCAAGATTGGTGATGACAGATTATGGACATTATCCAAGGATTTTGAGTGAAGGGAAATGGGTTCTTTTGTGGGTTTATATTGGAAATAAGTCGGTAAGTCTTTATTATTTATCAAATAGAGGTTTTTGACCCTATATAACAAAATAACCCACACTAAAATCATTAACAAGGGTTTTCCCCTAGTTTCTTCAAAATAGTTGTGTTTTTAATTAATTTCCAGGCCCAAGGGCCCAAAATAATAAAATAATTCCCTAGATAATGTGGAAGTGAGTAATACTCATGAAGAAATGTTTTTAAAACCGTAAAATATATTATAGGTTTTGGAGGATTCATAATAAAGTTATGAAATTATTTAAATAAAAAAAATCGCATTATTTTAAATTAATAAAAATAGATTTTTAATGGATAAACTTCATAGAATTTGTTAAATCTATTTTCGATCGTTATAATGTTGTAATACACACTGTACATTTAAACCGTATTTAATTTTTACCCAAAAATTTGACTGTATTATAAAATTATAAAATATTCACTGTGGGGTTATTTTATGGAAAATAATCCAAATACAATATAAATTTTATATAAATTATTTTCTAAATATGATAATTAATTTTTTTATGATAATAATATACATTTATTGAGAAATGAAAGGGTTTTTTAGCATAATAGTTTTCAAACCCTTGTTTAAATTACATTTGGTTTCATAAAAACTATGTGAACATTTATATTTGATATACCCTATTTCTTAATAATATCACATTAATATATTATTTCTTTATAAAATAAATTAATTAAAAAATATTACTTCCATAATTGAATTAGAATATTCCACAAAAAAAATTGTTTAATTTATAAAAATATAAATAAATTTTAATGTAAATGATAATAGAATGGAAAAAATTATTATTCTATAAAAAATAATATACATACTAATACTTCTACAATCTAAATACATAACTCTTTAAAAAAGAATAAATATATTGTGTCATTATATTTTACATTACTATTACATCATTTTAACGAAAAACTACATAAAAGTGTTAAATCAAGGACACAAAGGTATAGATTCATTGGAAAATTAGTAGCATACAAAATGTTTTATTTATAAAAAAATTAATATATTATTATATAGATTATTATTTCTCCTTATTTACTCCTTAGTATGTTTAATCACATAAAGATATAAATCAAAGAATGGGGTGAGATAAAATCCATGTTGGAGGATATAAAATTATAAAAAAACCACAAAAAATTTTTGAGCTTAATAACTATAATAATAAAATAATCATCATGTCATCGTCAAAATCAATATATGAAGAATTATATATAATATTTTAATGTGGAAAATTATAAAAATGAAACATCATGTCTTAATGGTCAAATACCACACCTATTGCGAACAACTCTAGCATCTTGTTCACACAAAACATAATTTCATAATCAGAACAAATTCCTCATTATGAACAAATATAGTATCATGATTATAAATATTTCACATTATTTTAGGACGCAAATTTCATAACTCATTTTATTGGAGTTCAATATATGATTAGATCAAATTGTGGCATTATAATATTTAAATAACCATGAATGCCACATAGAACTGAAATCAATATTTTCCATAAAATAACCAATCGAAAAAAGGTTTTCATGATAATTTCGTAATGAAAAAAACTCCAGATTAAACTTTTAGGTTCAAAAAATAAAAATTGAATGACATATATTATATAAGAATCATCAATCATTAGTGGAGAAGAAATAATCACAAGAGACATAAAAAATTAACTTTTTTAGAAATAAGATATATTTTCAAAATGTTATTGTGCATGAGAAAAAATCATATTGGAAACATGTACATCCCATAAGATACATTTAAATATGAATGAAATTATTTTTTAGTATTATTAACTGAACTTATACACTATTATTTGTTATAAAAAATGATAACCCAAAAAAAAGAAGATGGTTTCGAGAATATCTTATATTATTTATGAATTCTTTAATAAATTTTATATATTGGATAATAAAATCAGATTCATTAATTTCTAAATCGAAAACCTCTTTTACATGTATTTTTTTAATTTAATTTTGTTTGGTTCATTTATTTCCATTATGATGAATTATAGAGTTCAATTTAATCATTTAGGTGTGTTTTTTTTCAATCATTTAATGAATGATTCCCTTGTATATATTTATGTAATATCATGTAAATTGAGAATAAATTAAAATAATTGAAATTAAATTATATTATGAATCTTATAGAAGTTTAAACAATCTAGAATATTTTTTCTAGATATTTGGATGACTCATTAAATAAATTGAAAAATTATAATCGTATATATTAATTATGGTTGTTTTCAATCCAAACAAACTCAATATGTTTTATTATTATGTATTGTGAATATTTGACATTTCTAGAACATAAAAATATTATAACATAAATTTTAAAATCTATTTCAATAATTATAATGGTTTTATGATTATCCTTGAAGGTGGTGATGGAAAATGAGAAATTATCGTCCTCAAATGCTATAAATTTGCACATCACAGATGATGTTTTCATTTTCAGAACATTTATTTACTTATTCCATAATACAAATATTTAATATTTTCATTAATAAGATACATAATTTTTTTTTACTTTCAAATGTGAGGTTAGCATTCTCTTGGAAAGGTTAATATTCCTTATCGCTATGTTACTATTCCAATGGTAAAATTTATATTCTGTCAGTAAAAGTTCTTCAATTTCAATTATTTCATTCATTCATAATTTATAAAGATCTTAATATGTTATTTATTATATATATAATGTGATTTATACAATATGACATAAATAAAATAAGAAAATTACCATTTTTATGGAGTAATGGGTTGTTATAATCTTTCTAACCTTATGAAATTTCACTCTCCAATTTTTGTTTTACAAAATATAGTGAATAAATGTGAGGGTACATATCCTTCATCACGTCCTTGGGTTCCTATGATTCTTATTTGTAATTAGGATAACTCTATAATAAATAGATCAGGTGTGTTTCCTTATTGCATATAAATTTATCTCAATGGTCCAAGATATTCAATATATGCCACTCGTAAGATATTTAATTTTCCATCTGCACCACCTATAAATTCTATACATGTGAGAGAAAAATTATGTACTTCTCAACAAGGATACATATATTACTTTACTTTCTTGAGATATGGTGGTTGGTAGTGTAGGTCGATAGACCACAACTTCGAGAAAATCATGAATCTCGAAGGTTTCGATTTACATAGGACTTAGCCTTCCATTATTCAAAAATATCAGGAACCCATACCATAGAGGTATGTAGAGGAATACCATTTCTCCAACCATAAACTACATGTCTTGTTTACTATTATCTATATAGATATTTCTTCATAATTTTTCCACCTTGATGTGATGTTGAATAATTTTAACATTTTCTATCATTTGTAGACCATTTCATGTCCTACAAACACATGTTCACTGACTCCATCCCAACATTATGGTGTTCATCATATTTTTTCATAAAGGGATTAATATAATTTCATTTGGATTCTCAATTGGGAAATGATGTTTTGAAATAAATCAACCATAGGTTTATATTGTTTTGAAACTCCTTTGAAGTCCACATAACATGCACCCAAAATGACCTCTTGTTTTAAATAGTCAATTCGAATTGACCATTAGTGTGAGGGTGATAAGTTATACTAAAGTTCATCTTAGTGACTAGATCATGATGGATACCTTTCTAGAACATAGATGTTAATCTAAGATATTCATTGGATATAATCAATATTGGTTCTCCCTGAATCCTTAAAAATTATCTAATGTATATCTATTTGAATTTATCTAGTTTTATGTCCTTTAAAATTGAAATAAAGTGATATATCTTTAAATGATTATTTACAAAAACCCATATATCATTGTTTCATGTTGATGACATTAGAAGTCTGGTGAAAATGACCATGGATATGTTTTCCCATATCCATGCCAGTGAGGGTAGTGGATTCATAACCCCATTATATGATTGTATTTTAACCTTCACAGGCTAACATACCAGGCACATTGATATATATTCAGTGATATCGATTTTTATATTCCCCCACCAATAGTTCTCTCAATGATCATAATACATCTTTGTACTACGTGGGTGAATATATAACATTGATATATGTGCATCATTTAGAAGATACTATTTTATATCTTGATTGAATCATACACATAGTTGTTACTGATACCATTAAATTGTTTCGTAGTCTGTTTGAAACTCTAAGGGCTTCCCGTTTCTGATATCTATCAAATTTTTTAGAATTCCCACATTAATTGTTTAGCATCAATTAATTTCTCCATGGGTGTTGTTGAGAAAAATTTTGAGGAATGATTTATGATGTTCATTATTTACTGATTCCCATGTTCATCCATTAGAAATCTAATCTGATTGGATACTTATCAATTATAATCATTGATAATATTTGATAATTCTTTTTACATAGAGAATGTTATACATTATTCGCTTTTCTAGTATGGTAGTAGATTGAGCCGTCATAATCCTTGAAGAGGACTAACATTAATTTTTATAATGTATTTTTCTCATTCTATATAAATTTATATTTTAGGATCCTATATTCATTATATGTATCTGAAACATCTCCCCATTGAGATAATGTATCAATATTTTCAATGTAAACATGATGACCTCCAAATAAAGATCATGAAATGGATATTTTTTCTCAGATATTTTAAAAATCATTGTGTAGTAGGTTATCACTTTATCATTTTACATCCATACATTTCATAATAAATATTTTGGAGCATCCCTATATACCTGAAAGAGTTCCCCACTCTCTGGAAGTATGATTAATGGAATGGTGATAAGTCTCTTATTCAAGTCTTTGAGGCAGTCTTCAAATTCTCTTGTCGAGAAAATATTTTCTCCCTTTGGAGGTATCTTGGATAGTAGGTTCGATAATCATGAGAGGTTCTTCAAAAATCTCTAGTAATACCTTCATAGACCAAGGAATCTGTAAATATCTATTATAGATTTTTTCATGGTTCACTTTTGATAGGATTTGTCTTGGAAGGCTCCATTGACATTCCTTTACAGGTCATAATTTTCCCCAATAATCATACTTCCACCATAGATAAGTCACAATAACTTTAGTTTGTATATATATTCTCCCTTCATAAGAACTTTAGTATAGTATTCAAAACATCATTTTGTTCTTCCTTTCTCATGGATTATAACATAATATCATTAATAATGACTACCAAAAAAATTCTATATAATATCTTAAGAGTCAATTGATTTAGTAAAATTATAAATAAAGTGTATTAGTGAGTCTTAATGGAATCACTATGAACTCACAGAGTTATTACCTCATTAAAATGTATGCCTTGGGAATTGATTTCCTCTACCATTAATTTATGATATCCTAACCAATGTTACACCTTAGAGAGAAAAATTTCCCCGTACAATTGATCAATCATGGCATCTATCTATGGTAGGGGATACTTTTTCTTTATCATGGTTTTTACTCACAATAATAATTGAATTGGTGCATTGATACATACTTCTTCTAGACGAAGAGGACTTGTGCAGTTCATTTTGAAGAAAATAGGTGTATAAAACCCATTTTTATATTCTCTTTTAACTGCTCCATTATTTCCTCCAACTCAATGGTGTCCATTATATATGATTTTTTTGATAAAAGAATATATCCTAGAATATGTTCCATTTTGGACTCAACCTATCTGATCGGAAGAAGACTAAACAAGTCATCGAGGAACACAACAGTGTAGTCCCTCACAATGGGAATGTTCTCGATCGCGATTCTCTCTGTTTACTTGATAATTTTTATCTAGATATGCATGATTATAAGGCAATAATATCCTCAACTAAGATGATGATTCTAAAAGTGATTAATCATCATCGTGTCACTTTTAAATATTGAAGGATTCTTTGAGATTCTAAGAGTGATATAACATTCTGAAAAGATGATATTGGTTTTATATAAAGATATTCAATCCATTTACGATATGGCATTAAACCCTACCAATAAAAGTAAGAAAATATTTTTTTGGTGGATCAGTCTACAAACATTAATTGTGGAGAGGTTATATTATTTTTATCCAATAATTTCCCCATATTCTATTCCAAATGATAAATTATTCTCTATATATTGATGTGTTGTTTGAATGGTTCTACAAATCATGCAATATAAGGAATAATCCATAGAACCATAATCAAATAGTATATTTTCTATTATTTAATGAATAACAAATATATCTATCACCACATAATTTTTTTGATCCCCCTCAAAAGTAGTAATGGTATAAGATTACCCTTTTGTCATTGACTTTCGATGATGCAGATGCTAATGACCTATAAGGAGTTATGTTTTAGTGCCCTATATTGCATAGATTCCATGATACCAATAGTGTAAATATATAAACATGGGTGGTTCTCTCCTTTCCATTAACACATTTTCGATATACTCCTTGATTCTTATACATTAATTATCCTTGTGTCCTCATCTCCTACACTTGAATAATTTTCTAATAACTTTGATGAAATTCACATGATGTTTCTTCCCAAATATTTGACATGTGAGAGGTTAATTTTTCTTTACACGTTCATCATTAGATTCCCCATCATGAAAATATTTCTTTCTTGTCTTATCTATATATACATGGAACCATTCAGTAAACATCATATCCACTTTTATAGCACATCAATTAACATCTTTATAACTCCCAATGACCTGAAATGCCAAATCTTTTTAAAGGGGTGTATTTTAATCACTAATGAAACTATAGATTTTAGAATCATTGTTAACGACAAAACCTAATGTGTACCATTCATGACATGTAAAATTTTCCTTGTAATACATTATAGAATCACCAAACTTTCTCTTCATCTCTATGAATTCTCTCTCAATAATCATCTAAATAATTTGATGTAAATACTTGTTTTGAAATATATTTGTAATGTCTTCCAACTCCATCTCATCAATTTCATCCTTTGTATTACTGTTCTTAATCAACACCCACCATTTATTTTCTTTTACATATAAATGATAAATGTCCAGAGTCACCTTATCTATATTCAAATAGTAAAGAACTAAAATATTTCTTTAATATTGACTTGACCCACCCTTCTGTGACTAGTATATTTATATATCAACTAAATATCTATGGTCACTGAAACATAAAAGACTATACCGACAGTTTCACCCTCTTAGATAAAGGATTATGTTTGACATTATTTGGGTTGTTGTTCATTGCCAGAGGTTATTGGGTGAGAATAATAATGCAATTTTGAACACCACATCCTAAGGCAGTGGGTTTGTTGTTTGAGAAATCACTACATAATCCCTCTCCTAGTTTATTGGACATGATTCTCCTAGTTGCATCCATTTTTTAAAATTGAAATGGTTTGAAAAAAAATTAGTCCACAAGTTATGACTAAATAATTTATTCCTCAATTTAATTAACTCTAAAAGAATATATTATGTGATCCCTATATTACACTTTTTTTTGTAAATACATATTCCAGGTTCCTTTTATATACATAGTATCACACTAATGGTTTTAACTAATTTTTTCTCATCGTAATTCTATAACTAACTAAATTCCTCTCCAATACCAAATATTTTGGCCCTATTGATTCTTACATGACTACTATATAATTTTAAAAAAAAACATCATAAAATCATTATATTCAAGGATTCAATGGTTTATCGTCATTTTAAAATTATAACCATACATAACATTTAAATAAGAAAAATTGATATTAATTTATTCATTATTATCTAGGTTCTTAGTGGGCCACATGTATTTATTTGAATAAGTAATCACTAGAGGGTTTAAATCCATTAAAGGGATGATCTAAAAGTCCAATAAATTGATAGATAAGAACATGAATCAATATCACATAGGCGAGAATAATCTTTATCATCATATCGTATTCATGGAATCATCATCATAATCAAGAGAGGAATCAGTATATATAGGCATGGGTAATAAAAGTGAATGAAAATGAAATACCATGTCTTTGTGGTCAAATACAAAACATGATTGGGAATAAAGCTTATATAATTTTAATTCAAAACATATGTACATAATCATAACATATTTATCATTGTGAAAAAATATAGCATAACATTCAAAAATATTACACATTATCATAAGAGATAAAACACATTAACCAATGCATTAGGGTACTATAAAAATTAAGGTTCACCCATCACATCATAACATTTACATAATCATTCATTCCACATAGAACATAAATCAATCTTCTCTATAAAATGAAACAAGGAAAGTAAATTGGTTTAATTGGAATTTTATAGTCAATGTATTCTTGAATAAACATTAGTGTTCCCAATTTAAGGGAATAACATACTTTGCACAAGAAACATCAATGGTGAGTGATGAATAAATAATATCAAGAGTAGTAAAAGTTGTTTTTTTAAGAAGAATAGTTATTTGAAAATAAAACTATCATTTTGTCATAAAATTATATATGAAACTTATATATTCTATAAAATAAGTGGAAATAAAAAGGAAATTATATTTTAGGAATGTGGAATGAATATCAACACTAAAATATTACCGAAATAGGAATAATCGAAATAATGGAAAATGGGTTTGAGAATCCCCTTATCTTATCTATGAACGATTTCTTCACATTAATAACGTAGATAATAAAACTATATTAATTAAATGATAAATGAAAAAAAATTAAAGGTATTTTTTTATTTTAATTTTATTATTTTCATATATAGACATTATTACGACTTATAGGGTACAATTTATCTTTTTAGAGTTTTCATATTCTTTATTTTCATGATTGATTAACATGTATATAAGTATGTAAGATCATGTAAAATTAGAATAATTATCCAAAATAAATATTATTTGGTATTAAAAAACAAAAATTAGTTTAAATAACTTATATATTATTATTTTTCCAGAAATGTGGATTATGTGTTAGATAAATCCTTATTGATAATCATTTAGATTAATTTTGGTAGTTTACAATCACAACAAACTCATTTTGTTTTATTATATAGTATTATGGATATATGATAGATATAGAGAATAAAAAGGGTTATAAAATAAATTTTAAAATCTTTTCCATCCATTAACATGGTTTTATGACCATCATACAAGGTGGTAAAAAATTAATACTTGTCGTCCTATAAGGTGATAAATTAACACCTGACGGACAATGTTTTCATTTTTCAAAAAAAAAAACGGGGACGGGAAGAGTACTATTGACTATTTATTTCATTAAAATAATAGAATTTCAGAAAATATATAATGATTTATTTATCATTCTACATTTATATTTTTAGGTGAGTAGAGAACAATAATATAAAATAAATTGTATTAAATATATAAGAAAAATAAAGAGGATTTCACCTCTTGAATTATTCTCTTTGAGATCCTCCTTAAAAAATTGGATTTAGTATTTTTTTGACACCAAAGACTCATAAAGATTTTCTAGACACTTGGGAACATGATTGGGGATAATTTGAAAATGATTTATGTCATTGGATGTGTAAGTGGAAGAGGAGGGTAGGATTGGAATTTATAGTGGAGTAGAGGGTTGTTTTTTGATTATTTTATTCATTATATTTTTTGGCTCATGACTATAAATATAATGACCCATATAAATATATAAAGTAAATAAAAAAGTATTATTAATGAATATAGTGCTAAAATCATCCATGAATCAATACATTTTGAATTTAATTTATACTGTTAAGTAGATTAAATTGTAGTATTTCACGATTCACCAAAAAATCAACTATTTTATAAAAAAACATTTTTACCATTTTTTCTAATTATAATTAAAAAGGGAACTCTATTTTATGAATATAATTTTATAAACAAAAGAAATTTAATTATGATTTAAAATTATCATTTATTCAAAAAATACAAATTTTAAAATCACAACTAATCATATAAAATATTGAAAAATTAATTAATGTCTCATAATATTATCATTAATTATTAAATAATTATTAATTTATAAATATATTTTATTAAAATATACTTCCGTTTAAACCATTATATTAGTTATAAAATTTTAATTAAATATCTAATACTTACAAAAATACCAACACTTAATTTATCATTTTCCAAACATTTATTTACTTACACCGTCATATAAAAATTAAATATTTTAAATTATAAGATACCTAAATTTAATTTGTAATTTCATAAGTGGTGTTACTATTCTATTGGATGGATTAATTTAATTTATGGTCAAGTTACTATTTTGAGGGTCAAGTTACAATTCAATTAGAAAAAGATCCTTTATATCCCTCATTTCATTCATTATTCATTTTTATTGTTTGTATTATTTTCTTAATTGGATTTTATGTAATTGTATCTATCACATAATAATATGATGTGAATTTTCATAGATAATATTATATTTTGTTAAAAAAATCCCTTGAGAGAAAGGTATGTGATGATGAGACATTCATGGGGTGGTCTGACATAAATGGTATGGGTCATGATTTCAATGACCTTGAAAATATCATATAAATATTTGTTCAGAAACATATGTTTTTGGATGTCCTATTAAGCTTAGTTCTCATGGGATGTAACACCAATATCATCATTGACAATAAGTATATGACATTTTTTTGGATTTACTAGTGTCAGGTAGCTTATATGTACTTGAAAGAGAAGTTAGTCAGCACCCTATTTTAATGATTTCCCACTTAGGGAGTTCAATTTGAGGACTTCTGTAGTGCTTTTCATATTGTCCTGGTTTGTGTCCTGATTCAATAGATTTTGACTGATTCTTATGGGTCTCAACTATTATGTCCTCATGAGTGCAACTATTCCACCCTGGGTCTTGATTTGGGAGAAATTGTGATTTTGATTATGTTTTGGTGAAATTACCTCATCTGCAAACATTTATTGGTTTATACTATTTTAAGAGACTATGAAAATTCTTCTCATAGATTGAAGTGAACTTGTTCCCGCATTAGTGGATGAAATTATGTATGTGTTACAAATTTGATATATTCACATGCTCAAAAAGGGAAATGTTATAGCTAATTCACATACAAAGAATTCACATATTGAGTTCTTGGATGAATCTAGATATTACTAGATTGTTATGTAAGAAATGTCAATTATGCATCCTGATATTGAAGATATTGGATGAATTGGTTGTCTTTATAGATGAAGAAGTAGTAATCATTGGTGTTGTGGGTGAATGAGTCACAGTTGTTGTTACATCCAAATGTGTCCAAGATGTATCGATCTTTGAGGGGATACTTTTGGTTTCCTAGGTTGAATATTGTAGTTATAGATCATGTTTCTCAATGTTTTGTATTTTCTGAAGGTAAAGTTCAAGCGTCGTTTTTCATCTTGTTTTCTCCATCCATTTGATGTTCCCTAGAGGAAGTTGTAGGATGTGTAAATGGACATTGTTACAGGTTTACCTCAAGCATAGGGAATATGTGATTCTATGTTGGTGATATTGGATCATTTAAAAATCACTTCCCTCAAGGAGTTGATATAAGTTGTAATTTTTTCATGATTCTATTTGGAGGAGTTGGAGTAACTCTACATAGACCTGACGAAGAAAATTTATAATCATGAACTCCATTTTACATCAAGTGTATGTATAGGTCCTCAAAAGGATTTTTGTTATTTGCAATTCCTCTATTGTGTTTTTCATATGTAGAAACATATTAATATAATTAATACCATCGAGATTCTTGAATACATGTTTCAATATTATTTTCTATATTTTTGAGGATAATGGATGAAGAGACTTCCCTTTTCAATTTTTCATAAAATTATACTTACCACTCAATTTTTTGATTTCGAACTGTTTGTATGTTTGTATCGACAACTATTCCATTATCTATAATGATGGACTTTGATCAGAGAGGTAGTAATTATCATGCTAGAACTGGTATAGAATATAATATAGATGGTTCGGGTAATTCAAGATAGGATGGAGGTATCATGGGATCAAAAAATATGAAGTCCATCATTGGAGGAGACCTCTAATGTTCTTTGTTGGGGATCATGTGTTTTGAAATATGACTCCTCATCTTTGGTAGGGATGGTTTGGTCAAGGGATTCTGCATTCTCCACCATTATTAGGACATTAGATGTGTTATCTCAAATTAAATCAATGGCATATCATATATCACTTCCCCCACCAATGATCTAGATACATGATTTTTTTCACATGTCACTAATTTTCTATTATCTTTATAATGACCCTCATGTCATTGATTGTGGTATAATTGATTTTGATAATGTTTTAACCATCAAGGTGTAGAAATTTGGATATCAAAGACTACTAAGAGAAGGTGTTTCATTTGAATGATATTATTTTGGACTGTGTCTTATGGAAGCATGGTGGAGTGGAGGATAATGTCATTGATTATGATTTCTATATTCCCACTCAATAAATAGAGTTGTTTTATATTTATATGATCTATTGTAACTTTTTTATTTTATTTATTTTTATTATTTTGGTTTATGGGATATTTCCCCCTTCTTTTATATTGTGACATTACTCTCTTTTGATAGGTTTATCCCCCTAGATAGTTTTTAAAAGATTTTTGCAGTTGATGAAGGGTTTTCACTTGTTCCTCTACAATGGAGGTTGAGATCCTATAGTGGAGAGATCACTGAGATTTTACTCATGGGGTGGTTTTTCATATGATACCATTTAATTTCTGTTTTCTATATTGTTTGGTTTAAATTATAAAGGATGAAATTTTTTTGACAGGCCTCAAATGTAAGGTACTAGATCATAGTGTTCTAACCACGTGTGAGTATCCTAGGATAATGGAGCTTATGGGATTCATGGAATAATTATAGAGGTTTTCGATAATGAAAATAATTAAGAATGGATAATACATGGAATTTAAGAATTTCACATCAGCTGTGGGCAGTATAGGACTTGTGTAGGGGAAGTTCAAAATGTGTATTTTTTTAGGGAAATTCATAAAAACACGACATGTTTTTCCAAATAACAGAACACTAATGATTACATGACATGAAAGGGTTTTTCATATTGTGTAAATCCCAAATTTCGTACATATTCAAATGTTTCAACCAGTATATATTTCTACATACCCTTCAGATTCTATCATTTAGGATGACCAACATCTTCATTCCTTTAGAATTTCTAGATCCCCTCATCTCGGAATCAATTATTTTCTTCCATCATTGTTCTTTTGTGACCCGAGTTGATCTATGGTGAGTTAAATATCTATTTATTATAGTTTATACTTAATTTATTTTCAATTACCACATGTTCTTATTTCTATGCGATGGAAAATCATGTCCCATGTTTCTAATGGAATTGTTTTGGGGTTATGTCATGGCCTCCTCAGATGGATACAATTCAAATTTGAGAGTTGATCAAATATATTTTTTTCTCTAATCTCAATCAATGAGTATTGAATATTTTGAGGTAGGATATTTTTTCCTTGTATTTTATTTATTTAAAACTGTAAATTGATCATTCATTATAACATTGGATGGGAATGAAATTGGTAATATAATAACATAAGTAGATTAAGGAAATTAGATTGCTATCTCATGTTGAAGATTGTGCTATATACCTTTTTAGCCAGTGGCCTCTTGATTTTATAGATATTGTGATATCAATGCCTTTATTCTATAGAGTATTATTCTAGATGAAAATATGTAATGAACATAATTCCTAGTGGAATAATACTCGATGTTTGATATATAAGATATGTGATTTGGTGGATCTCAGAAACTACTTGATTACTATTTGTTTATGTTGATTAGATGATATTTTGTTGTGATGCATGAGTTGTACGTTGTGATTCCTTCACCATTAGTTTTCTCTTTGGATTATTTTTAGAGAGATATGTCTTAAGACATGTAATTTTCACCCAGAGTGAAAATTCATTAGGGAATTGGGATAGGGGAACCCTTGATGATTCATTATTATATTATATTATCTCTTTTATTCAACAGATGGTGAGAATTATCTATGGTGAGGCTAGGATCTTAATGTAACTGTTTAGGATATGTGTTAGTTTCACTATAGTTCATTGTTATTTATCAGTCGTTCATTATATTTTCAACATGAGGATCCAGAGAGGATCCTAATGATTATTTTATTATGATAACCCCTCGTATATATAAACTAATTTTCATTTCATTTGATGTAAGATGGAGGTCAGACAATATTTTACAAGTTGATGATTTTGTAGGAGACATTTCAGATTCATTCTCATTGTTTTCTTTATTTTTTTTTGTACTTTTATTTTTCCATTAAATTTTTTAGTATTGTGTCAAATTTCATGTTTTACAAGGGATTTATTATATATATATATATATATATATATCTATTTAGGTTTTGGTTTTCTTATCCTTCTTATCTCCCTATTATGCATGTATATCATTGAAATATGTTTTTCCCATAAAAATGTTTTCCATACCCTCAGGTATAGCCACTAATATGAGTCCTACTGGAGGGGGGGACTTAGGATGTCACCATATCTCTCTCATTATAGCGGTTTATTTTTGTGGATGTGGTCATGATAATCTCATTTGATAAAATACACAACAACTGTGAAATTTTATTTTTTATTACATCCAATTGACGTAAATATCTTTTCCAATGAAATAATACATAACACATCTATAAATGGATTAGTACACCCAGTAAAAAATATTGGATTTTCTCAGATAATGTGATCCATCCCAATTCATTATTATTGGGGAATTTGTTGCTCTATTTGGGAGAGGTTATTTTTCATGAATTAATTAATTTGTCATAATATAGCCATAATTTATCCATTCCAACACCATCTGTATTGGTTCCCTCATTAGGGAAATATAAATATTTCTTATGATTCTTGATACCATACTTCCATCAAGGTTATATTTCTATTAACTGTATTATACTGGATTAGTTCATCAAATTATTAATTATAAATAATAATGTATATTTCCAACTATTTTTTAATGCCTAACAAAATTTTTGTGTTTATATATTGTTAATCTCATAATCAGAACAAAACATTTATTTTTGGTGATCATAATTCTTAATAATTTATAAATTATTATAATTAATATGTGAATTATAATAAGAATATAACCATGGATTGTCAGACCAAGGGCATAGTAGGGCACATTTTTTGGAACCGTAAAATGATCAAGTCAAGCTCAAAATTCCATTTTCTTAGTTATTACACCGAGTTACCACTATTCAAAAACTAAATCCATAGGTTTGTCCATACATTGATTTATTTCATGAAAAAACCCACATAATAAATACAATAAATAAATATTAGGCTTTTCTTTTATCCATATTCATATAGTATATCTTAGTTTTATTTTCTCTAATTTATTTTTTCTTAAATCTATTTCCCATGGTTTCTACTAAACATAGATCAGATACAAAATGTAGCAATCTAGACCCCAAATCCCAAGATTTGATAACTAATATTTTACATTGTCATAGATAAAATGGTTCAAATATAATAAGAATGATAAAATGAGCAGTTTTAGAGAAAAACATAGATACATGTAACACATTTTATTCTATGAATGGGAAAATAAATTAAAATCCAATAAAAAAAGTAATAATATAATTCATTCAAACCTCATTAAAAATTCACTTCTTCATACTCTGGGTAAAGAAATGAAAATAACAGTGAGCTCAAATTATAAGTATGGGTTTTTATAGGAGAATTTATCATGAATGAATAATGATAATCATTATGGAAAGTTATATAACTGAACACACATGAAACATTATTATCCGGATAAGAAATAATAAATATGGAAAGGTAAATAATTGGAACACATTTAATTATATCAATAAAGTGATAATGAAATGCATCCATATATAATTTCATAGAAAAATATCATGTATAATAATTAGAACTGATTCATCAGTGAAGGAAATTCTTAATTATTAGATTTCAAGTTTCCCAGTTACATGATACAGTTTCCATCCTGACAATTCTCAAGATGGTTTAAAACATACTAGGTAAAAATTCTTCTGAATTGTCAAACGGATTCATCTCATTAGACTATGAATGAATCAAGAAGAAAAAATTAATCATTCCCTAACCAATTTAAAACCAGACCAAATAATTCTATATATAATGAAATTTCAATTTAATATATAAACAATTATCCTTATCAAATATCTGTAATGATTAATGGATATGAATTTATCAATATTTCCCAATGAATCAAATAAAATTTAATATAAACAATATTTGAAAAATTGAATATGATTTATGCGATAACCATATCTATTAGACATGAATATTGACATTTCAAATAAATTTAATTTCCAATGAAAATTTATTACAATAAAAAGACTGTTTAAAATGAAATTTGATAATTAGAATAAAAACCAAGATTTCACAATAACTTTTTCCACATATAAATTTTCATTTCAAATCCACATGGGTGAAATAATAAAATTTTAAACATAAAATACCATGAATAATTATTTTTTTAATGTTTTTTCATTTAAATGGGTTAATATATACCACACATCAATTTTAATTAGGGCACAGTGAAAAATAAGTATCAAAGGAATGTAAATTTAGATGAAATCCCTTACCTCATTATTCCATTTTGGATAACATGATTTACTATAAAAAATTGTTTTAAGGTTGTTATTAAATTATAAAAATCCATATTAATATTTATCATATCAATTTTGATCCTTTAATAACATATCATTACCCATAATGTTTTTATATTTCATTATATTCATATTTTTAGGTGTCAATTTCCATGTTTTCTTGTGTGTGTTTCTTAACAATAGAAGAGGTTATTATGTATATTATATAGTTATATAGTCACTAGAAATAGAATAATTGGATAATTATCATTTTTATTCATCAATTATTTATTTAAAACCAAACATTAATGTTTTTTATGAAAAATTAATCACATTACGATCATGAGAATGGTAGGTCATACGTACACACGAGTAACATTTTCACTTTTTTGTGATCAGAATGGAAATTAGGTAAGTAATATATTACCTTAAAATTTAATAAAAATATAATATATAAAATATTATAATTAAATATATAATAATTTTGGTTTGGTGATAAAATGATAATCACATCACTTCGTGATGTTGGTAGTCCACATGTACCCGAACAATGTAATCATCTTTACATAAGTGAAAATGAAAGAAATAAAATGATATAAATTAATTTTATATAATGATAAATATGTTATGGATATCATAATTATTTAGTTGATATATCATATAATAATTCAATTTATATTTATCACCATCCATGTGATGTTTTATTTAAAGACGTATCAAATCGCTTCCTCGGGCGGTAGTCCGCCATACACACGAGCAACATTATCTTATCTGTTACGCAATAGAAGGAATATATATATATATATGATATAATTAATCAAAGGGTATAAATATGTTATTAATATAATATATATATATCCATCATCATATCAAACTGAGATATTTAGAAATGAAAAAAATAATGACATCAGTGCATGGGGAGGAAGTCCTCTGTACCCACAAACGATAAATTTGTACCCATTTATTGGAAGTGGAGATGATTTTTGATGAAGAAATAATTATAAAAACATACCAATATTTTTATTATACTTATTTAATTAATTATGTTTTAATAAAAAGTTAATGTTGTGGATAAGAAAATTATATAAAGATTCTTTTTGAAGAACATTGCCTATTATTCGAGTATCTTTTGTTAGTTTTCACAGAAACCATAAAATTATGGACTTATATACCAAATAAGTAGTATAGGATGATGTTGTTTCATTCTTGACTTTATTTCGCTGGAGCATTATCAACTTATGTGGAGGATTTGTAAGTGTAGACTTCCTTTATAGCGCATGATTCCGAAAGCTGGATTTACTCTTGCACCTGTTTGCTTTTGTTTTCTTTCTTATGATAAAATTATTTATCATATTTTCATTTATTGTCAATATTCATCTGGTATATGGGCTTATTTTCAGGATATTTTTGGATGTCGACTAACCTTGGTGAGTTTTGGTCGATTGATGGACTCTATTTATCATTCTAATTGTAGTTCTTGGGTGAATCCGAAGTTCTTGTCATCAGTTTCATAGTTGATTTATTTCATTTAGAGAGCTCTAAATTCTCTTATCGTTGAGAGAAAAAGTATGCCTCTTTTTTTGGAATTCGGGATCCTTATATTGGTGTTCTTTCTATGGCATGAGCTCGGATTGGAGTTATGCTGAATGATGTGTCATATCTGGTTATTTTGCGAAGTTGGGGTGTTTCTTGTAGGTGTAAGAAGCCGATTATGATGAATTATATTCAGTGGATTACTCCGATATTTCAATTTATTAAGGTTAATGTCGATTGTTCGGGGTTAGGTGCACCAGGGCCTTCGGGATGCGGTGGTGTTTTTTGCACTTATAGGGGTTTTGTGAAAGGTTGTTTCTATCACTTTTTAGGGAATGATTTGGCTATTGAGGCGATGCTATGGGCCATGATTAAGGTTGTCTGGTATGATTATTTTCATGGTTAGAAGACTTTATGGATGTAATCTGATTCTACCTTTGATGTTGATATTCTTAGAACTCGTTCATGGAATTTTCCATGGAGGATGTTATCTGCTTGGGATGACTGTTTGAGGCTCGTGAAGCAGATTTGTTTGGTGGTCACTCTTGTCTATAGGGAGGCCAATCAGGTTGCTGATGCTTTATCCAAGGGTCCTATTGCAGAGAATTTCTCATTACGGTCCATTGTTACACCATTTTTTTTAGTTTGGATGATTCCGATGTGCAGGCTGATGTGTATACGGGACATTATTGACCGCTTGCTTCTCAACTTTTGATGTATTAACATTTTTATTATGAAAATTTTCTGGGAGTAGGCCTTCCTGCTCCTGAGTCTTCTGAAAAAAATCCAATATATGATGAGGAGAGTAATATTAGGAATTAATTTGGAATGGTATTATCCAAAAAATTATGGTTTTAAGGTGTGAGGAATTGAAGAGAGGCTGTCACCTTTTATAAGTGGATTAAGTGGCACACTTTTAATTTTTAGAATGAGTGATTTCCCCCTAAGTATCATTCACATGAACAAATGAAATAATAAAAAATTCTCAATTATATAATATATAAGGTAGAAATATTTACATATATTGGTTTTTAGACATGTTTTGGGTCATTTTTACACCTTATATACTATGTATATCCCTTATGTAAACTCATTTTAAACTTAATCCCAATAATTAATTATAAATGTTTTCTCCAATAATTTTTGTGTAAAATTAATTTTACATCATTTGAAAATATAAATAATTCTGATTAAATATATGTAAACCATATTTTTAAATAAAATTCACACAATATGAAAAAATATAATTTAAAATTAATATCGATGTTTTGACAAGATTGCAGGTTTTGGGTGTGGAAATGATTAAATTTTACTATGTCTTCATATATAATTTCATTATAAAAATTATTAGAATGAATTAAATAATATTAATATATTTACCATCGAAATATTTTTACTTTAATCCCTTTTAAAATATAATTTAACATTATATGTTATTTAAGAAGTCTAGTATTCAATTGAAACTCAATATTTTATTACTATTCGTCAATAAAAGAAAATTTTCATAAAAATACCAAAACATAACCCCAAATTAATTTATATTTTCAAAATTTTAAAATTAAGTATATTTTTAAAAATAATATATTATTAGATTATTATAATTTAACTTCATATAATGTATTAAATGTGTGACTAAATAGTGTTTTGTTTAAAACAAATGTTTCATGCATTACCATCTAATAATTAAATTAGATTTATTATAAAAATAATATATTATAATGTGTGGGGGTGTAATAATATATATTTTCCAAGACCTATACAAAATAATTTCTAAAATCATTATTTCATTATATTGATTTTTTTCTCTGAACACCAATCCTTTAAGGCCTAAGGTGTAAGCCAATGGGTTTCAGTCAGTGAAGATGTATAATCATAACCAAGATCTATTAATTTTATTTCGTATTGAAATCTCATGAATGAAATTTTATACATAAAAAAATTATGAATATCTGTTGATGCTCCTTTTCGACACATTTTCTAATATAATGGAAAGGGAAATGACTTAGCACAAATTGATTCATCTTTTAATGAAATCATCAAAAAATCAACAAAGGAATGAACAAGGATTCCAAAGCACAAGGGTCACGCAAGTTCTCTCACTATCACGCAAGTATACGTGTGCGCCACCTAATTGTCGCGCAAGTGACTTGCGTGCCCTAAAGAATAACTGCTCGGGGTCCTCTCCAGCCTATAAATACCCACAGTGGGCCCCCCATTTCAGAAGGATGTTTTCCAGAATTCACATACCGAGATCTGAACGCCCAATTCTCTTCTTCAGATCATCTGAACTCTTATAAGGAAATTAATTTCCGAGAGTCGATGGTATAATCAAGAGGAGTAAGGTCAACGTGTTAGAATTCACTAACACTTGCGTGCCTAAGTGGTTTTAAACTTAAAGGAAATGGACACGCTTCCACGCCGCCCTACTTCTTCACTAGAACTTGTGTGCCATCTTCTAGAAAGCCTCTAAGGATAATACCAAGGGTTTAAGCCATGTCTCGTCCAAGTATTACTCTAAGGGATGAAAATCACGCAAGTACCAATGTGTCGTGCAAGTATACCTGCGTGGCCAGGACTTGCGTGGCCACGCAGTACCTGCGTGCCTTCCAGGACATGCGGGATCTACCTCTTTGGGTGCCCTTCTTTCCCATTTAGCCCATCTTAGACCATTCCACCTCTCCTATTCAAGATTCTGTCTTCAAGACACTCTTCAAATCCATTTTATGGCATGATTTCTTGATTTAGTTTCCTTATATGAAAGTATTTCTGTGGAATATCTCTTAAAACCTAGTGATTTACACATCATTATGTCACTAAATATTGACATTTCATTCATTTTATCCTCATCCTTTAAGATGGGATAATCGATTATCCTGGGACTCTTTTTCAGAAGTAAGCCCCAGTCCAAATTCTCATTAATATGGTCATCCTCCTTATGAGTATGCCCCAGTCATAAAAGTCTCAAATATGGGCATCCTCCTCAAGATTAAGCCCCAACTATAATCCATTTAACCTGGGCCACCTTTTCAGGAGTAACCCCAGTATCAATTTCCTTTTGATCTGGGCTTCCATCTCAGGAATAAAACCCAATCATAAGTCCCATCCTAACATGGTCATCTTCCTTAGGAGTAAGTCCCAAGATTAGAGTATCCAAATCTCCATAAAGTACATATACCTTTATAGACCATGTACCTGGATTTCATCCATGAAATATTTCTTAATCCTCATCTATTTTGGGCATTCATACATACATAAGCCCCACATAATTTCTTATGATTGCACCTTGAATGGCACAATTGTTTGGTTTTATCAATTCCTCTTGTTTCTCACACCGAGTATGACTCATGTGAGCTTAGAGTGTAAAAGTAATTATGACATATTTCTTTGAGCCATAAATCATAAACATCATACTCCCTTATTTGAACTACATGGGTTCTGATTTCTTTTCCAAATAAAAGGATATGTAGGTAGCCCATAAGCGGGTACGATCCCAATTCTGAAATAATCCATGTCCTCCTGAATGATAATAAACTTCAAGTGCCCCACTGAGTGGCTTTAAAACCAGTATGGTCATCATAATGGGCAAGATACTTTTTTGTATTTTAAGGATACCATCATCTATGAATCTCTAACAAATACAGATAAATCTTCATCAATGAAGATCCTCGAATACATATAAAATATTCTATGAATTTCTTATATATCAATCATTGATTTTCAGACTAATGGATAGCTCATTTTATACTTGGTAATGTAATAAGGATTCACGAACATAACTTAAATCTATAAAGAGAGTCCCGGAGTAGACAATAATTCCCCTCAAAAAGGTGTGAGGAGTCCGACCTCACATCCTCTCGAACAATGAAAATTCCTAAGCCTCATCAGTCCTCAACTAATGAGCGCCTACCTTTGAAATGTAGGTTCAAATTGATATAGAATCATTGGATGTTTCTGGTTCTACCAAAAAAACCTCTTAGAAACCAATTGGAATGTTTGAACTGTCAATCAATGAGGTCATCCCCGATTCCAGAGGGAAACAAAAAATGGTGAACCCAATGTGAATCCTTAACCAAGTTAAAATAATGTTTTCCTTATTTGTTAGGCCCCTATTTAAAACTCAATGAGAGGGACAAAAAAACAATCATTGACATATGTTCTCATCCAAAATATGTAGTGGTTGAATTTGTCTTGATTACATCTATTACATAAACTAGGCACTCTTTTCCAAGATTTTCTGCATTCTATGAAATGGTTGCTCTCAAGTTCACACCTATGAATACCACTACTGTGAATATTGCTGCTACAAATTCCACTGCTACTACTCCTATCGGATCGTCATCCACTCAGAGGATGACATCACCTACTCAGCGTCTTCAACGATTGGTATCAAATGCGCTGGTTAAGGAGTACCGTCAAAATGGTACGTTTCCAACTCTGGAGGCTGCCCGACAAGCCCTCCAGATAAACAATTAACCATGGTCATCCGGACAATGATGACCAGTGATCAAGAAGAAGGCGTTCCTAACCACCGTCTCCAACCGTTTTGGGTCATTATCCCCAGAACACAATCACCATTCACTCCTATATTATGGGGAGGTGAATGAGCCTGTCCCTCAGGGCCTTAATTCAAGGAAGAAGGAGTCCTTCCTGAGGGCTCCCATCAACAATCGCTGCCAGACTCGTGTGGCGGTGTTCCCTCAACAAGATGAGGGTGTTGACTCCAGGCGTTCAGCTCAGGTTCCTCGAACTCGAGTAGGTAAGACGAATCACCAGAGGCGAAATCCGGTAAACATTGAGCAGGTTCTCATCTCTGCCATCTACAGAGAAGTCCACCAACCTAACATGGTGGAAAGAAACCAGCAGGCACACACACCAACCCAATTTAATGCCACTATCTAGTAGACTCGTCTGGCAGCATCACGCCAATCCTACCAGGCAATTCCGTCGGAGTACTATAGGCAGGAACATACACCTGTTTATTCATCATCAGCTAGTTAGCCAGCTCGTCTGACTACATATGATGGAGCTCGTCCACCACGTTCGGTGAAGTGGAATCTTCAGGTACATACACCTTCAAGTATAAATCAATCCTACCAACAATCTTTCTTGGTAGCACACGAAGAAGTTAGTCGGAATGCTCTGGTGGCAAACAAGAGGCAGACTCAACTCTCTGCCCCCACACTTGAGTACCGTAAGGATTCACTGATAGGAAAAGGAGGACAAGAGCAGGAACATACACCTACTCCAAGAAAAGAAATGGATGTATATCCCCGTTCCAGCAGCTGAAGTCACCAAGCATATATTTATCAATGGTGAAAGAGCAGAAGCAAATCCGTGCTCATATTCTGGATGCTTCCTAGGATATTATAACAGCTTCAGCGGAATCTCAGGGAAAGACACATAAATCAATCCCTACAAGTGGAGTGACGCATCAATAGTTCAGTCCGGAACAGACACCCACATATGTTCAAGTCCAAGAGGGTTGTGGGGAATACTCCCCCATATCATACGGACAACCAAGTTAGGCACATACACCTGATTTGAGTAGAGATTGTCAGCCTATACTCTCCATCTCTCCTGATCAGGCACATATACCTGCTAATAGAATCCACTTTCATCAACAAGTTGTTTCCAAGGCGTGTAAAAGGCATCTACGAAGAAGATCCACCCAAAACAGTCAAGAGATCAAGAGCCAATTTGTAATGAGGCCTTACTCGATGCTGCAGTTCTTGAAGCCCTCAGATGGTTATCTATTGTAATGAAAGATTCTACTCCCTCATTTCCCAATAGTAGGAACATTAATTTCGAAGGTTTTCAACAGACACTTCCTCATGAAGGCTTGATTCATGAAAATTCGGTCGATCTCGAAGTTTCATCTTCAGATGAGAGACATAGGAACCCTCTGTGTGGTCATAAGACCAAAGAGAATGAGATCTTATCTTTTGTTGTAACCGACCATGGTGGTCCTCCCCATGATGATGAATTTTGCTGCGAAAGTCCTCTCAGCAGTAGTGATGCACATTTCTCAAAAAATGCTATAGTGGACAATGTAGTGCTGAGAAAGCCTTTTTATCTGGATGCACATGAAAATGAAAAACCATTCATGTTTGATGCTTCATCGATAGAAGGTAAAATACTTTCTCAATCAGAAGATAACACAGGGTGTAGGTCATTCTCCGAACCACCCCTAAGTCATGCAATATCTAGTTTGATCAGTTATTTCTATACCAATATTGTTGAATACGATGATGCAACAACGAATCACTAGGTCTAGTCAAATAATGTAGAAGAATCATCATTTAATAATAAAGAGGAAATACTAATCATGAGAAAACAACTGGAGAAAGGTGAAGTTCTAGTCATGTTTTGGCCTCTGGCTGACTCTTAGTACAATATTCAAGAGATGTTGACAGAATATGGAATTCATGATATTCGTCTCAACATATGGAAAACTCTATGTCAGTTGAAAAAGATTGTATTATATTATGATGAATATGAAAATCACGTTAAGATAATAGAAGGGTTTCAATGTCGAATTGACATGGAATCTCTATCAGTCTGTCGATATCCGATGGATGAAAAGCAGTAGAGAGCCCTTCAATGTTCATTCCATGGAACACTAAGAATATTGCGCCAATTAATTTCCAATTCCCCATATGGTATTCATGTGAGAGGATGGGGTGTTCATGGAGCACTACATTTCACTGTGATCTCTAGTCAGTAAAGCCCACCGAAAATGGTCTCATGCAATTTTATTTCATGTGGCCGGCCATAGTCAATGGGGTTTGTTTGTAATCAAAAGAATGCCCAAGAATAGGCCTAAACTAGATCCTTTAAAAATCAAGAATATAGTGAACAAGTTGTTGAATTAATTCTGCATAAAGAAAACGAGAATATTGAATAGGCCTCTCAAATGGAGCAAGAACATCATCAAGTGACAGATGTGTCGGAAATCATCCAATGGCCTTTCGAGCTAGGTGATAAAAGTGGATACAGGATTATGCATCCAGCTAATTTCTGGACTAAGGTCTGAAAGATCAGAAGAGATTTTAAGAATGTCTCAGACATAGCATGTCAAGAGCCATCCCAGCTTGCCAGACTGGGGACTCTATTAAACCAACCTTCAGAATCAACAAATAGGATTCGAGGATTTGAGCGTGAATAGAAGGAACAACCCCAGTCCACCGGAATGGGGACTTTTTCAAATCATCAATCCCCTCCTCATAGAAAGTCAGTCTTTTCTCGATTGGGGAAGAATCCTCAAGGGGAACGAAGAGCCAAATTATCAGGATATTCTCTCCAAATTACGGTTCCACAAGATGTTCCTGAGGGATTGAATCAACAAAAGGAAATGTATCATCAAAGACATGGATGTAGAAAATATCACATAAATTATAATAGAAGGGAAGTGATGCGTTATGCATCAATCAATGTCATCAATGTCGTTTTTTCTGATCCAACAGATGACGCTCACTCAGGGGACTCAGATGAAAAGGTTCCTGCTGAAGATGTTGTATGCATAGACACAAATGAAGAAGATGTGCGTACATAAAATCAATGGATTACCCAGAATCCGGGTGTTCCTTCAAATAACCCACTTCCCCTATCCGAAAGGGATCAAAGAAGGGGAAGATAAAGAATCGGGTTACATATCCTTCCTCTGGAGAAGACCAATCACGCTCACTAGAGCAATGATTTGAGCAACAGGAGGATGAAATGAAGGAATTTAGGAGGTTGAATGCAGAACTACTTCAGGGTATTCTTCCCCCTAAACGTGTTGGATTCAGTCAGCCAAGGGAGCTTTGTTGCAACTACTGAGATAGATCAAGAATATCCTCCTTTATCAGTACACCCTCACTAGTCTAATAATACGGGTCAAATGCCACACCAATTGGAAGTGCTACCATTAGTTGCAGTACCAGCTTCCATTCTTGTTCAAACTCCAGTCATTGCACCTTCCAAAGTCCAAGTTCAACCAGATGATTCTCAAATGTTAATAACTACCATTGAGTCATTAACATCTCTGTTAGAAACTATGGAAGGGAAGCGTGTGATGGTTCAACAAGAAAATAATTCTTACCCTGAATGGGTAGATTCAATCTCTCCCCCCATTATTTTTTGGGAACCCTGTATTCCCTATTCTCAATGGATCAGAAGACCTTGAATAGAATTTGACACATTAGGTGTCTTGTTATGATCCTATGATGTAATCTTTGGAGAAGCATGAAGTAGTGAAAATCAGATGCTTCGTGCGAACCTTGCATGGACCAACCATTGTCTGCTACACAAGCTTGAAATCCCAGTCAATTACAGGACGTGAAGAACTCCGTCAACAATTTCTTCTTCAATTCAGCTCAAGGTTTCCAAAGACAACACTATTCGATTTTACAAACAATAAGAAAATGTATAATGAAAGAGTCTCTGATTACATTGCTAGCTGAAAAGGATTAACATATTCGCAAAGTTTTGCACTCCCTCAAGAGGAACTGTTGCCAATCATTGTGGCAAATCTGCATGAAATATTATGCTTGCTGTTGATCCCTGTGAAATACACAGGAGGGTTTCGAGACCTTACTTCAATCGCTCAACAGATTTATGATTCACTTATAAAGAAGAAGGATAAATCTCGTGTAATTCCATAACCTCCAGGAAAGAGAATGGGTAAAGCAGGAACTGCTACCGTTATTCTTAAACAAGAACATGTACCTGCTTCTATTTCTAAACCATCATCTTCTCGAATGACTCCACCTCCTGAGTGCCAACAACAATGGTCGTTTTGTCAAGACGATCAAAGAGATCAAAGACAAAAACAATTTGAGGTTCTGAAAAGAAAAACATACTCTTTCCGAAATGAACAAGTTCTTGGTTACCTCATTTCGGCTCTGGAAAATAATTTGGTTCAGTTTCCAAGGCCCAAAAGGCCAACCAAGGAAGGAGATGAAGACCGTCCCAATTATTTCCCCTTTCATCAAATGTTGGGGCATCCTCTCCAGGTGTGTTTTGTCTTCAAATACCTCCTGCAAAATATGGTCAACTCGGGACAAGTCAAACTGAAAGGCTCTTCAGCCCATGTATCATGTATTACTGCTACAATTCCAAAGGAGGAAGGTGAGTGGCAAGAAGTCAAAAGCCAAAATGTACAAAAATATGATGATTGGATGGTCAAAAATATGATCAACCAAAATCATGCAATTTTTTTAACGCAATTGAAGAAACCAATTGTACCTTCTTCCAGGAATGTCGCAGCCAAACCCTCTTCATCAGAGGGAAAATACTCATAGAAACTACATGATTCAAAGAATGAAAACGAATTAGAAGAAGATGAGTACGTGTCAAAGCCTAAGTTGTCTTTGATCCATGCAGACTTCACTCCATCTAATTCAAATCAACCGGCACCGTCCCACCAAACAGCACAACCTAAACAGGCTAATTAGGTAGAGTTTTCATCGGATGAAGAGTTGATTTTTGATTCTGTTAATATGATTCAATTAATAGATCCATATGCCAGTCGTAGTTTCGATTTCAAGGATCCTGATATCCATGTATCAAATAGTGGAATCAGAGGATGTTCCAGAGGATCAGGTGACAGGGGAAGACGTGGATCTTTCAGAAAAAACAATTCCAATTCTACCCCTACTTGAACTCTATATATAGCAGAAACTCGTGGTAGATCCCTTCAGCGTGTTCAGAAAGAACAAGAAAGTTCTTCTACAAATAGAAAATTCAGTCCTAGCACAGTTATTCTGGAAGACCGGTTGAAGGTTCCATCTCTTTCCTCTCTGAAATTAAATGGATATAATTGGTCTAATCTTCCAAAACCTGGAATATTGAAAACTCCTATCCTGATGCAAGATGCATCAAATTCCAAAGAATAAACTTCCAAAGAACCTGCTAGACCACATGTTCCTGTTGGGAAACGCAGACCGTTGGATCAAAATAATGATGTATTGAAACACTTGGCCAATGTACCGGCCACATTATCAATTTTGGATGCTTTGAATCTGTCAAAGGATCTTCAGGAAGCACTCATCGAGGTATTGTCAAGTTCTCAAGAGTTTGAAACTGAAATTGCTGCAGTTGAAGTCTATCACGAAGAGAACAATTCTTTAGAATTCCATTCAATAATATCTTTTACCGATGAAGATGAATATGATGTTGTGCATGGGCATATTAGACCATTGTACTTATCTGGAAAGGTTAATCGCGTAGACATCCGAAGATCTTTCATTGACAATGGTTCAGGAGTCAAACTCATGCCCATTTGTACACTTCCTTGATTGGGCCTCACATAATCTGATTTATCTCCTTCTACCATTATGTTACAAGGATATGATAAAAATGAACAAGAACCATTGGGTGAAGTTACACTCAAAATTCAGTTTAGAGGTCTTGTATCCAATTTAGATTTCATGGTTGTTGATCAAGACTCAGCTTTCAACATCCTGCTTGGAAGACTCTGGCTACCTCAACATGCAGTTATCCCTTCATCATAACATCAATGTCTCAAATATTGTTTCGATGGACACTTTGGGGCATTGTATGGTGATAAGGCCCCGTTCAAGACATGCGAGTCTCAATACATTGAGGTGGAATTCTATCACATGAAGGGGAGGGAGAAATCCACAACAAAAGAGATTACCAAAATTAATGCTCCATATGGTTTGGAGAAGATTCCAGTAAATCCATTTGGGCATATGAGTACATATTATGTGTTGCCTATCAGTCAAATTGACAAGATAGACCCAAATCAAAATACTTTTATGGATAGATCCATAATGTCAATTACGGAAATTAATCCAGACAACATGGGTGAAATTGGTGATCCTCCAGGCAATGATGAATGCCCAACTGGTTACGTCTTCATTTCATCTGGTGAAATCCAAAAATCATTACTTTTCCAATCAGTCCAGAAGAAGTTATAGCAACATCAGAGTTGAAAAATTATTTTGATTCTCAATCCATCATCTCCTCTTTATTGCCCAAAGAAGACCCGTCATCATCAATCGGGTCGGAAATGGAAGCTTCTTCTTCAAGATGTGAAAATTTTGACACCTCTTCTGATCATGGAAATTCTACTTTTTCATATACTATGAAAGTAGAAATAGAAGAAATAAAAAATGTTGAAGAAGAAGAGGAAGATCTCATAGATTCTCCTCCAGCATTTGAAGAGGGTATCTCTACCACCGTGGATGAACTCGGAGATATAAATCCAGGTACAAAATAAGATCCATGCCCCACTTTAATCAGTGCATCCATGACTCTTGAATAACAAGAGATGTATATTTCCTTTTAAAAGAAAAATCGAGACATATTTTCTTGGAACTGTACAGAGATGCCCAGGCTTGATCCTGATATTGCTACTCATCATGTGGGTTTAGCAGAAGAACATCGAGGATTTAAGAAAGCCACGAGAAGAACACACCCAAATTATGCTTCCAAAATTAAAGCTGAAGTGGATAATCTTATCAAAGCTAACTTCATTAGAGAAGATCAATATCCCAAGTGGTTGGATAATATTTTCCTTTTAAAGAAGAAGAATGGACAAATAAGAGTTTCCATCGATTTCAGAGATCTTAATCAGCATTGTCCTATGGTTGATTTCCCAGTTCCGATTACAAAACTATTAATTGATGCAACAGATGGATATGAAGCACTTTCCTTCATGGATGGATATTTTGGATATAATAATATCTGAATGGCCCCAGAAGATGTGGAATCTAAATCCATTAGAGCCCCTCATGGTGTGTTTTTCGACCGGTTAATTCCCTTTGTCTTAATGAATGAGGGCGCAAAAGATCAGTGTTCCATGCATTGTATCTTCAAACCCATTCTAGGGAAGTTTGTTGAATACTATATAGAAGATTGGGTGGTTAAATCCAAACAACATTCTAATCACTTGGCTGATTTGGAAGTCATATTCTGCAAGCGTCGACAACATAATTTGAAGATGAATCCCTTAAAATGTGCTTTTGGGGTAACCTAAGGAAAATTTCTCGGCTTTGTTGTACACAATTGTGGTATTTAAGTCGATCCTGAGAAGACAAAGTCAATCCTTGTATGTCACCTCCTTGAAATTTGATATAATTAAGAGTACTTCAATGACACTTAGCCTATATTCGGCGTTTCATTGCCAATTGGGCAAACAAAAGTATACCCATCACCAAATTGATGAAGAAGGGAGTCACATACCAGTGGATCGAAGAATGTCAAGAAGAATATGATATTCTCAAGAAATAACTCTTGAGTCCACAAGTACTCATGACACCTGTTGAAGGAAGACCACTTATCCTTTACGTGACAACTTTAGAGCGATCATTGGGTGCATTTCTTGCTCAGAAAATGATGCTGGGAATGAAAACAACCTCTACTACATTAGTCAGACTATTATTGAATAGAAACCTGGTATTCAAGTATTGAGAAGTGCTTCCTGGCATTAATCATTGCAGTTCGGATGTTTTGGCACTACCTGCAACATCATGAGGTACAATTGGTATCCTGCAATAACCCGCTAAAATTCATCCTTACTCGTTCAATGCTTACAGGACGTCTGGCCAGGTGGGCAGTTATTTTGCAGTAAGTAGTCATTCAGTATGTGTCTCAAAAGGCAATAAAGGGACAAGAATTGGCTGATTTGACACATCTTCAGATATTGAACTCCCTGATGAGGAAGTCTCCCCTATTCAAGAAAGTCCTCACGCATGGGAAATGTATTTCGATGGTGCTTCCAGAAGTCCAACAGGGTGGAAAATGGAAAATCCTAAATTCAACAGCGTTGGATTAGAAATTGTTCTCATTTCTCCAGAAAAGGAAGTGTTACCTTATTCTATATTATTGTGGGAAGGTGGTACCAATAATGAAGCCGAATACCAAGCTCTCATCACATTCTTGGAATTTTTGCTTCAAGCACACGTTAATCACATAAAAGTGAAAGGTGATTAAGACCTGGTAATCAAACAAGTCAATGAGGATTATTCCATCATGAAATGAAGAACTTATCCCTTTATATGATTATGTCAGAGAGTTAATGGAGGAATTCCCATCTGAACCGACATTTTCTTATGTCTCGTGATCATAAAATGCTCAAGCTGATGCACTGGCTAATATAGACACATCTCTGGAAGATCCAAATCAGGACGAGACAACCATCAGTATTGCCCACCTTCGTGCAATTTCACCCACTGTTCGAAGCATAATTGAGGAGATTAATGAAATTAGTCCCATTCATGAACCATATGGTCATACTACAAGATGGATGTAACCTATCAAGGAATACCTTCAAAATGGAACACTTCCACCTGATAGAGCCTGGAAAGAAAAAATCCAGCGACGTGTGGTAAATTTTACTCTTTATGATAGCCCATATCACCTTGAGAAAATTTTCTACAAACGTGGTTTTGATGGAGTTCTATTCAGATGCATTGATGGTGAGAAGACAATTTCTGTCATGAACGAAGTGAATACAGGAATTTGTGGTGTCCCCCAGTCTGGACATAGACTGTCTGATCAGATTCGAAGGCTTGGATACTTTTGGCCTTCAATGATACAAGACTATGTTGATTTCACAAATGAGTGTCATTAGTTCCATGTACATGCCAACATAATTCATCAACCTCATGATTTTCATCATACAACTGAATACTCATGGCTATTTTCCACATGGGGAATGGATGTGGTGGTACCTTACCCTTCAGCTACAGCCAAAAAGTTTATGTATATTCTTACTACTACTGATTTATTTTCCAAATGGATAGAGGAAACAACTCTCAAGAAAGTCAGTTCTAAATGCATTGTTAGCTTCATAATGTATATCATCATTACCATATTTGGTTTCCCTCATACCATATTGACGGACAATGGCACCAACATCTTTTCATCCGTGGTAAAGAAATTGTATCAATAATACAACATCAAATCCAACCATTCATATCGGTATCATGCTGCGGCCAATGGCCAGAAAGAAACCTTCAATAAGACTCTTTCAAATATATTGTAAAAGATGGTTGATAATGATAAGAAATCATGGCCTGATAAACTCTTCCATTCCTTATGGGTTTATCGGACTACCAACCGCACTGCAACGCGGTCAACTCCATATTTATTGGTATATGGAATGGAAGAAGTCTTGAAAATTGACGTTCAAAAACCCTCACTTAGAGTTGCCTTTTGTGATCAGTCATCTACAGATGAACAATCTCAAAAGTGATTGAATGAATTGGAACAGTTAGATGAGAAATGATTATGCACTTTGCACCACTTGGAAGTCTATTATAATCGAATATCACGAGATTTTAACAGAAATGTTCATCTTTGTTCATTCACGCAGAGAGAATTGGTATTAGTTCTCGGAATTCCAATGATACCAGGAAAGCAACCTCCCAAGATTGAGCCAAAATGGGAAGGACCATACTCAATACATAGGGTCTACTCCAATGGAGATTATTCATTAATCTCGATGGATGAAGAACTCATAACTACTCCAACCAAAGCCATATTTTTGAAGAAGTATTTTGTATAAACACAAAATATAACATCAATGGTCCTGCATGATCTTAAACTGCACCACCGTCCAAGAAGACGTTAATCTGCATCATCCAGGGTCCATATATATGACCTTAAAATATTTATATTAATTTCATCCCACATGACGTTAAACTATGAAAAAAAATTCCCTAATTTTTCCTCACTACATGACATTAAACTGCACAGTCCCCCTTCCATCCAGCATGATGTTAAACTGCACCATCCACGGTCAATGCATATGACCTTAAACTATTCTCACATTTGTCCAACATGACGCTAATCTGTATCGTCCTTTTTTTCATCCAACATGACGATAAATTGTGAAAATGTCCCTTACGTCCAGTAAGGCATTAAACTATATCATCCAAGGTCTATACATATGACCTTAAACTATTTGTATTAATTTCATCCCACAAGACGTTAAACTGTGAAATAAAAATTCACTAATTTATCCTCACTGCATGACATTAAACGACACAGTCCCCCTTCTGTCCAGCATGACGTTAAACTACACCATCCATGGTCCATGCATATGACATTAAACTATTCACACTTTTTCACAACATGACGCTAAACAGTATCAACCTTTTTTCATCCAACATGACGTTAAAATATAAAAAAGTCCTTAATTAGTCCAATATGATGTTAAATAGTGTACTATTTTTTCCTTAAAGCATGACATTAAAATGCACAGTCCTCTTTTTGTCCAACATGACATTAAACTGTGTGGTCCCCATTTTCCTAACTATCTGATGCTAAACTGTACAGAATGTACATTGATACGTCCTACATGACATTAAACTGTACTTTTCCCCTGCTACATGACACTGAAATGTGCAACACCAATAGTCCTAACTGCAAGAATTTAAGCTGCGTAGTCCCTTTATATGTCCTACATGACATTAAACTGTTCATCGTTAGGGATGTTGCTACCTATTTTTTCTCACATCGAGTATCACTCATGTGATATTAGAGAAAACTTCAACCATAGCTCTCTCTCTATCGGCTACTAACCAGGTGTTAGTCCCAACACAATATTTTAGATCATTGTCCCCAAGAACAACTTGATCACTAATTCATTGTTTAATTGAACTACGTAGACTATGATCCTTGCCTTCCAGGATGGGTATGTAGGCAAACTCCAAAGGTTCAAGCCCAAAATCAATCTCTTCACATCGGTTCACCTCCATCTCCTACGATGTTCATTCGTGAAACCTCCCTTAGAATCAATATCTTTACATTGGTTCACTTTTGTCCTTCCTATATGACGTTAAACTATACATCACTGTTTTTCCAGTATGACAATAAACTACGAATATTATTTGATACCCTCACATTAGAGGGAATCATTATATACATTGATTTTCAATCATGTTATATTCCAAAGACTACGTGCATACATGGTGATGCCCGAACCTTTTATCATGGGTTAAACCATCATTGCACTAATGTCCCCTTTCACCCTTCACAAGTACGAACCAAATTTGTACAAAGGGTATTTCTAGAACTACATGGGATTGATTCCCATACTAATGGGATACGTAGGAATGTTCGAGTGTCCCTCAAATCTAGCCCCAAGTATTTTGGGCCTAACCCTAAATTCCACATTCAGTCCCCCGGCTGAAAAGTCCCCATGAAAACACACACTTTGTATTTCTTATAATGGTCCAATCTCTGTGACCCTAAACTAAGATCTCTAATCCTTTTTTCCCACACGACATTAAACTCTAGTTTAAGAACTATGTATGGCTTGATTTTGATATTTATGGTATATGTAGTGAAGTCCAATATTTCAATTCAGGACCCAAACACAACATGATTTTGGTTATCATTGATCTGTTTATCTCTGCATACATTGGAAAATACCCATATTTATGTGTCATAATCCTAATATTGAATACTTATAGATCTTTATTACTCTTTTCTTGACTTCTAATCAAAAAATACCTGAAATTATGACAGTTATTTTGCCTGACTATGCAGTATGTGCCCTTAGGCGGCCTTGCATAAACAGTCTCCATAACAGATTTGTCAGCCAAAAGATACTATTATTTGACTATGAAGCCATTTCCCTTAGGTGGCCCTACATAATTCAACCCCCTAATGGGTCTGTCATAAACTGGTAACTTCATTATAGGGAGGAAAGCCTCTTTTGTCCTTATTGGTCTGAAATGAAAGAATGTAGGGATCCACAAAAATAGCCATCATTAACATAGTTGTCCCATATCCTTTTTCATGATATGAACGTATTCAAGTCTATGGTTTATATTCTCCTTCCCTACCTTTGGGTCAGACCTTCGTAGGAGTGATATCCATCCAGTTCTTCGATAATCTTGTTTGGAAATAACTTCACCATATTCATGTACCTCTTTCCGTACACCAAACTCTATAGTTTGGAAATTTTGAATCTCCATAAACTTTCATTGGCTTTTTTTCACTAGGAAAGTAAAATTTTGAGAGTTCTTTTGCCTGACTATGCAACATGTGCCCTTAGGCGGCCTTGCATAAAAAGTCTACATAACAGACTTGTTAGCCAAAAGATGCTATTTATTTGACGATGCAGCCAATGCCCTTAGGTGGCCCTGCATAATTCAACCCCCAAACAGGTTTGTTAAATAATGGTAACTTCATTCTTGGAAACTACTTCTTCTGATGCCGTTTATCTCTTTTTTATATCATTCTTCAGATTCAAATATTCTTAAGCCATAGTTTACATATTTTCTCCCATACATGAGTGTGGTAATGTGTTTTCAGATAAATTTTCAAGGAATTGATTCAATTATAATTCATTTCGATCAAATCTATTTCGACCATAATCATTAGCCTCCTTATGTCCGAATTGCATGACATTAAACTACCCACAAAAGAAAAAGGAACTCTGAATAAAAGTCATGTTCCAGCTCACTAAACATAATTTTTTTATGATTTAGGTAATATTGAGAAATTAAAAGATTCAAATATTGTAGGGTTATTTATAATAATCCTAGTAAAAACCAAACTATTCTTAATAGGCCCATTGGATTAGGTAAAATTTAAATCATGTAGCCAAAGAATGAAGGTACAAATGATTGAAGATGAAAGTGTTTTTCATTGATACAAAGGAGATAGAAGAGATTCCACAGACTAGAGTCTCTTCCCTTTTTCAGGAATTACAAAAGGCTTTCAACATAACTCTTCATTTGATTTACGACATCCCGAGCTTCATCATCAACCACCTGAAATTAATTTATTCAACTAGATTCAATAAGAGATGCAGTGATACCAGCTCTTCTTGGAACAATAGTTAAAGGATGTTCTTGAGTGCGGTTTGAGAAAATTTTCTTCTGATCAAAAAGTGACTCTATCTCTGTCCAAGAGACTTGGTATATGGATACATGGATTTGAGAATGGAGCATTGGATGTAACGATCCATTTGGAGAGAGTACTATTTTCAGATATTTCTCTAATTACATGTTTGTTTTCTCTCTACCAACTGGAAGCGGAAAACATTTCAGCCCATGCGTTTACCATTAACATATCTGTAAGGAAATGGAATGGAGGAAAAATTTGAATGTTCACACCAATGTTTTTTCTCGTAATGCACAACATAACCGAAATAGAGTTGTAGTGCTGTAGCTGCATCTCAGGAATATAGTTCTTTTCATTTGGAGCATTGACCCTTTACAGATGACCATGAACATACAGAGGAAGGTAGATGCTCTGTGTGAAATTAAGATGATATTTCTTCAAGTACTTAGCCAAATCTAGGAATGTGCTATCGTAGATATCATAATAATCATGTCCAACAATGTTCATCATGTCATCAATCCACTTTCTAGTTAGTTCATCCTCTATTCCGGTTCTAAGATCCATTGATTCTGAAAAAAATATGAATAAAAAAACATTTAAGTTATATGATTTTTCATAAAAATTGTGAAGGAATTTCAAAAAAAAATGTTAAAGGCATTAAGGCACACATGTCTAAAACTTGGCGCGCAAGTATGGATGTATCGCGCATGGGTTAATGTTCCGCGAATGCTTTTGGCATGAAAGTATCACCGCGCAAATCCTATTACCTTAACAACAGTGCGAAAGTGAAGAAATAGTGGAAAACGAGCGACTTGCGCTGCAATGGGGACCTGTGCGGTGAGAGCTCGAAAATCCAAAAATAAGATGTTATACGCGGAATAAGACTGCATATTTATAGGCCAGGCGGCCCACCTGCGTGCCTACACCCAGCGCGATCCATCCATCGCGCTCCATCCCTGTGCGACTCGAGCCTGCGCGCCATGTGTTGTGCACTAAACACTTGCGCGCCACCTTTCCTTTAGTTTTCGTCTTTTCCTCATAGTCACATCCTGATTTCATTCGGATCCAATTCTGAGGGGGGAATTTTTTTGACGCTCTTTTTCATCACATTGTCTAAAAGAATGGAAGGGGAAATGAATTATCACAATTTGATTCATCCTTTAAAAAAATCATCAAAAACCGACAAAGGCATGAACACGAATTCAAAAGAACAAGGGTCGCACAAGTTCCATCACTGTCGTGCAAGTATACTTGCGCGCCACCTAATGGTCATGCAAGTGACTTGCGCGCCATAAAGGATACCTGCTCGGGGCCTTCTCCAGCTTATAAATACCCCCAGTGTGCAACCCATTTTGGAAGGAATTTTTCCAGAATTTACATACAGAGCTCTGAACGCCCACGTCTCTTCTTCAGGTCTTTTGAACTCTTCTATGGTAATTCCTTACCTAGAATAGAAGGTATAAACAAGAGGAGTAAGGTCTAAGTGTTATAATTCACTCACTCTTGCACGCCTAAGTGGTTTTAACCGTAAAGGAAATGGACACACTTGCGCGCCACCCTAATACTTCACCAAAACGTGTGCGCCATCTTCTGGAAATCCTCTAGGGATAATACCAAGGGTTTGAGCCATGTCTCTCCCAAGTATTAATCTAAGGGCTGAAAATTGCGCAAGTACCCATGTGTCGCGCAGGTATTCATGCGTGAACAGGACTTGTGTGCCCACACAGTACCTGCGCACCTTCTAGGACTTGTGCGCCCCTGCCACTTTGGGTTCCCTTCTTGCCCATTTAGCCCCTCTTATACCATTCCACATATTTTATTCAAGATTCAGTCTTCAAGACACTCTTCAAATCCATTTTATGGCACGATTTCTTGATTTGGCATCCTTATCTGAATGAAATTCTGTGTAATATCTCTCAAAAACTATTTTTTCACACATCAATATGTCACTAATGATTGAGATTTCATTCATTTTATCCTCATCCTTTAAGATGCGATAATCCCTTAACCTGGGACACTATTTCAGAAGTAATCCCCAGTCCAAATTCTCATTAATATGGGCATCCTCCTTATGGGTAATCCCCAGTCTTAAAAGTCTCAAATATAGGCATCCTCCTCAGGAGTATGCCCAAACCATAATCCCTTTAACCTAGGCCTCCTTTTGAGGAGTAAGCCCCAGTCTCAATGTCCTTTTGATCTAGGATTCCTTCTCAGGAATAAAACCCAATCATAAGTCCCCTCCTAACATGAGCCACTTCCGTATGAGTAAGTCCCAATATTAGAGTATCCAAATCTCCATAATGTACATATACCTTTATGGACCCTATTCCTGGATTTCTTCACTGAATTAAATCTTAATCCTTATCTATTTTGGGTAGTAATCCATACATAAGCCCCACATCATTTCATATGACTGCACCTTTCATGGAACAATTGTATAGTTTTACCAATACCTCTTTTTTCTCACCCCGAGTATGACTCATGTGATCTTATAGTGTAAAAGTAATTATGAAATCTTTCAGTGAGCCATAAATCATAAACATCATACTCCCTTATTCGAACTATGTGGGTTATGATTCCTTTTCCAAAATAAAGGATACGTAGGTAGCCCATCAGCGAGTACGATCCCAATTCTGAAATAATCCATGTCCTCCTGAATGATAATAAACACAAAGTGCCCCATTGAGTGGATTTAAAACTTGTATGGTCATAAAAATGACCAAGATAATTTTATGTATTTTAAGGATACCATCAACTAATAATATCTAACAAATATAGATGATTCTTCTTTGACGAAGAACCTCGAATACATATAAAAGATTCTATGAATTTCATACATATCAATCATTGATTTTCAGACTAAAGGAAAGCTCATTTTATACATGGTAGTGTAATAAGGATTCACGAACATAACTTAAATCTATAAAGAGAGTCCCAGAGTAGACAATAATTCCCCTAAAAAGGTGTGATGTGTCCGACCACCCATCCTCTCGACAAATGAAAATTCATAAGCCTCATCAGTCCCCAACTAATGAGCGCCAACCTTTGGGAAGTGGGTTCAAATGGATATGGAATCATTGGATGTTTCCGGTTCTACGAACAAACCCATTAGAAACTGATTGGAATGTTTGAAACATCAATCAAAAAGGTCATCCCTGATTCCAGAGGGAAAAATATATCATAATAAATAATTTTATATTTTACTATAATGAAAGAATAACTATTTTCCACACATTCTCTATTTAATGGGAATTAAAACATTCCCTCATTTGTATATATGGACTACCACCTCCATGTATTGATACGATTCATTTTTCATCAACATCAATAATGGGTGTCCATAATGATGGATTTAGTTCTCATATAAGATATTAAGAACATATTCATTCTTCTTTAATTATATTTTATTTTCTACACGATTTCCTTATGATCTATTGGTCAATGTTAACGTCAGTTATGTGTATGTTGGGACTACCACCTCCATGATGTGATGCAGTTGGTTAATAATATTTTACTTTTTAGGAAATAATTATTAATTTAATAAATATATAATATTTCTGTCATAATAATTACTCTACAAATATATATTATTATTTAATATATTATCATTACATCTATCAAAAGGTGGAAACAATAGTCATGTGTATATAATAATTTCCTTCACTACAATGTGATGTAAGTAATTAATCATCATGAATTAATATGAATCATTATAAATATATATATATTAAAATATTTATATATAAATTCCATGATCAAAGTTAATGTAAAATCATTTATAACTAAAAAATATATGAAAAAAGTTGCAATTTGCACCATAACAGATTATTTTAATGTACAATTTTAATTGAAAAGGAATTGAAAGGATTTAAGTTTGTCATATATGAAATTTCATATAAAAATTATTTTAATTTATAATTACAATAAATATTCATTAATTGTATAGGGGGTAGATGTCATTCAAATCAAGACAATTATAAGGTAATTGTTTTTGTTTCATTGTCTCTTTATTGATATATGTTTTAAATTACTGAAAGTGATTCTTATTTCCTTGTAGTGTATACTACCCATTTATATATTTTGGGAATCTCCATTATGTAATGAATTAGATTAAAAAACCATATGTATTTTAGAATTCCAAAAACAGTCAAATCAAAAATTAATAATGTTGTAACTGTTCTTCGTCTATTTTTTTAATTGTGATATGTTTGTGTTTTTCCCTAAATTTTTTTGATTATGTAAATATATTTTTCCATTAATATTTTTACCATGAATATCCATATGATCATGGTATTTGTTTTTTCATTTTATTAAATTTCATTAATGGGTTTATGTTTCAATGGTTTCCACACCGGCAAGAGTTTATATTAAAATCACATGTGTTCTTGGATTGTTTGTGCTTAAATATTATAAGAATGAATGTAAATTATATATCAAAAAAAATAATATTTCTATTATTATCTATATATTTATATATATTTATTTTTTTTCTTTCAATATTCCCTCCTCTATTGATAATGAGACCAATCTAATATTTTTAAAGAAAAAACAAGATTTTCTATATGACTACAAATTTTTTCTCCAACATACATATTTTGTGATAAAAATTTTGAAACCATTTTATCCAAGTAATAAAAAAATATTTAAATTCTTTTTTGACTATAATTTAATATCCTTACCATGATTTAAGATAATCATTTTCATCATTTTCAAAAAATTATAGTTATGACATTTTACTAAAAATCAGAACAGAATTACAGTTTTTTCATACACATCAAAAATTTATTTTCTTTCCATAAAGAATAATATTTTACTTAGAGATTTATTTATAATTGATATTTTTTATATGAAAAATTTCTCCATAATAAATTAACATTTTATAAATTTTGAATAAGTGATTATTTATAAAAGTTTTTTTCCTTGATAAAATGTTTAAGTGATCTTTAAATGGTATTTTAATCTATATCAAAAATACTATTATTATTCTTATGACTTACTCAGGAAATGATCCAATTTTATTGTAGTTATTTTTTTTATGGATGTTTTCTTATTGAAATGATAAAATATTTATGAAAATATCATCTTCTATTTGGGTTACGATTTGATGATATGATGAATTTTTATGGTCTTCTAGAATACATATATATTCTTTTCCTTATATACTAGGAGGGATTAGAATTATAAAGACATCCAATGCATTGGTTAATTGTGAATATTACATGAGATATTACTTACTATAATGGGGATTTAACCTATTTATATAATGGAAACTTGTCCAAAAGATAGAATAAGGACTAAACCATGAGTAAGGAATTGTGTGAATGGGGAGTGAATGAAACACACTATGATAGTCATGGCAGAATGGCTTGAAGTAGGAAATGATTTTTTATTCTTTTGTGTATTCAAAAAAAATTATTTATTTTGATTATTATATGTTATAATGTTACATAATTGATTAGTCCTGATTCTATTCTATTTTAACAATTGTAAATTTATTTACAAAACATTATGTAATAATTAATGATTATGATTTTTAAATTTAAATTCATAATTTTCTAATGTTAATATCATGATCGCATCGTACGTTATTATATTTTAACAAATTATGGTCAATGGTCGATATCTTATATGTATACCATTAATGAGAATGTGAGCTTTCCAATATTTATATTTTACCTTCACAAATACACTATGTAATGTTTTTAGTATTTTATTTCTAGTATAGGTTCTAATTAAAAAGAACGTAATATGAATGTAAATAGTTCAGTTCAATACTAGTGTTTTATCTATCCATGTTTCCCAATAACAAAATACTTTTACAGTTTTAAAATTGACTATATAGATATTTCATGGAAATTATTCTAATAAAATAAAATACTATCTATTGAAATTATTTGGTTTTATAAAAATGATTAAACAAATAATTTATATATATATTCAATCATTTCATATTAACACATTTATTTACATTTTTGTAGAATTTAATCTATAAAATAAATCACAAAAGGGATTTAAATAAAATATAGAAAATGTGTACTAGTAATGATCATTAACATGTAGTTTTATTATTAATTTTATAATAAAATCTTTGAAATTTGGGGGAAAATAACATGAGATACTCTATCATCAAGATTGATTTATTCCATCACTATTTTGTGTATCTCATTGGTTTGGTTTCACCTTGGTTCCACCATTAACTAAATCAATACTCCAGAAAAATATATAATTACAATTAATTTGTTCAACAACTAGGTGAAGGGAATGATATAGGGGGTTATTTAAGAGAATATATGGTCACACATGCACTTAAATATTAATAAAGGAATGATTAATCTCTTTCCATAAATATAATCTATGAATATAATTTAAAAATTCCAAAAAATAATTAAATCAAAGGAAACTATTCACATACATAGTAAAATGATAGATCATAACAAACCCCTTATCAAACTAATTAAAATTTTAAAAAAATATATAGAATTCCTTTTTATGAAATATGTTGTTATGATAAAATATATGAAAATTTATATTGTTAACCAATTATTTCAATTTCTCACAATATTCAATCAAATTTCATGGAGATATTCATATGATTTCATTGTAAAATATTTATATAAATTATGTTTATTTAAATTATAATTGAGAATTGATATTTCCCATTAAATAAACATGGTTTTTAGTGATGTTAACATTTTTTATGGTCTATTTTGGGTATTTCACTCACACGTCATATGGAATAAACGGTATTAGATGTATGTTCAAAATGCGCACTTTCAATAATTGTTAAAATAAGAACAAGAATGTTCCACTATGTGTATAAATTTAATGGATTTGAAATTTGTAGTATCATCAGATAATACAGAAATTGTAATTCAATATTTTACATAGAAAATGATAATGTATTTAACGGCATAAAAACCAATCGTGTGTCATGTACGAGTCACAAAATTACAAATGAATGATATAATGATTATGTTTATGTCGTAATAAATTAATTTTTTATTTTATTCACATAAATTAATTTACATTATATATAACCTGGTATTCCTTGTATTACGAGTAAGTCAATATAATTTAATTATACATAGTGTATTTATTTACACCAGGAATAAAATAAAATACATGGATTTTAAATTACTCACATTAAGTGAAAATTAATTACATCTTAGGGGTATTAATCACACTCCATGTGTGATTATTATGTGTTATATTATTTAATTACACCATTAATGAATTCATTTCAATTCATGAGAATTAATTTAACTACATGTGAATTTTTTATGTGGAATATGAATGAATGAAACTTCATATGAATTACATAAACTTAATGAAAATTTACACTACATGTAAATTATTAATGTATCATGTGGTGTAATTGTACCATGTCTGTTTAAATTATCTACATATAAATTAAATATATTTAATTTTACTTTACTAATTTCTCCATTTTTTTTACCTCTTGGCCACCTCGTTTTTTGGAATTACATGACATGTTTGTGAGTAATATGCCATGTAACCCTAAAAGACATGTTCCACCTATGGATGGATTTTTAGTTATTACTCATTTAATATTTTCCTATAGAGTTTATATGAGATAAATATGAAAATATGAAAATGATATATAAATCGTAATATTAAAATAATTAATTTAATGAAATAAAAACTAACTATTATTTAGATTTATGATCAATGGAAAATAAATAGGTATAAATTTAATGTGAACTCTCTTATAACAATTGAGTGTTCCAGCTGTAGTGGATCTATCATTTGGTATTATTTATAACTCCACATTTGAATAATTCAATGGGTAATCTGCAATGTTAATGACATAGCCACCACAATCATCAAAAATATATATAATAATATTGATACTTTTTGAACTATGAGAGGTTATTTTCTCCATCAATTAATAATTATTTTTATTGAATCATAAGAAACAACCTACATGATTTCTTTCTTTGAATATGGGATTGATCATCATAAGGTTTTTTTCATATATTTTAATTATTTTTATAATTTTTTATTGTAAATCGTATCAAATTTTGATCAACTCATTATCCTTTCATCATGGAATATTTACCACGACACTTTGTTTGGTAGAATGATATTACCATTCATATTAAATTTCTCATCTGACTGAAATCATAAACCCTACTTTTGATAAAAGATTACCTCTTGAGCTCTTCAAATTTTGAGGAATGGATAATGATTAAATGTCTTGATATTGGGAGAAAATCCTTGCAGCGGATTTTATTATAAGACAACTTATTGAGGATAATGTTTTTCTTGATGTCCATCATATCAAAATTACTTAAATTGTATATTTATAGTCCAACGATTCCAACATCATGTTAATTAATTACAAAAAAAAATCAATTAAAAATATGTTCTAAAAAGTAACCACATAAAATGTAAAATAGTAATAATTTTTATTTTATTCAATGTAGGATACTAATTGTTATACTGTTAAAGAATATTTATTATGTGAGTAAATAATTATTTATCATATAATAAAACACTTTCTCATATTTTTCTCGTAAATATTTTCTAGTTTTCTTAATAAATGTCAGAAATAAATTTTATTATTTTCATGGTGTGGTAAATAAATAATTTATCTTAATATTAATATAATTATTTTATAAAATAATTATTTCTTTCATTCTGAATAAAATGATATAAATATTATATGTTCAAGAAATATATATTATATTCACAATCTAAGGATTAAAATACTTATTTTAATATTTTAGTAATTACATATTAATAAACAAATAACTAATTTTTTATTACCTTGTGAATAAAAATATATAAATTAATATTATATTTTTCATAATAAAATATTATCATTAAGAAGAAATATTTAATGATTTCTTATAAACATTTAATAACTATTGATTAAATAATAATTATCATTATGATGAATAGTATTTATTTTTATTCTTAACAATAATTATTACTTATTTAATAACATTGGATCCACACTATAAGTCACCCTCTAGGGCACATCATTGACACCAAAAGATATTGGGAAATTTTTTTTTTGAGTTATTTTATCTTTTCAATATATTTTAGTTAACATGATTATAGAAATAGTTCAATATATATATTAAAACACTAATTAAAACATTATATTCGTGTGAATAACCAACCTGGAATATTTTTCATGCAACAACAGTTTGCTGTATGACTTGACATACATTACATGCCACACTAACTTGGCGTGAAATCTAAACAACATTGAATTTCTATAAAATATACTCTTTTATATATATAATTATTTAAATGATATAATGATATAATAAGAATTAAATATAGTTATATTAATATTATCATATAATTTTAAAATATTTTTTATAATTGATTAATATAAATAAAACATTTTGATTGTAAAGGAGAATATTTTTGGTAAAATTGTTCTTCGATAAAAATATTGTATTCCTAAATGAACCAGTTTTAGTAATAAAATTATTTTAAAACAAATTTATAAATTGAATTTGACAAAATAAAATTCATTTTATAATTCCTAATTTCAAAATAATCCTACAGGGAATTTTTTGGATTCTTCTAAGAGACATTATTTTTTGTTGAGTAGTGAAAATTTTGCTTTTTGATAAAAAGTGGCATTTTGTTTTGTTAATTATTAATTTAAATGATTTTATAAATTCTTTTTATGTTTATATTATATAACTATTTTATCTATTAATACAATTTAATTCATTATAATCAATTTCACATTGAAACATAATTTAAAATCTTAATATACTTTTGAACATTTTCCTACATTAAAACTCCATTATTTGATATGGTGAGAGCGGTCATGGGAAACCTAGATCTGGAATCTGGAAGTGGTGTTTCTAGGATTTCTGGATGTCTTCTTTGATTCCTCTTAAGGATTCATTTAATCCAGAATTTTAAATTCTCTTACAATAATGATCGACATTTGTGGAAGGAAACTATCATTGATTCAGATTATTATGGACCATTTCTCAAGAGGAAGAGGGGTTCATCTTTTGTGGAGGAACATACAGTTTCATCATATCCAGAATGGATGGAATCATTGAGCTCATCCAAATGCGAAAAGAATTGAGAATAGAGGTTTCCCAATTGTGGGTTATCTCGAGGCCTTGCAACACTGAATCAATCATTGCAGATTCTTGATACTTACTCGAGTCATTTAATCAAAGGGGGATAGGCCATGGTCCATAACTGACCTCAAGAACATGATTTTCCACTTCCAGATAAATAGTAATTGGAGGCTAATTTGGAACAAGAGACGATATTTTCATATCATTCTCCACTCCAAAGATTCCATGAATTCGACATGGAACATTGGTAACCTCCAACTCAAACATGGAATTATAAGGATTTTTGAATGGAATGTCTATTATAATCTTTTCAACATTACATTGTCCAATTCTCAATTATGGGTGAGGAATCATGGTATGAATTGGGTTTACTGGCATCCTTGATTTCATAATTAAATTACTTCATTCCTCAATACCTCATTTAGATTGTACCAAAATCCCATGTATGCAATGTTGGGTTTATGTGCTTTAATTCTAGTGGCTGTCAATCTGGAAAGTAAAAGGCCTGATTACATTTCCTTTCATAAAAATGGTAGAACAACTAAAGTGAAAGTGGAGTATGAAAATATTCCTCATTTTTATTATGTTTAAAAAATAGTGGTTTATTCTGTTACTAATTATATGGTGCTCTAGAAGAAGGTCAATGCTGATTTTAAGGCCTCAAATTGGACAATGGCCAATATGAATAAAATAACATGATGGTTCTAGATTAATATAATGGAATCCCTAGAAAAAGGATTTTTCATTCTACAATTTTTCAATCTAAATCAGTGGCTCTTTTCATACCTCATGTTGGGCCCTCTGAAATGATGAAGCTCTCATAGATTGATATGTTGAAGCCAAAAGAGAAAGAGAATAATGACTTACCATGATCCCCATCAAGGGTGGATTACAATTATTATCAAGTTCAATTATCTAGAATGTCTAATGATTTATTCAATCATGAATTTAATCTCCATAAAGAAATGGAGTTAACATTCATGCTCCATGTTATTTATACTCATATCATTGACTTGGATATGACCATATATGAAGAGTGGGATCCTCCTAATATTAATGTTCCTTCCCTCAAGGATGATTTTCTCACACATTTTGAGTGTTATGTCCCTACATCAATCACATATTCTCAATGTATTTGAGTTTTTTCAAACAATAATGAAATATGTGTCATACGTTTTGTTAGTTTCTCATATCTTGTACTGATCAAAGATCCTTGCAAACGGGTTTCTACCAGAGTAGGATATCAAAAATATGAGAGATCCTTGCATGTCACCAACCTTGTTTTTATCCTCATTTAGGGTGGGGCTAGAGAAGAAATGTATGATGCATCTCCTATCACTCATATTATTTATAAAGTGATCAAAGATCCCTACAAAACTATTGGTTTAGAATCTGGATCAACCTCATTTGGGGACTTTCTGTAGGTCATCAGAGTTGCTAATAGTGTCATCTAGGCCAGAGGTGTAACTAATTTAGGTGCAAGTAGTGAAGGTGGGGATGGACTGATTAGTGGAATTCTTGTTAAAATAGAAAAATAAATGACTATAAATGACATCTGTGATATCACTCAGGACTTTCCTGTCCCATCAAATGAAAGATGGAAGACATCCCAAAGTTGGAAATATAAAATATGTTGGATCCAAAAATAGTGGAATTTACCCCATGAATCAAATTTAAATAAACATACTATTCTTGAATATTCTGGGAATGGCCAACCGATACACAATTAGGTCTCATAGGCTCTTCATTCTACTTTATAGGCCTCTTATTTTTTGTTTCTCTGATCCTAAAAGGGTCATCTCTTTAAAAATTTCAAAACTGGACAATCTTGGTTATTATTTTGGATAACTCTAACAACTATCTATCATAGGTTAAAAGGATATGATAAATGGCACATAAATCCATATCAGATATCTCCCTGGATTCTAGTAGTGAACAATAGGTCACATGTTCATTCAGGTAATTGAGCTCTCACAATTTTTGATCATTTGTACATGCCCATAAAAATTATCTGGACCACAGGAGTATATGGTTGGATTTGAGGGATCCCAATTCTCTTATTTCTGGTCCCTAGTTTTTCCTTAGAGATTTTAATGCCATCATAAATTTGGTTGAGATGATGAGGGGCCATTTCTAATGATATTTCCTCCAGAGAGTTCTAATAGTGAGTTGATCATAATTGGTTGTTTGAGACTAACATGGTTGGATCAAAATACACATGGTACAAAAAATTATTGAATATTTTTGTGGTGAGTAGAATTAAAATGTATTTTGTCAATGAAGACTGTCATTGTTCTTGGGGATATATTTCTTGCACTTCCATATCTCAAATCTCCTCAAATAATCACCACATATTTTTTGACTTGGTGGGTAAAAATACTAGGCCTCCATTACCTTTTAGGTTCTGCAAGGCATGGATTATGCATCCAGATTGTAAACCCATTGATGAACAGATTTAAAATTCTATGGATGTCTGGATCAGTGATTATCCTTGTGGCATCATTGTTAATCATCTAAATAGGCCTCTCAAAACCTGGACTAAGTATCTATAAATCTTTCATTATCATAAAATCTCCTCTCATTAATCTTTTTTCGGAATTTTGATGTAGAAAAGAACCATAAATTAGTTCTCTAATATTGTTCAAGGGTAATCAGAAAGTGCATATAAGCTGAACAATATTTGGAATCTCAAGGATGCTTTACAAAGAAATATTTTTTTGTCCAAATGGTAGAGGGATGGTGATAGGAATTCCATGTTCGTTAATTCAATTCAGAAAATCCAAATGTCCTCTAGGACATTATCCTTGATTAAAAATGGGGATTAGGTTATTGAAAATCAGTGGGATATTAATAATAATGTGATTGCTTATTTCAAGGATCGTTTCAATGGCCCTTTCATTCCTACTTATTATTTGGAGGGTATCATTCATGGACATGCAAATAATGATGAAAACAACAATCTCACCTCTACACACTTGATTCATGAGATTAAAGAGGCGGTCTTTACCCCTAAATCATAATGTTCCCTGGCCTTTTATGGATTTAATAACTTCTTTTTCTAAACTTATTAGGATATAATCTGGAATGATGTCTATACGCTGGTCCTTCATTTTTTAAAGGGAGGTGTTCTTCCTCATGGCCTAAATTCTCAGTTCCTAGCACTAATTCCTAAAATTAAAAATGCCAATGAAATGCATATTTTTAATCCAGTTTCATTGATAATACTATTAAAAATCATATATATAATTATAGGTACGTGGTTGTCTCTTATTGCAAGAAGGACTATTTCTCCTAATTAGTTTGGTTTCATTAATGGATGGTCCTTCCAGGATTGTATCATTACAGCATCTGAATGTGTGAATATATTAAATAAATACAAACGGGGTGGGAATATTTCAGTCAAGCATGATGTCCTAAAATCCTTTGACAAAATGGATTGGAGATTCATTTGAAAGGTTATTAATATTTTTGTTTTTAATGGTAACATTATTACGTGGATCAGAACCATTCTTAGGTCTTCTCACATATAAATCCTCATTAATGGATCTCCAAATGGTTTCTTTGATAGTTCAAGAGGTTTCAAACCGAGTGACCCTCTTTCTACCATTATTTTATCCATTGTAGTGAATTATCGTAGCATACTTATATCCATCATGATTGGTAATGGAAGAATTAAGTCTATTAGTTCCAGTAGAGTACTTGTACCTAAAGCACACTTATTGTATTCTAACGGAATTATCCTTTTCACACTGGGTGATAAGAAGAATAATGAAAATAAAGTGGGTGATTTCTCATTATTCTTATATCTCGAGTCAAGAGATAAGTTTTGGAAAATGTTTTGTTTACATTGATAGAAATACCTCTACTCCCAGGAAGAGTGAAATTGTTTTATAGTCAGGAATTCATGAGGGGAACCTTCAATTAAACTAATTAGAGTGACCTTATATTAGGGAGGCCTAAATCTTTTTTCTTTATAGATATCATATGAATGGTTATAATGAATTTGGTTACTAGGACGGGGAAAACTCTCTCTAAGGATGGAAGAGTTTTTTGGTTTAATCTGTAATTGGGTCCATGTTTGTTTATTTTTACGGTATATAAATGGCATTTTTTTCTCATTAGGAATATCAATTTTTCTCTTAATAATTTCATCCAGAGTGGATACATTATTGAAATTAAATAGGATAGGGTTTAGTGTAATACATAATACAAACCTTATGATACGTGGGTCTTGGGGATCAAAAATATTTAGCTCATTAATGATTCATTGCAAGCACATTTTCTGTGGATACATTTCAATAGAAATTATGATGCACATGATTCGCATCAGAGTAAATTTATGAATATGATTACGATTGGTGATTTTAATCATATGACCCCTCTGTGTGGCATACATTCAAATAAATCTTTGTCTTAAATTATTCTCACTCAAGGTGGTTAGTCTCAAAGGATTAATCTCTTGAATTTTGAAAATCCAACATGACTGGTACTCCTCTTGCTGATTAGATTACAGGTGATGATTCTATTTTGGATTTGATTATTTCTATCAAGGATTAGCTTAGTAAAATGGGGGGACTTCAAAGACAAATTTTTTAAATTATTAACAATTGCTACTTCACTAGTAGAGATGATTTATGGGATTTAAAGCATGCTGATAATGCAATGCTTTACTCTATCTTGTATTATAGGTTTTATTTTCACTACAACATTGATTCACGATGGATTGAGGGGTTACACATAAATTATATCAGACCCTCTATATCTATTTTGGATTGTAGAGTTGATCCTCCGAAAATTACTATAGAGTGTAATATTCAATCTTCTGTAATATCTCTTTTCTCTAAATGTTCTCTTTTCCACCAACATATGGAGGATAAAAATATTATTTTCATCAGTTATTTTTCTTCTGATTCGATGATTAAAGACATTAGAGATCTATTTGATCTCTCTCTACTATAGATGATATTCATCTATGGCTTTATTAAATTATGGGGGTCCATTTCCCTGTCTAGTAAATTATTTAACCTCTTCTTGATTGCCACTTTAGAACTACTACACTATACATGGTACACTTGAAACTAGGTTCTATATGCTGGTGAGTCTTTCTCATCAAACAATTCTTTATCTCAAGTACTTATTGCGTTTCATGAGGCCTATAATCCAGAAAATAATTTTTGTTCCATCTCAATTCATGATCTGACTGTTTAATCACGAATTGGAGTCACTGGTTCTTTTCATCCACCATAAGATAAATTGGAAGTGTTTTGGAAGCATGCTATTTTTGATTGTATTAAAGCCAATTGTTATGGATCATCTCGTTGTATTCTAGGTCCTTCTAGATAGAGCGTTATCTTCATGGATCATCAAGGAAACATTCGTGGATATTTCCATGGTTCTTGTGGCTTTTACTCCTCTCTTGATGCAGATATTCTTAGCATTATTGTTGTTGTGGAGCAGGAAAAGAGGAATGGCTGGAATAAAATTTGGGATGAAAGTGATTCTACTAATATTTTTTCTACTATCAAATTGGAATCTTCTCACTTATCTTGGAATATCACTAATCATTTGGTCAACTTAATGGACTAACTTCTTTCAATAAATCATATCATCACTCATACTTATAGAATATCTAATTCTGTGGTTGATGGCGTTGCTAATAACTGGGTTAGTAAAGTTGATTTTTCTACCATGACCGGCTTCTTGATGATATATTAACTCTTCCTAATAGGGACTATGATAAGATTCCTACATTCAGGCTTGTGTAAGTTTGTTCTTTTTATTAAATAAAGGTGACTTGATTTTCTGGGAAAGGTATCATCGAATTAAAAAGCTCTATTATATCAACTTTTCTACTGTATTATCAATAATATTAATTATTGTCAATTCTATGAATTAAATATTGAAAATAAATAATTAACCATTATATGTAGTTAAATATGTATAGTACAATAATATCAAGTTAGTTTTTTACCAAGTGACCAAGAAAAGTGTCCAACACCAATTGGATATCCATATTTATTACATAAAACATAAATTATAGTGTTTTTTGTTGTGGTTAGTTATGAATTTTTAAGGTATGTACATGTGCACACCTAACTAGTTTCTAAAAATTCCAAGTGATACATTTTCCTTCCCTATCAAAGGAAACCACATCTACTAATTTATCACACCACTCAAACCTCTTATGTTTAGAATATAGCTTCACAATACACTTCTCACCAATCATACATTCTATATTGAATCATCCATTTTTGTATATATCCAATCAAGGAAGCATTTTTGAAAAAAATCAAATTAAGTTACCCGATTAAGGGGTAACATCTTCCCTCAAGCTCCTTTTATTTATTTTCCTTATTCACCCCCTGCACTCTCTTTATTAGATTATTTTTTTAAGAAACTACTGTCCTTAATTTACTAGGTTGTTTTGATGATATGTTTTAGACCAAAAATTACACACACCTCCATATAATGGATATCTAACATATTATTTCTATGTTTGGTGAGTTACTGCATCATGAAATGATGAATGATCACTTTTCATTTACCACCAATAATTTTGGAAATTATGATAAACACTATATTTATATAAGTAATATATTATAATTATTATTTCATTTATAATACATTATTACATTTACAAAACTAACCTCTTTACTATCCATTGGGTATTATTACAATAATCTTGTTTGAGGAACTGTGGACTATTGCCCCCTTAATGCGATGAAATTTGTTCACACACCACATGAAATGTATTATGGATGTTTTTAAAGAACATATGTGATATATATAACATTATAATGATATATTAATTATATTATATACACATACACTTGTATTTCATTTTCATTCATTCAATATGCCAATTAAAACTGAAACGATGTTCATGCGAACATTCAACTTTCTGCCTCCATGAACAGTGTATTCCATTTCATAATTCTTCATTATATAGATTATTATAATATAATAATAGTGGATATAAATGATATTTATATCATAATTTATATTCTTGAATCAATAAATAAGTATAAGAACTGATTATATAAATAATTAAGACACATGTGATGAAAAAAGAATACATTACATAAAGTGAAGCTGTAAAATTTAATAGTTAACAAGTGCATAATATAAATTCATAATAAAACAATATATGTTATAAAATATAATAATTATATTCTGTACAATATTCATAATAATGTTATATTTATTATACAGGTAGTTTGATTGAGCAAAATGTGAGTCAACACATAAGGTAAGTGGATTTCATCTCACTTTTTATTTCTTTGAGATAATTGATATGTTCGCCACTATTTCATTTTTTGAGGTGAATGTATTGAATATTATTTTATATGTATATATATATTTTAAATTAATGTGTATTTACATTTCCATTTAAGATCATTCTTTTCTGATGTTTAAGACTCCAAGATTACAAAATTTGTAAAATGTTTTGGCACTATTTTTTTATTGAGACCCAAATTTTTTTATACACATAAACACTTTTTCAAGGAATATAAAATCAAATTATTCTTGTTATATCACTAATCTAGTATTTTTCATGATATTTTCAGTTTCATTTAATTTTATTTTCTTACATTGATTTTATTATCCCAAGTATCAATGTTATAAGATTTTGTTAAGACAATCTCAACTCTTGTCGAGATTGATTATGTTCATGCATCCTTAGATTAAATATTATAACCCATATCTCAGGAATATTAAAGAGTTTACATATCCTATGTTATTTAATGATATTATAATGAATTGGTATCATATTATACTATTTGGTACATTATATATTTAATAATGTGTTCTTAGGAAGTCCTGACATTAACCTTTCATCAGTCAAAAATCAATGTTTTCAATAAAATTTGTTTACAAGAATAATATACCATTATACTATGTGATATAAAAGGAATTTTACCAGTTTGTATTTTTCCAATCTATTTAGGGAATATTATTTTCTCTGTCTTAACAGGGCACTTTTCTAACTTTATTTACCATGCGAAACAAATGTTCTTTTAACCTCGTACGACATGTACAGATTTACTCGTCATCATTTCTTCAAAGATCTCTTTGCATATTTTAATGGTATAATCATTATGAAATTTTATTAATACATATTTTCAATAAAAATACATTTCAAACTATTTTCAAGATTCTTCTATATGTTTTCAAGAATAATGTATTCCAAATGTATTCAATCTTCTTAAACATGATCTATGAAAAATGGATTTAAAATTGTTTGTAGGATTATTTTATAAGTTTTCTCGTATAATGGTTTCATAAAGTTTTCAATCACTTTTTATATATATTAAATTTTTTTCTAATAAAATGTTATTAAAATGTTTTCAACGATTATTTTATTATTTTACAAGAAATTTTTATTATGATTATTTCATTCCTTCTTTATATGAATTCATGGTATTTTAAAATAAAAATATTTTTAAATGGTTGTATGTATTAAAAATAATTTTAAATTTTTTTTGGAAATATTCCTCCAAAAACGTTATTGAAATATTTTTAAATATTATTTTTGATCAATGATGACATCCATTGATGTTACTAAGGCCTTTCTATGAAATCATCTACAGGTTCCATTTATTTCCTTTATATTAATGTTTTATTCAAAAATTAGTGGTCTTTATGAAAACCGCTTCTCTTCCATGAGATATATGTTTATGAAATCCATTTTTTTCCAAGGGTTTCATGTTTATGAATCCCACTTATTTTCATTGGTTAAAATTTTATGAAATGGTTATGAAATATATCACTTTTCAATAGGTTATGATGTGATGAAATTTTAATGATACTCATTTCTTTTCGTGGGATCTGAATTGATGTTAATAAAACTTATGTCTTTTTATGGGTAATGATATGATGAATGCTTTATTATCTTGTTGAACATGTATGAAATTATTTATTATTAGATGGGTGAGACCTATATATCCCTATAATGAATTGGGAAATGATAAATGTATTATGTTCACAAAGGGTACATGGGAGTATATCCTAATCTAGAAATAAGAGGGATAATGGGAGAACATCCCAATATCGAAACAAGTTGGAAAATCCTAGGAAATCCAAATCCCAAAATAAGAGGGTATATGGGAGAACACCCAAATCCTGAAATAAAAGTGTTCAAAAGAAGAAATTCCAATCCCAAAATGAAGAGGGTACACAAGAGGACATCCAAATCCCAAAAAAAGAGGGTACATGTGGGGCAATATTAAGCACAAAGAATATAAAAAAACTATTAATCTAATCCTAACATGTTACAAATATCATGGTAGGCCACATTATATTGGGTTTTAATATGTGTTTTCCAAAATCCCATGTTTTTCCAATGTTATGCTCATGTGTATTAAGTCCATTACATTCTAAAATTCATGTCATCTAATTTCCATTCCTTGTTATGATCATTAATAAGCATGGTGTGACCTTAAAATGTTATTATCATGTTATATACCATTTTTTATGTCATTCTTATACATTTACTTTAGTTACTATTTTTGAAAGTATGAGCTCATTCATTCTTAATTTTCCTTTTCTCATGGTATAAATAAATGATTTAGGTGGAAGTACTAATGGGGAAGGTATTTATGAGATGTGTATAAGATCATTCACCATGATAGAAGATTTTGCATCCATGTTTCCGAAGACACTAAACTATTATGGTCCTCATTCATATATTTTTTTGTAATGTATGAAATATTCATCTCAAATGATGTAAAATATATGTATGTCAAGACTGGGATGCTATATCTTCTTAACTAGAATAGGGATTGTTTCCTAAAGTATAAACTCACTTTCATGAAATGGTTCGTGTAACCTATAGAGGAAAAAGATATGTCACAATGTCACCAAGTTCATATGAACACTCCTTGTTTAATACAACCCCCTATGTCATGATATGCCGTCAATGAGGCTTAACAACCATTTTATTAATCTATGTCTATGATATATATTTCCTTGAATATCAAAAGTTAAATGGATGTTACACCATACCAATGGGATATAATGTAATGGTTCTATTTTTTCAATGTAATTGGATGTCAAATTCTCTATATAATGATGAAAAGAAATCATTACTTTACTTATTCTCTAAAAACACATTATTTATGAAGAACCCAATATACTGAACTTCACATTGAACAATTTCATCCTGTTTTATGTAAATTCATTAAAGTGGAAAATCAATTAAATTAATTAATAATTATATTAAACTCTAACGACAATTACTCACCATTTCATGTATAAATATAAGATAACATATAAGCAAGAAGACTTCCAAAATGTTTGTATATTCTCATAAAATAGAATATTAGATAGTATCAAGTGTGAAATTTATTCAATAAAGTCTCATCTAATTTCTAGTTATAATTCCTAATAGTTTTTATAAAATGAGACCCATCATATAATTTTATCATACAAGAAAATATATTTTAATAATATCATGATGAAACATCATGGATCATATCATAGTGGAGGACAACTAAGAAATTTTTGATGTCATTCATATTAAAGGATAATATCAAATTTATGATATCGAGAATAACAATCAATATTTGATTTGGCATTAATATTAATAAATATATACATAAAATAAATTTAATTTTCCATATTAGTTGTTCTAAGGAACTAAAAACAATAGGAATTTTAATTTTACATCCTTAAAATTCAGTCTCAATTCAATATATAAGATTAATGTTTATAATTTTATACATAATAATGTTCAAAAATTCATGAACAGTCAAGTTAATGATTTTTATTTTGACTATTCATTTTCTTTTTACACGATATATATTATCAAAAATAATCATGAATAACTATAGTTCAATTACATATTTTAGACAAACATATCCATACACCCAATAATATATTAAAGAGTGAATGTCTATTTCATAGATTCAACCATTATTTTCTACCAAAACATCATCCAAATCACTTCTCAATTATTTAGAAAGAACATAAACCCACAACATGATCATGAAACAAAATAACTAATTTTACATTTTAGGTTACTAACATAGTGTTATAAAAATAACTCCCAAACATATATAGACCAAAAATATCTCCTTTTTTATTACGATCTAAATGACTATAACTCAATGAAGATACAATAATTTCATTTACACCTACTTGATATTTATAATTGCAATTTATACAACTAGTAATGTAAAAAATATGGTGTACCAGATATGCCCTATTATGAAATCCTGAGGAACCTTTCTCATGTTATTCGATTTTACATTATTATATGGAATTTGAGGTTATATGTTACTCTTCCCATGTAAAATGGGTAAAGGTGTCTTCATATTGATATTTTTTATAAACAATATAACCACATGAACAATATATATATATATATGAACCATATAAAGTTTATTTTTAATTTTATACATATAAATCCAAGTACACAACATATAATCATTTTCTTTGTATTATTTCATTAAGATACACTATCCAATTTAATTTCCAATTACCTTTTCAAGGAGGAAATTATAGACAAAATATAACTTTGTAGTGATGGTTTTGATCCCTCTAGACCTACTATATATTTACAATATCTTTTATTTTTGGGGAAATATACATTGAATAAATTATCAATTAAAATACACTCTATGATTACCTAATAAATTGAATGTCATAAATTTATGATTCTTCCATTTACATATAAATATATAATTTTGACTTTTTAACCCTAGAAACACAATTTTTGTCGTCAAATACATTTAATGTGTCATATACATGACCCTTGAAAATTCTAATTAAGGTGTATGATTTTTATTGATTTTTTATATCTCTAAATCCTATATTAATTTGTTTTGATTAAAAAAATATATTGGATATTATACTTTTTAGTAAATTATATGTATCATTGTTTTTCATTAACTGAATATTATTATAATTATTTTACAATATATTATCTTTATTAGATGATATTTTATCAATTATGGGAATATTTTTCTCAATAAGGAAATTAAACCCTTTTATTTTTTTCTATTTAAGTTGATCATATATTTTTTAAAAATCATAATAATAAATAAAATTTGATATTTTGTGGAATTCATACATTTCATTTACTTATTAAAATTTATCACCCAATAAATGAAATTATTATTATCTTATACGATTATAATGTCATTAAATTTATTAACAAAAAATATTTAACATTATATTCCCATATCACACAACAGTAATTGGATTGGGTGGCTGATGTGACCTCAAGTGCACATCCACATATGTCATAGGATACTCATTGGAATTGAGGGTCTTTAGTGGAATATTGGGGAGAATTATACCTTGTAATAGTGTTTAATAATATCTTTAAACATAGTAATATATTACATATAATGAATTTATACAATAAAAATCATGAAAGTTATAATAAATAATTCTAAACTATTAAATATAGAAAAACATTATAAATAAAAAAATAATTCATATCATGAATTTGATGAACAAAAAATACCCTAATGTAATCAATAAAAATACTGGGAAATTTTAAAAAAATATCTTAGGATTCATACCTCGGTCCTATTCCCAATCCACCATATGCATGCTAACAAAATACCATTATTCATAATAATTTTCCAATTTCCTTCCATAGAGACAACAATACCACCATATTTTACACATATTTTTAAAAATTTTAATTAGTAAAACTAAAATATCAGGAGGCCAAGTGTATTTTGAAGACTTTGTTCATATTACACTAAAATGAAACTGAATCATGAAATCAATACTTCTGTCTACCAAATAAGATCATAAATCCATTTTAACTCCAAAAACATCGTTGGAAAAAATGTGGAATACATTAAATATTGTGTGTCACTAAAATGCATTGTAAGTTAATAACCATCATAAAGATATGTAACATGTGAGTCATAGGTATAACATGACATCTTAAAATATAAGGATAGTGATAATTATTTGGTTGTTGAAAATAAAAAATATATACATCATAAGATTAGAAATATTGGACATGTATAATAATGCTATAACTGGGCATAAACATGATTCAAAGATAACTACATAGATAATATCACATGATAGAAAAAGTCTCAACATAGACTTTAATAACTCCTCTAATCCCATAAATAATATCTCTTTAAAAAAATTATTTACCCAATTCATTGAGGAAACTATCTAGGTTTTGATATCCTAACATATACATTCTTATGTGTTCCCCAAATGTAAGTCAATGATATGGCATAAACATAAAAATTACACATTGAAAGAAGTATATTGTATTTCTGAAAATAACATATGGTGTGTATTAACCCTTAAAATGTAAAAAGAATACTATAAAAATATATGTGAAAAAATATCTATATAACTTAACATCATTATACAATATTAAAGAGAGAGAAAAGGTGACATAGATAGTGAATGGTTATAAAACAAAGAAAGGGGTGCTTTAAAGAGATCCCTTACATCGAGTCTGACTCATCATGTACATTATTTATCATCTAGAATAATAATATTACATAATTTATTAACTTTTTTATGATATTTTTTTAAAATTTTCTTAATGTTATATTTAATTACTTACTCATTCTGGTTGATGTTGGATTCTTTGATGATATTTTGATCATTTTTTCAAAATCACTTTCGTATGTTGACAGAGGTCTAAGAGATTATTAATTCATCATATCCAGAATTTTAATAAATACATAACATAAATTTTTATTCCTTAGTTATACCTAATAATATTACCATGAAGTATGGATATGGAAAATGAACTACATTACCATCATGAATAGGGTAGATCATGTGTACACATGTGTAATGTTTCCATTTTTCAATGAACATGATTGAAATAAGTAAAGTGTCATTATCTATTTCCAAAATTATAATTATGCCATAAATTTTCGTTTATTTCTTTAAATAAACTTTTATATACCATAAATATGTTTCATTAATGAAAAATGAATCGCATCCCTTAATATATGTTGTAATCCACACATGTCTATGTATGACGTTATTATATTTTAATGAATGGAATAGTGAGATAATGTCTAATTTATTAATTTTCACCTATCGTAAATATATCATAAAAATAATATATAAAATTTTAATCCATAATCAAAATATCCATGAGAAAAGATTATGGGAATAAAATTACATCGGTTCAAGAGGTGGTACTTTTCTATACACACGAACAATAGTTTTGTTACCCAATTGATAGAATAGTATATTGATGTAGGTTATTTATTTTTCATACTAGAATCTAATCATATTGGAGATAATTAATTTATTGTATCATATTTTTTAACAATCATTGATGGTGGTGGAAGAAGTAATAAAACAAGAACTCTTCATTAAGAACAATACCTCCCCATTAGACAACCCCTTTTAGATTGAACTAAAACACATCATATGAGGTTTTAATTATAAAAACAAGGAATATAGGCCATGGGAATGTAATTGAAAGAACCTAGTTCTTATTCTTGAGGTACTGGTTTCTACTTTTCTTCATTCTATAAGTGTTTTTGAGAAATAAGGAAAATGGAGGGAAATCATAAATTTTAATACTACACACCATCTAATTTTCCACACGTCGTGTACTTTTGGCCATGTGGGATGAGTACACAAGGCGTGTAGCCTTGCTGATGACTAAGGGTGTAAAAAACGACTACACGTCATGTAGTGGACCTTTACATGCCGTGTAGTCAGTCGGCAGACAAAATAGTAAAGCGGTGGAAGCAACAGCCAGCTGGGCGACAGTACATGCCGTGTAGTCAGGAATACACACTATGTACTCATGTCGACAGATGAATAGTTTGGCGGTGCCTCCAGATGAATAGTTAAATGATGGATGTACACTCTATGGACTCATATGTACACGCCGTGTACTTTGTTTCTTCGTCTTAAAATGGATAATAGCCTCCTCATTTGGTAGAAGAGGCATTTGGGATCGTTTTGGAGAAAGAGAGGAGGTCGGATCTTTAGAGATCCGCCAAGAGCACGTCGGGAACCGGATTCCGCCTCTGTCGATATTTCAAGAACCACGCGAGTAAGAGATTCCTTCTGCTTAAGCCATTCTTACCAATTTTTTCCCAAGGGGATGTTATTTATGTTTGAATGGGTTGTCTTCTAACCCATATCTATGTCATCTATGGGCGTTTATGGAATCAACATTCACATATACCAGTCATGGGTGTTTAAGGTAGGTGTCTTGGTGTTAAATTTACAACTGTTGTGCGTTAGTGTGTATTTTAGAGAAACGCGCCCATGAAAGGGGTGTCGTATGGCTGAGGCCTTCTTGAATTAAATACCTAGACTTTTATAGGTAATTTAAATGTGATAATATTTTTGTTTAGGATCTCTGCTTGGATCCAGGACCACCCCGAGGGTGCATTCTTCTGTTCAGTCATTTGGCCAAGATACCCGAGGGTATGCCATTATAATAATGATTATAGAATTTCCTTGAGAGGAATTTCTTTTTTATTTCATGTGTATTGCTTTTATATATGTTGGGTATGTCATGATTACTTGTTTAGCCTACGGAAAGTGTTGTGATTAGCCTAGGGGCAATATACTACTTAGCCTGTGGGAAACTTCTTCCGGACCTGTGGGCAGTTGATTCTTTGCTTGTGGGTGACACCTCGTATGCCTATGGGAAATATTCGATATTCCTGTGGGCATATTGTTGTGTTGGAATCTATTTACCTGAGGGTAAGGTTATACGTGTCTGAGGACACTGACTGACTACATAGAAATTCATTGTGGTGGTTTCATAATAATAAATAATTAAATGAATGTTAAATGGAAAGATAATTGGTAATGTTAGTTACTTTTGAGTACTTCTTAGTTTATTGCATTACTTTTGAACACTGATGTTGCGTGTTTACTAACAGTTGAGTAGGGGACTTTGGTGGCGGCCAACTGGGATTTATTTCTGACACCCTATTTTGGTCATGCCATTCGGCCCAAACAGATTACATTTCTATAGGTATGGATTAGGGAAAAAGTTCCATTATAGGTACCTAATTGCTACTAAAAGGTATGGTATCATGGGACCGGGATTAGGCCTGCGATGCTACCAATTGTTTTGTTTTTCTTTGCCGTACTCTATAGTGTACTGCACTGTATAATTGTGTAACATGTTCTGTTTGTTTTCGTAGAACTTGAGGCATGTTGCATCAGCATTATATATGATTGTCGGCTGTTTTTACTGTAGTTGTTTATCTTAGATGTGTATGGTTTATTGCTTCCACTGTTGTTGTATTCTTTTTTGCTTTATTTCATTGTGCTACCCTTTTACATTTGAGGGAATAGTTTCCCCACTATCAGACCTGGGCCCTCAGTGCTAGTCAGCAGCCTCTACCATTTGGGGAAATGCGATTAAGGTCACGTGGCGAACCGGGTTCAGGGAACCCTGTGGAGTGGTACCCGGAACCGGGACATTACAAAGTCGTATCAAAGGGGTTATTTTCATTTAATTTCTATTTGGAGCCTTATTTAGGGTTATGACGAGAATAATAGTTGGTAATAAGCTATTACCGGGAGTAGCTAACCCGTGTACAAGAAAAATCTAGTCTACCTCGTATTTCAGAAATTTTTATGATTTTGCAATTTTACAGTTGAATTGATTTCATCGAAGGGTAACACAATTGTATTGTGCTATTTATATTTTATCCATGGGTTCTATTTAGTTCCAACCCGATGAGATGAGGGTGTTCCAACTCATGCATCATTTCGGCACATGCTCTAAATCACATGCGATGTATAGTTTCCATTCCATGTAGGTGAATTAGAAATTGCATGTTGTTGTGATAGTTATTGTGCTACAAAACCATGCTTTTGTGATAGCTGATTGATAAAGACCTGCTATGTGATAGGGTATTTTTGTGTGAGCCTGTTTTTCAAATGGACGTGAAAATTTAGTTTTTTGGGGAGTATGGGCCCTCATTGACCTAAATAGGGTGAATCATTGATGGTTTATTCGGTTATAACACATATAAGATGTCATATTCCACTTCACGGGGTGTATGGGCCCTTACGGATCAGAATTTGGCACATAGGTGTTGTTTTTTCAGTATTTTCTGGGTTCCAGAGAAGTTTTTGAGGTATACTATATAGAAACCCATTATACACGCCATGTAGTAGCTTAAACACGCCGTGTATGTTCTTATATTCGGGAAGAAAAGAAAACTTTTTGAGTACACGTTGTGTATTCTAAGTACACGCCGTGTAGTCTAAGTACACACCATGTAGTCTCTTCTCGTATCATAGACCGTGTGGGTGGGGGCATGGGGAAGGGAAATTCATGGGGCGAGCATCCTGTGTAGCGGATGTACATGTCATGTAGTTTTGACCCAGAGTCCGACAATGTAACTAACAATGCGCTGGAGGAGACCATACCATATACACACCGTGTCCTCTATGGACCACGCCATGTAGTCTGACCTAGGAACCCGACCGTGTAACTATTAACATGGTTCAGTGTAACCCCTTGTTGGAACCACTTTGTGTATAAGTTTGTATTTGTTGTCAATAGTTGTCAATGAAGATCAAAATGAAGGAGATCAAGAAGTACTCCAATTAAATGGAGGATTGGAAGATCAAAATGAAGGAGATCATGAAGTACTCCGCTGAAGTCGAGGAATGGTGATTCACACGATTGTTGTACTGATCGTAAGTTCAAAGAACATGTGTAAAAGGTGATACATTGTTTACAACAATGAACAATGTAAGGTGTAATCCATCTGAGGATGATTAAAGAAGAATGGGGTTGTTCTGATGAAGTCCATGCAATTCCTCATTATTGTCGGTGAACCATGGGTTTTGATGAAGACCATGCAATTACTCATGATTGCATGAGAACCATGCAAGAGACTTCTTGATGAATAGAATCACATGGTTCGCATGAAGTTGATCATGACGGTTGATAAAGAAGACAATGTGCAACGATTGGAATTCTGTGATAGCCATGCACATCACATTTTCATAGAAAATGATGATTCTGAAGCTATGACTTCAAAGAATACCTCTAACAATAGTGGAGTTTGTGATAAAAGCATAAGAGTTGCTGAAGGATACATATCACCAAGAAGAAGTGTTGTTGAGGTGATCGTGCTTGTTGACAAAGCAATCATACGACATACAAATTTGTTGACAAAGGAGATTCCCTGGTGGCATGTTGAGTTTGAGGACTGTGGATAATGATCCATGTTTTATTCATGGATCATCGACAATGGAATGGATGATCTGGAGGTGGACTAAAAGAGCAGATACAAGGTTGCACCGTTTTCCAGTATTTGCCAATTTTTGGGGTCCAAAATTTGGAGGTTGGTGAGAATAGCGAAAAGTGGATTTCCAGGAAGGACATAATTTAATATGGAAAAGGAATGAGTTTCCCAAAGATGGGATGCATGGATTGGACATTGCGAAGACATGAAAAATGGAGGCGGTGATTCATCGTGATTACATCAATCTTCGCGAACGGAATTTGCAAGGGAGCTTTGCGGCGATGAAGGGCTTTCTGATGGAGCTTCACGGCGAACACACGAAGGAATGATGACGGTGATACTCCACGATTACGACGAGCTCCACGAAAGGAAAATTGCCATAGTGCTTCGCGATTTTGAGAGAATTTCGGCGGGAACTTCAGAGCTTCGCGATTTGAGCTTATGTGGCTCTGACTTCGCGTGAAAGGGTCGAGGGTCGGTGGAATTGCCTAAAAATACAGGTTGACCCCCTCGAGAGAAGCAGAGAGCTCTCAACGAAAGTCCTTTGCTCTCGGTTCGCAAAGGTCACTCACGAATGCAGTTTTCTTCGCGAAAGTGGAGCTTCACGGTGACTATTCTAGATCCACGAAAGTATTGCGCCCCCGTTGGCTCAGTGAGCTTTGAGAAGAGGTAGGAGATCCGCGATATCCCATCATTACGAAGGCTGGAGCATCGTGAGAGTGCTTCGCAATTGAGCTTTAGGAAAAGGCAGGGGATCTGCGAAGACTTGTTTGAGCTTTCCAAAATTGGGAGCCTTCCAAAGTAGGGTACATTGAGAAGGCCCTTTCAAAGGTTGTTCGCCTAGTGGACAGGGGGAAAAGGGGTATTCATCAGTAGATGAAATTTGGACATCAACAGAGAATCATTTATTGAGAAATCACACAAGTGATTGTGATTCAGGCAAGCGAAGATAAGAGGATCTAGTGCATTCAGTCATTGCACTAAAGAAGAAAGATTGAACTAAAAACAGCATCAACTCAATACTCTGATGTAAGCAAAGTCTCATGCTGAACAGGAGACAAGGACCTTCGTGTCTATCAATTGAAGAGACCTTCATGTCTATAAACTAAGTGAGACATCACCAATGGCAGTGAGCCAGGGGGAGTCAACGGGAGTGACTCGAGGGACGTAGTGAGCTATCCCTGAACTTTTGTGAAGATAGTGATCCTGGGATAGAGTGACTGTACCCAAACCATTGTAATTTACAACTAGTGAAGCATAGTGGATTTAGGTATGACCGACAGCCTGTTAGCATATGCTCTATGTATGTAGCCCTTAGTGGTGAACCAAGTAAAAATAGTTGTGTCATCTCTCTTCATGTGAATGTTTCATTGCTGATCATATCCATCATACAGGTTTAAGTAGTTCCTACCAACGTGGGAACAAGATCCACAACTTTAAGAGGAAAAAAGTTGACACCCTGATTCACCCCTCCCCTCTCAGGGTGCCCCGGGGTCCTACACCCCTTCGTGTACATGCCATGTATAAATTGAACATGTCGTGTAGTTGGATCCATGTATTCATCTGTGTACCTAACAACACGGGTCAACAAGGCTCATTTAGTACACGTTGTGTACCGGTGGGACATGTTGTGTAGTATTGACCAGGTAAAGACCGTGTGGACTTAGCCGTGTGGATGGGAAACGAGTAGTGTACAAGCCGTGTGCAGGTGTAACACTCCATGTAGTATCAAGCCGAGTAGTCGGACATGTCACAAATGATAGGGGCAGTTAGAAAATTTCACCACACACGCTGTGTAGATAATTTACACACCGTGTAGTTTTTTTAACGGAATCAATGTGGCTTGGCTGTGTAGAAGGACTTGTGCAGATGAAGAAAAGTCAACTACACGCCATGTAGTTAGTATACATGTCATATAGTCTTGTTGTGATATTTTTAAATGCCTTTTTCGCCCTGTTTCCCTGTTGGTTTCATCGCTTTCAGACTGTGATAATCATGATGTGAGGTGTGAATTTGACATTGTAGTGGCATGCCGCCAAGATGTTCACGCGTTGTTCGCCAGGAGAGTAGAAACATGTATAACCCAATTATGGTGGTCCATGGGCTACCAGTTGATCCTCCAGTAGAGCCACATGTGGCTCCAACCATTATACCAGACACAGGCACCGAGGCGTAGTTCCGTGAACGCTTTATGCGGTTCATGCAGACCTTTCAGGGAGCACCGCCGACTGCCACATCAATGGAAAAGATGACTCGTATCTTCCTGTAGCAGCATCTGCCTATGTTTTCAGGGGATGGCGGACCACAGGCTGCAGAGTCTTTGCTGGGGTTGATGCAGATTATTTTCGAGCACCTTGAGACGCATCTAGGGCGGAGGGTCATGATCAAAACATATATGATGCATGATTCTACCAAGAGATGGTGGGATGTTAACTCCCAGACAGAGCATCACATAGACATGGCATGGGAAGATTTCTAGATATCCTTATATGACTTCTTCTTCCCTGATACATTAAGTGCAGATCAAGCTCGAGATTTCATGAATCTACAGTAGGGCTCTATGTCAGTGATGTATTATTCTTCTCTCTTTACCATGATACATCATTTTTCACTCGTTCTAGTGGGCGATGAGACGCTGAGAGACAGACGCTTTGTAGATGATCTGTGTTTTTACATGTGAGCACTGGTAAATGTTTTCAGGTTGCCTTCCATTCATGCTGTTGTGAATCAGGCACTGATTATATAGAGGAACCCATGGGAAGCTATTAGTGTGGGCCCGGGAAGTTCCGCAGCAGTTTTTGGTATTATTTCTACTGGTAAGAGGAAGAGACATATGGAAATCTCTCAGGGTGGCAGTACTAGCAATAAGAATGTTTCAGGTGTCCAGGTCATATGCTACCAGTGTGGTAAGGAAGGGAACAAGAGACCTTAGTGTCCACAAGACCAAGTGGATTGTCGAGCTTGCGGCAGGATGGGTCATCTACAACGCTTTCTCTGGGCGTTTCCACCTATGGCTAGTGAGAGGGGTTCTGTATAGACTCCACGTGCGGGGGAAGGACCAAGAGCTTATTACCAGTCGGGGAACTGGAATACGTTAGGGCATGCAGGTAGAGATGGTGGTCGTGACCGTGGTAGCCAGACACCAGGATCTCAGATGCAACAAGGCGGGACAACTTAGGGTAGCCAGGCTGTGTCACAGGGCCGCAACACTGGGTAGACATATGCAGTGCAACAGACCCAGCAAGAGAAGGATCCCGGACCTTCTTCTGTCAGAGGTACTATTCTAGTTTCTTTTTTCATATCTTTAGTATTTTTTGATACGAGTGTTACACATAGTTCCATATCTATGCCCATTTTGGAGAGACTTGGGATCAATGTTTCTACTTCATCTGTTGTTCTGACGTTAGACACTCCGTTGGGAACATGAATGGCTAGTGTGTGTTAGTACAAGGAGTTCCCCCTTGAGGTTGGTGGGTATCACTTACTTTGGGACCTCTTTGTCTTAGAGATGACGAGTTATGTTGTCATTATCAGTATAGACAGGTTGGTTATCATTAGAGCCTTTTGGGTTTGCTATCTTTTGAGGGTGAGTTTCACATCACCAAAGGGTGGAGAGTTTTTATACAAGGGCGAGTGGGATGTTCAGGCGAGTCGAGATGGACCAGAGCATCATGGGTGGGGTGGTATCATGTCCCAGATTTCCAGATTATATCTGGACGACCAAGGGACATGTCAGAAGGACTTCCCTCCAGTGGTTGATCGTTTCAGGGATGTCTTCTAGGATGACATTTCAGGTCTTCCTCTGGAGCGTGAGGTGTATTTCTATATTGATATTTTTCCAGGAGCGGAACCAGTGTCCATTCCTCTTTGTAGTATGGCCAGACCTGAGTTGCATGGGCTCAAAAAGAAGTTAGTGGAGTTAAAGTCAAAGGGTTCCATCAGACCCAGTACTTAACCTTGGGGTTCTCCTATCCTATTTGCGAAAAAGGTGAACGTTACCCTCAGACTCTGTGTGGATTATCAGAATCTGAAATAGTTTACGGTTAAGAACTGATATCACTTGCCGAGGATTGATCATCTTTTTTATCATCTTAGCGGAGCACGAGTGTTACAAAAGATTGACATGAGATCCGTATATCATCAGTTGCGCATCAGACCACCTGATATATCTATCACAGCTTTCAAGAGAAGGTATGGTCTATACGAGTATACAGTTTTTCCGTTCAGAATCACGAACGCACCAACATTTTTTATGTCTATGTTTAATCGTGTGTTCCATCCTTATCTAGATTCTTTTGTGGTAGTATTCATGGAAGATATCTTGGTGTACTCTAATACTTGACACGACCATGGCACCCATCTTTAGATAGTAATGAGTACACTGAGAGAGCATTGACTATATGATAAATTATCAAAGTTCCACTTTTGGATGGTCCAGAAACACATCCTAGGTCCTATCATCTTAGAGGCATGAGTTTCAGTAGTCCCAGAGAAGGTGAGAGTAGTAGTTTCCTGGGATAAGCCTAAGAACGTATTTGAGATACAGAGTTTCTTGGGGCTGGTTGGTTACTACATGCACTTCATACAGTCTTCTCCTGCTTAGTAGCACCATTTCTGGGTTTGACTAATAAGGGTGTGATGTTTGTGTGTTTGGAAGCTTGTGAGACAACCTTCCAGGAGATGAAGGGAAATTTGACATCATCACCAATCCTGATACTCCGAGAGCATGGGAAGAGCTATACAGTTTACTGTGATGCATCAGGAATTGGACTAGGAGCTGTGTTGATGTAGGGTTATCGAGTAGTTGCGTACGGGTCTCGGCAATTGAGACCACATGAGAGGAATTACCTAACGCATGATCTCGAGTTGTCTGCAGTTGTTCATGTGTTGCGCTGTTGGAGACATTATCTTTTGGGAGATCATTTTGTGGTTTTCACCGACCATAAAAGTATCAAGTATATCTTTACCCAGCGTGACTTGAACCTGAGACAATGAAGGTTGGTTTATTATCTACAGTCCTTCGATTTTGAGCTTTCCTATACACCTGGAAAAGATAATATAGTAGCTTATGCTCTGAGCAAGAAGACTCAGATATAGGCATTGTAAGAGGTAAGTTGTGAATGGAAGCTTATGGATTTGTTCTCTGAGATGCATTTGGAGGTGCACGAAAGTAAGGGACAGACCTATATTTCACCTTTAGTAGTGACCACTACCCTCTAGGATAGAGTGAGGATGAGACAACTATCTCATTCTGAAGCCCTAGTTATAGGGGATTTAGTTGCCAGTGATGACCCTCCTCCTGGGCGGACGATAGGCGATGATGAGGTATTGCGTTTCCATGGATGAGTGTGGATTCTAGGGGATATATGAGAAGAGATGATGTGGGAGATTCATACATCGGCTTGGGAGGTTCATCCCGGAGTTACCAAGATTTACCATGACTTGAGACGTCAGTACTGGTGGACGAGTATGAAGAGAGAGGTACCTGGTTTTGTTATGAGGTGTTCCATCTGTCAGAAGGTGAAGGCGGAGAATCAGAGGCCAGCTGTACTGTTACAATAGTTAACCATCCCGTAGAGGAAATGGGATAATGCTACACTGGACATCGTGACTGGGTTGACAAGGTCACCTCGAGAAAATGATGACGTGTGGGTTATTGTGGATAGACTCACAAAAGTAGCTCTCTCTTTACTGATCAAGGAGACCTTCGCTGTTGACGATCATGGGAAATTGTATATCTGAGAGGTCGTACTTCATTATGGAGTCCCTCGTTATATCATTTCAAATATTGATTCCCATTTTATGTCTCATTTCTTTCAGGTTTTTAGAGGACACTGGGTACACAGGTGCTTCTGAGCACAAGATACCACCCTCAGACCGATGGTCAGTCAGAGTGTACGATACAGTTGCTTGAGGACATGATGCGTGCTTGCGTCCTAGACATTGGGGGATCTTGGGAGAATCATATACCCCTAGTGAAGTTTTCCTATAATAATAGTTCTCATGAAACTAATATGATTGCACCATATGAGGCTTTATATGTTAGGTCATGCCGATCAACCTTGTGCTGACTGGAGGCAAGTGAGGCAGCTTTACTGGGACCACGTCTCATGCTGCAGACTACTGAGCAGGTCCAGTTGATTCAAAAGTAGATGGATACCGTGAAGTCTTGTTCGAAATCATATGTTGATCGCTGCAGACGACCATTGCAGTTCGTGGTCGGGGATCAGGTCATCCTGTGTGTTTCGACGAGGCTGGGACACATGCAGATTAAGAGATAGGGTAGACTTTCACTGAGGTGTGTTGGGCCATTTGAGATTATATTTAGAGTCATTCTAGTTTCCTATTAGTTACAGTTAACATAGAGGTATCAATCCATGCACGACATCTTACTTGTATCTCAATTGCGTCCCTATCATCTTGACCCGTCTCACGTCTTTAAGCCCAAGGAGTTTGAGCTTGTGGTGGATGCGTCCTTTTAGGCGCATCTGATTTGTATTGTTGATAGGAGCACGAAGGTTCACTGAGGCTGGTCAGTTCCTCTCGTATGGGTGTTATGGAAGCATGTCCGAGTGCTGGACAAAACATGGGAGTGGGAGACCGACGTACATGCTCAGTGGTCGGAGTTGTTTACGGCTATATCTTCACCACCCTTGGAAGGGAGTTTTGGGGACAAATTACTTTAAGGGGGAAAGTTTGTAAGAACTCAGTTCTTATTCTTGAGGTACGAGTTTCTTCTTTTCTCCTTTCCTTAAGTTATTTTGAGAAAATAATGAAAATAGGGGAAAATTCTAAATTTTGGGACTACACGATGTGCACTCTTCCACACTCCGTGGACTTTTGGCCATGTGGGATGAGTACACAGGGCGTGTAGCCATGCTGACGAGTAAGGGTGTAAAAACCGCCTACATGATGTGTGGTGGACCTTTACATGCCATGTACTGAATCAGCATACGAAATAGTAATGTGGTGGAAGTAGCCTCCAGCTGGGCGACTGTACACACCGTGTAGTCCGGAATACATGTCGTGTACTCTTGTTGACGGATGAACAGTTTAGTGGTGCCGCTAGATGAACAGTTAAATGAAGGAAGTACACACCGTGTACTCGGAAGTACGTGTTGTGTAGTTTTTTCAGCTTAAAATGGGCAGTAGCATCCTCATTTGGAAGAGGAGGAGTTTGGGTTCTTTTAGGAGCAAGAGAGGAGGCCAGATCTTTGGAGATCTGCTGAGCGCACATCGGGAACTAGATTATGCCCTCGTCAATCTCGCTGGAACCGCGCGGGTAAGAGATTCCATGTTCTTAAACCATTCTTACCAATTCTTTCCCAATGGAATGTTATTTACATTTAAACAGGTTATCTTCTATCCCAGATATACATCATCTTTGTGCATTTATGGAATCAATGTTCTCATATACTGTTCGTGGGTGTTTAAGGTTGGTGGCTTAGTGTTAAATTTCAAACTGTTGTGTGTTTGTGTGTATTTTAGAGATATGTGCCCATGAAAAGTGGGTCGTATGGATGAGGCAATGTTGAATAAATACCTAGACTTGTATAGGTAATTTAAATGTGTTTATATTGTTGTTCAGGATTGCTGCTTGGATCCAGGACCACCCCGGTGGTGCGTTCCTCTTTTTAGCTGTTTGACCAGGATACCCATGGGTATGACTTTATTATAATGATTTTAGAATTAACGTGAGAGATATTTCTTTTGTATTACATGTGTATTACATATTTACATGTTGGACCGTTCCTAGTTACTTGTTTGGCCTTAGGGAAGTGTTGTGATTAGCCTGTGGGAAACGTACTACTTAGCCTGTGGGAAACTTCTTCTGTGCCCGTGGGTAGTTGATTCTGTGCCTGTGGGTGACAGCTCGTATGCCTGCGGGAAATATACAATATGCCTGTGGGAAGATTCCAATGTTGGTTTCTCATTACCTGAGGGTAAGGTTTTACGCATTTGAGGACACTGACTGACTAGATAGAAATTCACTATGGTGGTTTCTTAATAATAAACAATGAAATAACTATTAAATTCCAATATAACTGGTAAAGTTAGTTACTTTTGAGTAATGATTAGTTTACTGAATTACTTTTGCACATTGTTGTTCCATGATTACACAGAGTTGAGCACAAGCCTTTGGTGGGTGCCTACTGGGATTTAGTTCTCACACCCTGTTTGGGTCATGCTTTTTGGCCCAAACAGATTACGTTTCTACAGGTATGGATAAGGGAAAGGGTCACTTTACAGGTACTTGATTGCTGTTGAGGATTCGCGGAGCATGGGACCGGACAAAGGCTCGTGATGCTACCGGCTGTTTTTTTACTTTTTCATACTCTATATTGTATTGTATTGTATTATTGTGTATCATGTTCTGACTATTTTCATAGAACTTGAGGAATGTTGCATCAACATTATATATTATTGTTGGTTGTTTTTACAAGAGTTGATTATCTTAGATGTGTATGTTTTATTGCTTCAACTGTTTCTGTATTCTTTTTACATTATTCCGATGCACTACACTTTGATATATGAGGGCATAGTTTCCCCACTTTCAGACCTGGGACCTCACTGCTAGTTGGAAGCCTCTGGCGTTTGGGGAAATGCGCTTGAGGTCAGGTGACGAACCGGGTTCGGGGAACCCATGGAGTGGTACCTGGAACCGGAAAGTTACAGGAATTAATGAAGATATATAGTATTTAAATGGCTACAAATATTAATTTCAATCATTCATAAGAGGGGATATGAGGTGTCTATTTATATGTTATAGTGGGTGGCACACTTATGATTTTTCATCGTTTAAAATTAATTCCAAGTAACATTCATTGAAAAATCGATCCAAAATAAATCAAATTATATGGTGAAATGTTTAACAATGAAACAAAATCATCTAATGTGGTTTATGACAATTTTTATTCATTTAAACCATTATCGTAATATAATAACCCCTATTAAACTTATTTTCTCCTTAACTATGCGAATAAATTTTTATAGTGTTTATTATTCCTTATTAAAAACAATAAGCCTATCCTATTACATTATATTAATTATGATGATTATAAATATGTAATAAAATTTATAAAATTCATGTATATTCTTATTTTATTTTATTTAATATCATCCCTTAAAAATGATGAAATGCAGTTTTCAAGTAAATTAAAATTTTTATGTAATAAATGATATTTTATTAACTCTATGACTAAAAAAAATAAATATTTGAATGTAAATTTATATGAATAGAAATATATTGTATAAATTTTACTAATATAATTTCAAAATATAGTTGGTTTAAATTAATAAATATGGATAAACATTATGCAAATAAAAATAGTTTTTTGAAAATCTTTAATGTATGTATAAAAGTAAATATATTACAATATCATGAAAATAATTTATTATAACGAACATAATTATTTTAATAAAAATAAATTTTTTCATAAGTAAAATTAATAAAAAATACAAAATATAGTTCTACTTTTAGTTTAGCTGATTTATTAAAAAGGAATGAAAATATTTGAAATATCAAAATATTTCACTCTTCGCTTTAAAGTTATTAAATTCAAGAAAAATCAAATTTTACCCATAATTTAACTATAAAATTACAAATTAGAAAAAATAATTTTATTTTATTAGACACATTTTCTAAAAGATATTAAAATTTATTATTATATTCTCCCAAAAAATAAAATAAAATGAATTTTTGATGAAAACATATTTTCAAAAAATGAAATGTCTTAATAAAAAATTGAGGGGATATTTAAATGGAAAAAATAAATATATTGATATTAATAAAGAGATTTATTTATATTTCATATTTATTTAATAATATTAACTATCCATAGTTTAACTCATTGATTAAAATGGTCATATATAAATAATAATTGGCCATTAAAGCTTGGTTTCATGTGTCGTGTATGCTACTGAACATAGGTTTTTTTATGAAATATTATGGTGTCAAATTATTCCATAATTAAATAAATTTCCAATGGAATTTTTTTGTTACATACTATAGTTAAAAAATTATTTTAAATATGATTCAAGGATTATTCAAGTTCATAGGTTATGTATTCATATTTATGTTTCCACCTTAGCATTTTGACCTAACGAGTAGTCTTATTTCATTAACATTAATCATTATGGTCTATGATCTTCATTGGACACTCCTCATAAGAGACGTCATTTTACAATTTGACTTCCTATAAACTGAATACATGTGATAGATATTTTATATACTTCCTATATAAGGATACATGTAATATATCTTGTACTTTTGAGCGGGTTGGTATGAGTTCTGGTATATAAAACACATCTATGATGCGATTTATATGTTCAAAGTTGGTGATGTGCCTAGAAATTAACATCCCCTAATTCAAAAAATAGTTGAATATATTTCATAAATATATTAGGAGAACAACATAATCCACAACCTCAAATACTAAGTTTCATAGATGATTATTAATATAACTCTTTTGTAGAATCTTGAGCAGTCTAATTTTGTTTCTAAATGGTCTTGACTTTTCCAGCATTTCATCAAAAAAATTATGCCCAAAAAGATTTTTTTCATCAGATTCAACCTAACACCTATATATTACACTTATCGTCAAATAAATTCCATTATAAGGATCCATATTATGATTGAGTAAAAGTTATTATTATAAAGTAACATGAACTAGGATGATTTTGATCCCATAATCATTTTAATTCCTTCTTGAATTCTCTCAAAAAATCTCAATATTTATGCATTTTTTAGAATATTTCATGTTTTTATGAGCTGATAAGGATTACTATTGTTCGTCTAAATTTTTAGTTAATTTTCATTCTCATTATGAATATGGAATTAGATCTCATATAAATGTAAGATACAATCAATGGTTGTGGTCCATGTAGCCTCATCACCTCTCTTATGTATATATATGCAAGTTGATCTAGTTATATTTCATCCTGAATTTCAATGATTATAACAATCATTATTAAATGATCATGCATAACCCATATGGAATAATTTTTTATTGATTTATTCTGAATATTATTCAAAAAGACTATGATGATGTTTCCTCATGATAAATATTTTTCCACTGTATGTTGATAGAGATGGTCATGTAATTATTAACCTTAAATATATATTTCATTTTCATAGGATTTTATGGTACATATAGTCATGAACAAAACCATAAAACTCATTATTAATCAATTTTTAACTCTATGAATTTCCCATTTTGTAAATACTTATCATTATTATTAATTTCAACATCATCTTTTTTAGTGTTTGTTATATAATCTAGAAGGTATAGTTAATATATCATTTATAATATGAATTATTATGTTCATTCCTTAGTGATTCACATGTTCAAACGTTGTGTGTCTACGAAAATTGGGTCCATCTCAATTCTCAACTATGATATGTTTTCTAGAATCTGTCTACTTATATAATCTACCAATAATTAATATTTAATATGTTGGAAATGGAATATTTAGTCATAGTCTTTGATAATGGATAAACATCATCAATTTTTGACATTCTGATATTTCTATGTGAATATATATTTTAGGATCCTATGATCTGAATATATTTCATACATTTCACTGTATATATAATGTCACAATAATTTAAAAGTAAATAACACTAAAAATAACTCTTGATCATATGTTGGATACTAATATTCATGATCCTTTTACTTACATGAGGCATAATATAATAATTTATCATTATACATCTATAGATATCCAACACCCTTATTTGTATCATTTCTATATACCAAAAACAGTTCCCCACTTGAGGGATGCAAAAGGACTTGTCTAGTGATAAGACTCTTTTTTTAACTTGTTAAATCTTTCTATTCATTCCCTAGTCTGGACACACTTTACCCACTTATATTTGATCGTGGTCACTGGGTTTAAAAATAATGAGAAATTTATCACAATTTTGTTAAATTACATCTAGTCCAAGGAATATATGGATCTCTATTAAGGATATTGGATTGGGCCATGCCTAAATTCCAATTGTCTTATAATGGTCCAAATGTATCCCATTTGATGTTATAACATACCATAAACGTGATACTTCATTCATCCAAATCTCACATTTACACTATTATTAATATAGGTTCTCTTTTTAGACATTCATTATCATAGTTTTAACATACTTCAAAATTTCATCGTATAATTAATAGTATATTAGAATATCATATATATAGATCTCAAAAAATCAAGATATCTTTAGTCAATTTATTCATTAAGTCCATAAATATTATTGGATCATTAGTGACTCTAAAAGGAATCCCTTGAAACTCAAATTTACCAACCCTTATTGAAAATATAGTTTTTGTAATATATCTTGTCTTCACCTTTAAATAGTGATATCCAATCTGAATGTCCACCTTAGAGAAATATATTACACCATGTAATTGATTAAGTAATCTATCCGTCTTAGGAAATGGATACTTGATATTTATTTTGACCTTGATTATTTCATGTTAATAATTGTATTGGGGAATTGACCATACCATATTCTATATGAAGATGACCATATCACCCCATAAGTAAGAAAACTAACATAGAAAAAAAATTCCATATTATCATGTAACTAATTTTTTAGCACTTCAAAATCAGTTTTTTCCTTTTATAGGGCATATTCAATAAGTTATGAGATCCTTCAGTAGGATCATTTGATGACCAAGTTTTCTAGTCTGGAAGAAGATGATAGAAAAATTTAGGTAATATATTTTTATAATCCATCATGATGTTAATGTACATAAAAATGATTCACTTATTTTTCTCAATCATTTTAGATAGATAAGTTTTCTCATAAGGTAGTAACATAAAATCTTTTATGAAATTATTATAATGATTATTATTCCTCCACATTACACGTCTACTAAATCAGAACATGACATGTTATGTGATGAGTAATATACATCTCTATAAATTTTATGTTTGATTTATATAAGTGCTACCAATCCATTTCCAATATAGAATCAAACTCTTCTAAAATAATTAAGATAATATTTTATTGAAGAATCAATCTAAAGGTATTTACTGGTATGAGTTATATACTTTGGATTAATCAATTTATATCTTTCATTTTACTATTGAGAGCTCAACCCCCATGTTATAAGTTGTTATTTCAATTGTTCGACTAAACATGAATGAAATTAATGAATGCATAAAACCATAATAATATAGTATTCTCGATATTCATAAATTAATATATACTATTCCATTCACTACAATGTTCATGGGATCTACCATAGTGGTGGTGATATCATATTCCTTCCATGATATATATCCCTTATATATTGTGGTATTTGATTAACTCTAACACCCCTTAGCTTGGGGAATTTTCTTGTATAATGTGTGTCTTCCTTGGAGGTAAAACCATGCACTATAGAAAGCATATTGATCTGAACAATTATTTCATCATCCATGGTAATAATTTTATTTGTTTCTATATAGTATTTATTGGAGTTATTAGCCATTATTATAAATTTAAAACCAATTTCGGTTCACTTAATACAATTTATATGGTTATTCTTCTCAGAGTAATTTCATAACAGATATTCAGTATTTATTCCTCTGTGATATTTATTTGTTGATTCCACAAAACAAAACTCTATTTTAGGTTTTTTCTCTAGTCCCATAATACCACTGAGATTCGTTAATATCTATGTCAAAATTTATGTCAAAATATAAAATCAGTTCATTTCTATCAAAATTTTGAATCTCTGAAGCTTTTTGTAGATTCGGAATTAACCAACTAGTGAAATTTCTCACCATACACCTAGTGTTAATAAAAAATCTTGAGTAATACCATGAAATGTTTTTGATGCTTATCTCATACACCATAATATACTCATCTTTCATTATCATTTGTCAGATAACATCCTTTAAATTTTAGAATGGGTATTTTTTGGGAAAATATTTTTGAAAATTATTTTCTCAATGTAATCACATTAAATGGAATAAATATCCTTTTTTTAAATTTGGTCATGACTAGTGTCCCCCACTGAAAAGATTCTCCATTAATTTGATATACATCAAGAAAAAATCTCTCCTTCTCTAAGAATTAGAGGAAATATAATTTAACCAAATGTAGTTAGTCCATTGTCCTAGGATTAGGGTATCAAAATATCTAATAAAGTTATGTCATTATTTTCACATAAAATAATCAACAAGAACATGATGTTTATTAGGATGAAGAGGGAGTTAATAATGATTAAATTTATTATTAATAATATGATATTTTTGAGATATTATGTATATCATGTTATTAACCCCCACTACAAAAATATTTGGCATATCCTTGGGGAAATTATCTCTCTCTCTAACAATTTTTTTGATGTAACAGTTTCCCGTATTTCGTGAAATTAAATAAAAATGATTAAAAACATGATGAGAATACATTATGATACAAAATGAAAACTTATAAACATATATGGAAGAACATATATATAATAAGTATATCCTAACATATTTTTCTCTAGGAGATCTATTTTCATGTTTCTTTTATGGATTAATATGCTCAGAATTTTTTCAGGTCCTTAATAATCATTTTAAAATAGTTTGTGAATTTAAAAAAATATCCCTTATAAATGATAAAATAGGTTTGAAGTAAAGTATATTATTTTCTAAAAATTTAAATATCGATTAAAAGACTAATTCACCCTTTTCGATGATATTTATCCTATTTATAACTGTGTAATTATCACGTCCACTTGTAGTATCCATATAGGAATATAATTTTTTGGAAACATATTACGTTATCTGTCACTAAAATCAAAGGATGTTTTCCTATATATAGACTAATCCCTAAGAAAACCACTAAATTATACTATTATGAATCCATAAGAAAATATATACATTTCTTAGATACCGTCTACAATGACACATTCTATTTACACATATTATCAAAATTTTCAAGAAATAAAAAATAATGATCATGTGGAATAGTGACTTTTGATTACTAGTTTCATAATACATTAAAATGAAACTGAAACATAATATTCTTGCCCTATTCCAAATTATTAGGTGTTAAATCCATTTGGTCTTCTAATATGGAATAGGATAACTTGGTGAATACATAAAATAAAGGGTTTATCTAAAAATAATATTAAGGTAATAAACATTATAAGTAATGTTTATTTGGAAGTAAAACATATAAAAAGATATCACAATAAAGAATGCTTGTGATTATTCATAAGGAATCATGAAATAAATAAATAAATCATCATAATATCCTAGAAACATAATAAATCTTGATGGATCATAAAATATGGAATAAAATGATTTTAGGTAAATTATTGAGACACTATCGCATGATGGACAAACTACCATAATGAATTTTCTTAAATCACCAATCCAATACAAAATGTATCATTAGAAAAATTATTCTCCCAATTAATTTGGATTTAATATGGGTCTCCCATAATAACATGTAAATGCTTATATGTTCAATAAAAGGAAATCATCCTTCATGCATAAACCATAAAATTTATGATAGAAATAAATTGGTATATTTTTTATAAAAGAATCTTTAGAATGTATTTAACCATCATATTAATGGATAATAATATTCATATATAATTTAGATATATATATTTATAATATATAAGTATTCTAGAACATTTAAGTGAGATAATGTGAGATTCAAAATAATGGACAAAAGTTCATACAGATGGTGGTTTGAAGGGATCCAATACCATGAGTACGACTCATAAAATATTCTTTTAATATTCATAAATAATAATCATAATTTAATTATTTAATTTATTAATAACCATTATCATGTTTATTTTTCATGTAATATTCAATTACTTAATCATTTAGTTTTGTGCCGGATGTTTTGAGGATATTCGGATAATATGTCAAATATCACTTTAGTATATTGAATAAGGTCAAAGAGTTTATTATTTAATATTTTATACAATAATAATAATTAAATGATTACAAGTTTTAAAAATCAATTATACTTTTAATATCAAACATGAAATATGGTTATGAATAATGATGCATGTTTTCTCATGGAGACGGTAGGTTGTACATACCATGAGTGACATTTCTATTTTTGAATGATAACGATGTGAAAAAGTTAACAGTAATTTTATTTTTTTTTAAAAAAATATAATTATTAATTAAATATAAAATTATTTCTATTCTTATACTTATGCATACCATCCTTTTGATGTGTTAATGAAATATAATTCACACCGTTTCTTGGAGGTGGCAATCCACACATGTTCATGAATGACTTTATCATCATTAATGAATGGAAATATATAACAAAATATGATATATTAAAATTATATATTTATAATAATTTCAATAATATCATATATATAAATTAAATACATCATTATAAATATTTGTGATATGAAATGATTGAATGTGAATTGCATCAGTTCATGAGGTGCTAGTCTTCCGTACATACAATTGATGGATTTGTTTGTCATTTTATAGAATGGGATATGGGTGTAGGTCAATAAATTAACATAATAAAATACTATTTTGTGTTTCATAATGATTTTATTATATTATCATGTTGTAATAAGATTTTGGGGAGAAGATATAATAAATTAAACAAAAACTACTAGTAAAGAATGATATATCTTCTTCAGGAAACCTTATTAGGTTTACAAAAAATTCATTCCTTTGAGGGTTTTATAAAAAACCCATGGTTTCTAGGACATGTTATTTTAAGTTATAAATGTATTAAAGATGTTTTTGGTGGAAATAAATTTATATTTAATTGTCTATATAGGAGTAGAAGTGATTTCCTCTTATAAGTGGGTAGAGTGACACATTTATAATTTGTAAATGTTTCAAAATAATGTCACGTAATATTTTGGGAAAAAATGTCAAGAATAGTCAATATTTTATATTTTAATTTTTTAGACCTAAATAAATACAAAAAATAGGGGTTTAAAAATTTTATATGTCTTCTAAAACTTTTTATTTATGTATTATGCCCTATGAAACCAGTTTAAACCTTAACCGTGGTAATAAATTATTACTATTATAACTATACTATATGAAATAAATAAGTTCATAATATTAAATAATATTAAATATTTTTATTTCAAATATGGTATCCATTTAATCATATTAAATTAAAATATGTTGTAAAATTAATTATAATATTAAAAACAGAAAACTCATTGAAGTGTAGTTTGTAAAGAAATTGAATTTTACAAAACAATTGATGATATTATATTATGTCTATGAAAATAGGACACAATTATATGAATTTATATTCATATAAATAGTTATATATTATAAAATTCATTTAAATCATTCCATCTAGGGGTTATTTTATTTAATGAATATAGGCATCATTTTGCAATAAAAAATTTATATAGAAAATCATGTTTTTAATAACAAAAATAAAATTATTCATAAATCCTAAGACATAATTATTTAAAAGAAATTATTTATATTATTATGAATAAAAAATATTAATATTTCAGTTTAATACTAAATCCAAAAAAAATTGAGACTTTCAAAACACTTTATTGAAGGAAACAAAATGACTCTATTTTAAAAAAATGGTAATTTCTGTATTCACTAAAAAATTAGTCATTATATGAAAATCTATACATATCACCCTATATTAATTTTAATATTAATATTTTAAAAAAATTATAATTATATAAAATAAATTTTATATAATTTCCCTAAATTCTTTATAATATTTCTCAAAAAACCCATTTTTGATCATATACATTTTTTAAAAACAATTAACATATTTTTGTGAAGATAAAAATAAATTATCTATAAATTGAGTTATTATTTCCTAGGAACTTATTAATAAAGTTATATTGGTTAATATCATTATATATAAATATCATAATTTATTTTATACTACTCATACATAAAAAATTAACAGTTATGTTATAATGGTCATATATAAATAACCACTAATTTATTAGGGCTAGTGATTCATTTAATATATGATATCAAACATAGTTTTTGTTTTCAAATTTTTGGCTGTTACATTCCCTATAATCATTTTCTTTTATTTAGTTCCAAAATCATTGAGGGTAATGTGGGAGTATTACGTTATATCCCACCACTGATGGTGTCTAATAGCTTATTCAATATAATTATATAGTGTATGTTGATTTGAAATGTAAAATAATAGATTAATATAAATAAACAAATATTGTCTATACCCGATTTTCATTGTTACTCTTATAAATACCAATACAATCATTGACTATTTTTAAATGTCTCTGATCACAATATATCATATGAATATGGTTTAAAAAATATATGGAGCATATGTTATTCATTAATTGTCAACTGTATCAGGGAAAATAAATTATTGGTTGTTCAAGGCATTATAGACTAATTTGATCTAAATTTAATCCAAGGAATATTTATATGTAATTCCTAATCACATGGAATGTGGATTAATCAAATGTTGATTTCCCCCATGGAATTATATTTATATGAGAAAATTTTTTATCGATGGGACATGTAAAAGTTATTCCATATCAATATGTACATAGATAAAACTAATTGGGGATTACCCATGGAATTCGAAGTCAAAAGGCCAATGTTTTCTTCTACTGGGGCTTCCCTATTTCATTATATGTCACTAAATAAATAGTAAACCCAATTTTGATTAACCAAAGCATTCCGTTTATATTTTTAATAATCGTTAAATAATAAGATTTATTTATTTGAGGTGTTTCATAATAAGTATGAATATTATATCGTAGAGAACATCCATGGAATCTTTAAAATCAATATGCTAGATTATATAAATTATAACGGACTTAGGGATTCTCAAAATATTTATTTAATTTCCATGTTAAATTGCACACTTTGAGCTTCAAAATTCCCAATATAAACAAGATAATGGAAAACTCAAGGCCCGTGATAACATATAGTTTCCATAACTAGGGTAATATAATGTTTATTTATAAATTTGGTCATGTACATAGTATATCACTGTGCCCACACACCCACTAAATTTGAAAAAATGAATGAATTTTAGGGAATATTTTGCAAACCACCATCCTTATACTCATATACCTTTCACCCATCCATAAATTATCCACTATTCCAATCTCAGGTATAATGAATTTATGAATTAGATAAATAACAAAACCTAGAGATGAAATATAACTAAAATAAATATGCGTATTATATTGATAAAAAATCTATTAAAAATTGAAATGATATGATGGACATATGTTTTTGTCACAAAATTAATGAATACCAATTTATTCATCATATAATAAATATATATTTTTACAATTATTATTTAGTAACATCACAAAGATTTCATTGGGGACATTAGATCAACCATAGAAGAAAAAAAGACCTCAAAACCACCTAACCAGCCAAAGGTGGCGTATTAAATTTAAAAATTTTAAAAGGAGGAGAAGGATTCACATATAAAATATCTCATCCTGGTCTAATTAAAAACTACCTTGGATGATTATCCTTGATGTAATATTTCATTGTGATTAATTCGTAGAATGTACATGTTCCCCTAATATATTCCCACAATAGGGCCTCCCTACCTTTACAATTAGTAGGAGGGGAACACAAAGTCTCTACTCTCCATTTTTTCTATAAATATTTTTCACCCTAGTTTCCACCATTATCAAACAAATGCTCAAAATGGT